>WNWK01000513.1:0-167500 GCA_009830355.1 Cherax destructor | reverse complement strand
TCATTGACCTGCTTCACAAACATATTTATCTTTCCCTCTTAAAGCTTCCACCTCAGATCAAAAGTTACGTTTGACTCAAAAAACACGAAGCCTGTTGACGAATAATGCAGCAAAATAGCATGAGGGGTTCAGCATTCAATCTCGAAATGTTTTCATAAATTTTGGCAACTACACCAGTTTTACTTTCAGCCAAGTTTCTTGCTTCATCCACTGTTACATTTCTCAGTTTGTCCCGACTCAGATTCGTTGCATTAGTAGTTAGTATCTTACATACTCCATAATGCACACTTCAAGCCTTACACAAATTTGAAGTTGAGTAGTGGAATGTTTAAAATGTGTTGCCTCGTCAATGAATGTTTTAAGCAGCTCTTCTCGCACGTCACCAACTCACCTAATGATTGTAAAGGAGGATAAACTTAATTCCCGATACCAACAACTTTGTCAGGTCACATTTCCTCCATTACTTTCCACATACACTTCTACACAAACTCCCAATTACTGAATTGTCTACCGCTGTCGACAATATTTAGCTACTAACCCACACTCGATTATGCCTTTTTAAAGACACTGTTGTCGAGACAAACCTCTTTGGGGTGAACTTATCTTGTTTGTTCGCGCTTCCCTTTGAAATATCGAGTATCTCCCTTACGTGATTCATAGCACCTTTTAACAATGGTTCTCCCTAAAAACAGACACTTTCATTGCGCATCAGGTAAATGATATTGTTGAAATAAAGCATAAAAATAAAATCATTAGTCCATCTCTCACTGAACGGACGGAATTATTCTTTTTTTCTCTTCTTTGAAGTAGAGGGTTTTGTTGCAGCCTGAAAAGGATCATGGGTGCAATAAAAACTTCATTGCTATCTTCAATGTGCCTCCCTTTCATTCACTGTACCTCCATGTTTATACTGTGCCTCTCTGCTGTTACTGTGGCTCCCTTCTTTAACTGTACTGTCTACCATCTTGATGTGAACTAAAGCAAACCCTGACTGGCAACTCATGCATGCAACCCAGATGCATGCCAATAATAATAATAATAATTTTATTTACAAGTACGTGTACAGGCCTAGCTGACATCAATGACATACTACTATATAGAAAGCTGCTTGTTATGCTGAGCATTTCGGGCAAATTAGGTCAGTGTCCCAGGATGCGACCCACACCAGTCGACTAACACCCACGTACCTATTTTACTGATGGGTGAACATAGACAACGGGTGTAAAGAAACACGCCCAATGTTTCTACCCTGGCAGGGAATCGAACCCAGACCCTCGCCGTGTGAAGCGAGAGCTTCATACACACAAAAATAAATAACTAAATAAATATATATATATATATATCATGGTGGTGTAGCGGACGAAGGCGTCGATAAATTTACGTAGCTTCCCGGGTTGGGTTAGATATCTCAGGTTCCATTCCCGGCTCGTCGCAGTATTGTTATTTGCTTAAAAACCACTTGTTAGGTTGAGGCAGGATAACCCGAAAATGAAGAAACACTTGCATATATATTTTTTTTTAATTTAGTAATTTTTACAAGAGAAGGGGTTACAACCACTTGCTCCGGGCATTTCAGTTGCCTCTTACGACACGCATGACGACTTACGGAGGAAGGATTCTTCTCTTCCTCATTAAGAAGTGGAGAAGAATCTTTCCTCCGTAAGCCATGCGCGTCGTAAGAGACTAAAATGCCAGGAGCAAAGGGCTCGTAACCCCTTTTCCTGTATAAATTACTAAATATATAAAGAAAAGCTCTCATTTGTTCTTTTTCGTGTCGTGCCGAATAGGTAAAACTTCGATTTTTGCTTAAATAGCAACGCTCTTCTTGCCGAATAAGGCAAGCAAAAATTTTTGTATGCAATAATTTTGCAAAAATCATTCTGAACCTAACGAAAAAAATATATTTCATTGTGTTTGTTTATTAAATTATTGCAAACTTATCTAAAATATAATAGTTGGATTAGGATTGATTAAATTGCGCTTGTTATAATAAGGTTAGGTAAGTTTTTTAAGATTCTTTTGGTATCAAATTATTATTTTTTACATTAACATAAATGAAAAAAGTATATCTTTGAACGTATAAGAGAATTTTTTTAGAAAGGACTTAATTTTAAATGAGTTCTTGCTAATTGACCAGTTTTACATATTCGGCACGACATTTATATATATATATATATATATATATATATATATATATATATATATATATATATATATATATATATATATAATCACAAAACGCATGATTATAAATATATATAAAATACCACAGTGGGAATAGAAAAAGCCACGGCACTTTCATGTAGCAATTTTTCTTCTAACAGGTTCAGAGTGGTGCATTAAATCTTCCCGGGGACCGCATGTTAACCGAAGATTGGTGATTCCTATTCTATGGGTTCAGTATCAGTATAGTAGCTATGAGAACTTAAAAAGTGTTGATCCAGTAGAGCTGAAGTTAATAATACGTCGTGGTGGATGTAAGTAAAGGTGAAGATGCCATGTTACAGAAGGCTGTGAACATGGTATCATAGTCAAGCACAAAGATGGTACCAGGCTATAGTATAAGCACTTAAGATCAATGGTATTCGAATAATCTTCTGAAATATTTCAAGGTATTGGCAGCCGAGCAAGAAAATAGCTCAGGGTTGTTTATCCAGGGGAGTCAAATATTTAAAAGGTCTCCAAGGAAGCCTTTGCTTCAATAGCCATTTAGTGTTCTTAATAGAAGATATACTCAAGTTTTAGTTACATTTTTTATATTGTAAACATTCTACATTTTGTAAAGTAAAAGGACACTTGTGTCCTTTTACTTTACATATTGTCGGTAATTCTACCAACATTTATACATTCTACATTTTACAACTACATTTATAAGTGGATGTGAATTTAACGAGAGTGAAGACAATAATTCGAAGAATTTGAGCCTTCAAAGGATTTGAGCCTTTCGATATAAGATGGTGTTTTATTTATTTCACTACTGGTCTCTTCGTCTAGTTTTCCCCTTCGCTAAATATGCATTATAGAGTGGTAACAATTATACAACACAATTACGATTCATTCCAAGATGTATGAATTATTTTAAAGGTGGATGAAGGTGGGCTTGTCTCCCAGAATTGTGAGTGATACTTTAAACTTTATGGCTCGTAACTTACCCAGAAATTGGAGATTAAATTAGACGTCTATTTTCATCTCCAATTTCTGGGTTAGTTATGAATTGTTCCATCTTCGTTGTTATTGTGGCTTTTTATTCTTTATGGAGATGTATAACAGTCGTTACTGGCGAACACTTAGATTCCAGTAAGAACGATGATAATCCCGGTGTAAGTAACGTTGCTTCACTACTCAACTGATAACTTCGACATCAATCTCCTCTAACAGAGACCTGGGGCTACAACAGCCAGTGAATCAGAGGTGTCTGGGTCTATTCAACACAGCATGGTTCTGATTAGCTCAGCAAGGGTCAGTTCAGTCCAGCAAGTGTCAATGTGAGGGCAGTCCAGCAAGTGTCCCGTGGTTCGGATGGCAGTACATTCGGTTCATATAATGAGTATCCGGGGTTCAATCCCCGGTAAGGGTGGAAACGTTGGGTATGTTTCCTTACACCTGCTGCTCCTATTCACCTATCAGTAAGTGGGTACCAGGGTGTTAGTCGACTGTTGTGGGTCGCATACTGGGGGAGGGGGAGTAATATACCTTACATAGGGCTGGAAAAAAAGCGTCATGTCAGTCGACCAGAGTGGTCATGTAATGTCCAGCAACACCAGCTTCACTCTATAATCACGATTAATAACCCAAATCTATAAAAAATTAATGTCAACTATAAAAAGTAAATTAAGTAGCTTATTAGGTTGAAAATAAACGCCATAACCACGTAACCTCAGCCATTTTATCCCCTCGAAAAAAACTCGTGTGTTATAAATTATTTCCCGGTAAGGGGGCGGAACAACTTGCAAAGAACTATGAAGCGGTTCTGAAGAATTTTACTAAAGGGAATGTCATCACGACTTTACACATGCATGGATTGCTGGATCGTGTTCCCAAAGTCTTGATGCACACCACGCCATTTTTCTTCTCGCTCTGCTCAACATTTTCTTAATTTTCCTGGAGTAGATAAGTAAGACACATGGAGTGTCACTGAGATGCACACCTCACACCCTGGCTGACACGTTTCTGCAAATCGTTCCGTTCTGCAATATTCTCTTGCAGTTCTCGAGGCAACCCTCGTGTCATTCACACGAAGCCAAGACTCGGAGACTTTTCGAAAAGAAGCTTGAGACAGAGCCCCTCAGGCCTGGACCTTGTAACCTAGTTAGTTTAGGAAACTTACATGCTCAAATGTCTGCCGGGTAAAAATGTCTGCCTAGGAAGAGTTCCACGGGGCCAAGCTTAAAATGATAAATTTTCACTTTACAAGTCATTTTTTTATTAGGTTATGTTAGGCTAGGTATGATCTGGAGCACAGTTGTAAAGTTGACTAACTTCTACATTTTGTAATATTTTCTGTAACTTTTCTTCTCTTGACTTTTTGTCATTTTCCCCCCTTCGAACTATGAGCAGGACCTGCTAAACATGGGACAGTAGGCCTACTACCCTGGTAAACATGGGACAGTAAGCCTACTACCCTGCTAAACATGGGATAGTAAGCCTACTACCCTGTTAAACATGGGACAGTAAGCCTACTACCCTGCTAAACATGGGACAGTAGGCCTACTACCCTGCTAAACATGGGACAGTAAGCCTACTACCCTGCTAAACATGGGATAGTAAGCCTACTACCCTGCTAAACATGGGATAGTAAGCCTACTACCCTGCTAAACATGGGATAGTAAGCCTACTACACTGCTAAACATGGGACAGTAGGCCTACTACCCTGCTAAACATGGGAGAGTAGGCCTACTACCCTGCTAAACATGGGATAGTAAGCCTACTACCCTGCTAAACATGGGACAGTAAGCCTACTACCATGCTAAACATGGGACAGTAGGCCTACTACCCTGCTAAACATGGGACAGTAAGCCTACTACCCTGCTAAACATGGGACAGTAAGCCTACTACCCTGCTAAACATGGGACAGTAGGCCTACTACCCTGATAAACATGGGACAGTAAGCCTACTACCCTGCTAAACATGGGACAGTAAGCCTACTACCCTGCTAAACATGGGACAGTAGGCCTACTACCCTGCTAAACATGGGAAAGTAAGCCTACTACCCTGCTAAACATGGGACAGTAGGCCTACTACCCTGCTAAACATGGGACAGTAAGCCTACTACCCTGCTAAACATGGGACAGTAGGCCTACTACCCTGCTAAACATGGGAAAGTAAGCCTACTACCCTGCTAAACATGGGACAGTAGGCCTACTACCCTGCTAAACATGGGACAGTAAGCCTACTACCCTGCTAAACATGGGACAGTAGGCCTACTACCCTGCTAAACATGGGACAGTAAGCCTACTACCCTGCTAAACATGGGATAGTAAGCCTACTACCCTGCTAAACATGGGACAGTAGGCCTACTACCTGCTCCAAACATCGGACAGCAGCCTACACCTCCCCTAAACACTGACAGTCAGGCCTCACTACCCTCGCAAATGGGACAGTAGGCCTACTACCCTGCTAAACATGGGACAGTAGGCCTACTACCCTGCTAAACATGGGACAGTAAGCCTACTACCCTGCTAAACATGGGACAGTAAGCCTACTACTTTGCTCCTCAATTCTACCCACCTCCACAAGCCACCCATACACCTCACCCCTGTCAACTACTCCTACACCCTTCCCGTCCACTTCTCACGCACCCCGTCACATAGTGTCAAAACAGCGTGAAAACTGCGGTACGCTTCCTGCTTTACGAGAGGTTGCTAATTGGAGGGAGACTCACGTATATGCTGGGCACACCCCACTCATACTCTCTTATATTACCCGCCAGTTGTCACGTAATGTGCACCTGGGGACGCAGGCGCTGAGGGTGACTGAACACGGAAAGAAGTGGAGGTAGAGGTTGGAGATGAGTGGAGATGGAAGTGTGTTTTATGTTATTTACAAAGCATTTACAACTGTTGGCTCATCCATCGCTTTATACATATTCGGTTTCTAATATTATGGAATTTACACTGTCATTATCAACTTGCTACTGTTATCATCAATTCACTTTCTCGTTACATAAATTATATTTAGCAATCCATATCCATAATTTGTTCCCTGTCAACGGCATATCAGCAAGTTTAATTGTAAGGGGGAAATATCCCCACTATTTGTGCCGAAAGAGATGGGTTCTTACAACATTTCAATGGGGCAAGAACCTTTTTGGAAAATTAGCGCCCCTTCCAGACAGTGACTCCTACCACTAAGCGCACACAACTTATACCACCATCTTAAGGTGGAAGACGAATTTGAGAAAGTATGCAAAAGAAGAAAAATAAAAAATGTGTAGAATCATTGGTGGAAAAGAGGAGGTAGAGGTTGGAGAAGGAAGATGTAGGTGTGTAGAATCATGATTCTAAAGTTTCCAATAGGTGAAACCAGGCAAAGATAAAAGTCTCTTTGATATAAGTGTCTTTCTACTACAATCTGTCACCATACATAAATTATTTTACATACCTTCATCACCACCCTTCACTGTATCCACCATCACCACCTTTCACTGTATCCACCATCACCACCACCCTTCACTGTATCCACCACCATCACCACCTTTCACTGTATCCACAATCACCACCACCCTTCACTGTATCCACCATCACCACCCTTCACTGTATCCACCATCACCTTCACTGTATCCACCATCACCTTCACTGTATCCATCACCACCTTCACTGTATCCATCACCACCCTTCACTGTATCCACCATCACCTTCACTGTATCCACCATCACCACCCTTCACTGTATCCACCATCACCACCCTTCACTGTATCCACCATCACCTTCACTGTATCCACCATCACCTTCACTGTATCCACCATCACCTTCACTGTATCCACCATCACCTTCACTGTATCCACCATCACCACCCTTCACTGTATCCACCATCCCCACCCTTCACTGTATCCACCATCACCTTCACTGTATCCACCACCATCATGTCTATGACACACATCACAACATGGTCGGTCTGGTATTTACTGAAAGAACTTATCAAGTTTCTTCCTGAATACTTCTATCTTTGCTCCGGGAATAGTTCCTATATATGCTAGTAGTAGGTCGAAGAGCCTTAGTCTACGGATGCTGACACATTGTTCTCCAGGTTTGCTTGTGGCACCCCAGGTAGGTAAGTAGGTAGACCCCTGCTTTTCTACAAATCACAGACCGGGTGTGGGTCAAACCTAAAACTCACAGGTCGGTGTTCAGGGATTTGTTTGTAATCGTGTTATTACGATTTCGTAAGTTTATTCGTCCCGTATGTCTCACTCCATTAAGAGGTTATGCTAGTGTGCAGATCAGGACCCTGACCCACCAGTATTTTACAGAGAGAAAAAAAATCGTGTGTTCGGAAACGGCTCCAGTAGTTCCGAGGCTTCCGTGATTCCACGCGGCGCTACTTAAATATTAATGATTTGTATCCTAATTATTGTTAATGGGAACCTGTTGCATTAATACCAACATCACTACTTGGGTTATTTCTTCTAATATAATTACTTTTCATCACGATTCATTATATGCACAAAAGGAAAGGATAATTCAGGGACGAAAACATTTGAATCCACGAAAACAGGAAATATCGTATTAACACAGCAAAGGAGGCAATCCCATTAACAACCAGGAAGGGCAGAAGATGCCATTAACAACCAGGAAGGGCAGAAGATGCCATTAAAAAGCAGGAAGGGCAGAAGATGCCATTAACAACCAGGAAGGGCAGAAGATGCCATTAACAACCAGGAAGGGCAGAAGATGCCATTAACAACCAGGAAGGGCAGAAGATGCCATTAACAACCAGGAAGGGCAGAAGATGCCATTAACAACCAGGAAGGGCAGAAGATGCCATTAACAACCAGGAAGGGCAGATGTCATTAACCTAGAAGTGCAGAAGATGCCATTAGCATAGAAGAGAGTTCCATTACCATGGAAGGGCAGGAAGTTCCATTACCATGGAAGGGCAGGAAGTTCCATTACCATGGAAGGGCAGGAAGTTCCATTACCATGGAAGGGCAGGAAGTTCCACTACCATGGAATGGCAGGAAGTTCCATTACCATGGAAGGGCAGGAAGTTCCATTACCATGGAAGGGCAGGAAGTTCCACTACCATGGAATGGCAGGAAGTTCCATTACCATGGAATGGCAGGAAGTTTCATTACCATGGAATGGCAGGAAGTTCCATTACCATGGAATGGCAGGAAGTTCCATTACCATGGAATGGCAGGAAGTTTCATTACCATGGAAGGGCAGGAAGTTCCATTAACATGGAAGGGCAGGAAGTTCCATTACCATGGAAGGGCAGGAAGTTTCATTACCATGGAATGGCAGGAAGTTCCATTACCATGGGTAACATACCCAGTTACTCATCGACTCACAGACTCGTACATTAATTCCACTCTCAGATTTTAAGCGCGGAATAAAAATGTGAGAAAAAAATGTATAACGTTAACTCAAGAATGTTGAGTGTATGAGTGGGAGAGTATGAGTGTATGAGTGTATGAGTGGGAGAGTATGAGTGTATGAGTGGGAGAGTGTGAGTGTATGAGTGGGAGAGTGTGAGTGTATGAGTGGGAGTGTGTGAGTGTATGAGTGGGAGAGTGTGAGTGTATGAGTGGGAGAGTGTGAGTGTATGAGTGGGAGAGGTGAGGTATGAGTGGAGAGTGTGAGGTATGAGTGGGAGAGTGTGAGTGTATGAGTGGAGAGTGTGAGTGTATGAGTGGGAGAGTGTGAGTGTATGAGTGGGAGAGTGTGAGTGTATGAGTGGGAGAGTATGAGTGTATGAGTGGGAGAGTGTGAGGAATGTACTCTTGGAGTGTATGAGTGGGAGAGTGTGAGTGTATGAGTGGGAGAGAGTGTGAGTGGTGAGAGTGTGAGTGTATGAGTGGGAGAGTGTGAGTGTATGAGTGGGAGAGTTAGTGATGGATAGTATGAGTGGGAGAGTGTGAGGTGAGTGGGAGAGTGTGAGGAATGTACTTTGGTGTATGAGTGGGAGAGTGTGAGTGTATGAGTGGGAGAGTGTGAGGAATGTACTCTTGGAGTGTATGAGTGGGAGAGTGAGGAGTGTATGAGTGGGAGAGTGTGAGGAATGTACTCTTGGAGTGTATGAGTGCGAGAGTGTGAGGAATGTATGGAGTGTGGAGTGAGGTGTAGGAATGTACTCTTTGGGGTGTAGAGTGTGAAGAGTGGTGAGGAATGATGAGGGTGGTATGAGTGGGGTGGTGTGAGGAGTGTGGTATGAGTGGAGGATGTTGAGAGTGAGGGTGGAAGTGAGGGTGGTATAGGGGGGTGGTGTGAGTGAGGTGTGGTATGAGTGAGGGGGTTAGTGAGAGGTGTGGTGAGGGTATGGAGGGTGGAGTGGGGTGGTGTGAGTGAGGGTGGTAGAGTGAGGGTGGTGTGAGTGAGGGTGGTGTGAGTGAGGGTAGTGTGAGTGAGTGTGGTATGAGTGAGGGTGATGAGGGTGAGTGAGGGTTGTATGAGTGAGGGTGGTGTGAGTGAGGGTGGTATGAGTGAGGGTGGTGTAAGGGTGGTATGATCATGTGAGGGTGGTGTGAGGGTGGTATGAGTGAGGGTGGTGTGAGTGAGGGCGGTGTGAGTGAGGGTGGTATGAGTGAGGGTGGTGTGAGTGAGGGTGGTGTGAGGGTAGTGTGAGGGTTTTATGAGGGTGTGATGGTGGTGTGAGTGAGGGTGGTATAAGTGAGTTTGGTGTGAGTGAGGTTGGTATGAGGTGGTATGAGTGAGGGTGGTGTAAGGGTGGTATGAGTGAGGGTGGTATGAGTGAGGGTGGTGTTTGGGAGGGTGGTATGAGGAGGAATGTGAGTGAGGGTGGTATGAGTGAGGGTGGTGGAGTGAGGGTTGTATGAGTGAGGTTGTATGAGTGAAGGTGATGTGAGTGAGGGTGGTGTGAATGAGGGTGGTATGAGTGAGGGTGGCTTGAGTGAGGGTGGTGTGAGTGAGGGTTGTGTGAGTGAGGGTGGTATGATTGAGGGTGGTGTGAGTGAAGGTGGTATGAGTGAGGGTGGTATGAATGAGGGTGGTGTGAGGGTGGTGTGAGTGAGGGTTGTATGAGTGAGGGTGGTGTGAGTGAGGGTGGTATGAGTGAGGGTGGTGTGAGTGAGGGTGGTGTGAGTGAGGGTTGTATGAGTGAAGGTGGTGTGAGAGGGTGGTATGAGTGAGGGTGGTATGAGTGAGGGTGGTGTGAGTGAGGGTGGTATGAGTGAGGGTGATGCGAGTGAGGGTGGTATGAGTGAGGGTTTGTGAGGGTGGTGTAAGGGTTTGTGAGGGTGGTGTGAGTGAGGGTGGTATGGAGTGAGGGTGGTTGGTGAGGGTGGTGATGAGGGTGGGTGATTGGAGGGTGGTATGAGTGAGGGTTGTGATGAGGGTGGTTGAGTGAGGGTGGTGAGTGAGGGTGGTGTGAGTGAGGGTGGTATGAGTGAGGGTGGTGATGAGTGAGGGTGGTTGAGTGAGTGGTATGAGGGTGGTATGAGTGAGGGTGGTGTGAGTGAGGGTGGTGTGATTGAGGGTGGTGTGAGGGTTGTATGAGGGTTGTATGAGTGAGGGTAGTGTGAGTGAGGGTGGTGTGAGTGAGGGTGGTATGAGTGAGGGTGGTGTGAGTGAGGGTGGTATGAGGGTAGTGTGAGGGTGGTATGAGTGAGGGTGGTGTGAGGGTGGTGTGAGTGAGGGTGAGTGTGGTGGTGTGAGGGTGGTATGAGTGAGGGTGATGTATGAGTGGGAGTGGGGTGAGTGAGGGTGGTATGAGGAGGGTGTGAAGTGAGGGTGGTGTGAGTGAGGTGGTGTGAAGGTGGTGTGAGGGGTGGTATGAGTGAGGGTGGTGTGAGTGAGGGTGGTACGAGTGAGGGTGGTGTGAGGTGAGTGAGGGTGGTGTGAGTGAGGGTGGTGTGAGTGAGGGTGGTGTGAGTGAGGGTGGTAGTGAGGGTGGTGTGAGTGAGGGTGTCGAGTGAGGGTGGTGTGAGTGAGGGTGGTGTGAGTGAGGGTGGTGTGAGTGAGGGTGGTAGAGTGAGGGTGGTGTGAGTGAGGGGGTGTGAGTGAGGGTGGTGGGTGAGGGTGGTGTGAGTGAGGGTGGTGTGAGTGAGGGTGGTGTGAGTGAGGGTGGTGTGGGTGGTGTAGTGAGGGTGGTGTGAAGGTGGTGTGAGTGAGGGTTGTATGAGTGAGGGTGGTACGAGTGAGGGTGGTGTGAGTGATGGTGGTGTGAGTGAGGGTGGTGTGAGTGAGGGTGGTGTGAGTGAGGGTGGTACGAGTGAGGGTGGTGTGAGTGAGGGTGGTGTGAGTGAGGGTGGTGTGAGTTAGGGTGGTGTAAGGGTGGTGTGAGTGAGGGTGGTGTGAGTGAGGGTGGTGTGAAGGTGGTGTGAGTGAGGGTGGTGTGAGTGAGGGTGGTGTGAGTGAGGGTGGTGTGAGTGAGGGTGGTGTGAGTGAGGGTGGTGTGAGTGAGGGTGGTGTGAGTGAGGGTGGTAGAGTGAGGGTGGTTGAGTGAGGGTGGTACGAGTGAGGGTGGTGGAGTGAGGGTGGTGTGAGTGAGGGTGGTGTGAGTGAGGGTGGTGGAGTGAGGTGGTGTGAGTGAGGTGGTGGTGAGGGTGGTGTGAGGGTGGTGTGAGTGAGGGTGGTACGAGTGAGGGTGGTACGAGTGAGGGTGGTGTGAGTGAGGGTGGTACGAGTGAGGGTGGTGTGAGCGAGGGTGGTGTGAGTGATGGTGGTGTGAGTGATGGTGGTATGAGTGAGGGTGGTGTGAGTGATGGTGGTGTGAGTGATGGTGGTGTGAGTGATGGTGGTATGAGTGAGGGTGGTGTGAGTGAGGGTGGTGTGAGTGAGGGTGGTATGAGTGAGGGTGGTGTGAGTGATGGTGGTGTGAGTGAGGGTGGTACGAGTGAGGGTGGTACGAGTGAGGGTGGTGTGAGTGAGGGTGGTACGAGTGAGGGTGGTGTGAGTGAGGGTGGTACGAGTGAGGGTGGTGTGAGTGAGGTGGTGTGAGTGAGGGTGGTGTGAGTGAGGGTGGTGTGAGTGAGGGTGGTGTGAGTGAGGGTGGTGTGAGTGATGGTGGTATGAGTGAGGGTGGTGTGAGTGATGGTGGTGTGAGGGTGGTATGAGTGAGGGTGGTATGAATTAGGGTGGTATGAGTAAGGGTGGTGTGAGTGAGGGTGGTGTGAGGGAGGTGTGAGTGAGGGTGGTGTGAGTGAGGGTGGTGTGAGTGAGGGTGGTGTGAGTGAGGGTGGTATGAGTGAGGGTGGTGTGAGGGTGGTATGAGTGAGGGTGTTGTGAAGGTGGTATGAGTGAGGGTGGTGTGAGGGTGGTATGAGTGAGGGTGGTATGAATTAGGGTGGTATGAGTGAGGGTGGTGAGTGAGGGTGGTATGAATGAGGGTGGTATGAGTGAGGGTGGTATGAATGAGGGTGGTATGAGTGAGGGTGGTATGAGTGAGGGTGGTATGAGTGAGGGTGGTATGAGTGAGGGTGGTATGAGTGAGGGTGGTATGAGTGAGGGTGGTATGAGTGAGGGTGGTATGAGTGAGGGTGGTATGAGTGAGAGTGGTGTGAGTGAGGGTGGTGTGAGTGAGGGTGGTATGAGTGAGGGTGGTATGAGTGAGGGTGGTGTGAGTGAGGGTGGTATGAGTGAGGGTGGTATGAGTAAGGGTGGTATGAGTGAGGGTGGTATGAGTGAGGGTGGTGTGAGTAAGGGTGGTAGGTATGAGGTCATCCGGACACAGAGCTAACAAAGAGTAAGAATCAATGGGACATGATGTCCTCATACCACTCCAAAGATCAATAACTTTCATGTTTAAGATCACTACTCCCCTTTCACTACCCCCTCCCCTCTCACAAATCTTCCCCTCTCACTACCCTTTCCTCTCTCACTAGACCCCTTATTCCTCTCACTACTCCTTCCTTCCTTCATCCCGTCTCATCCATAAATCCTCTATTCCTTTCTTGCAGCCTCCACTGACCACCTATACATCCACCCCACGTCTCATCTAGTGTTTCTTTCATAGTTCATATCCCTCTCAAAGTCCTTCCCTCCAAACCCTTACTTCACCCTCTCTAAAGCCTCCCTTATCTAACAATCTTCTCTCTTTATCAAACTTCAAACTCCTCTTCTAGATGAGAAAATTCTCCAGCCAAAACTGTAATTTCCACATACAAAAATTTTAATTCCCTTGAAAGCTGTAAATTCCTCTTCGAAACTGTAACGTCCCTACTAAAACCTGTAAATCCGCCTCCAAAACTGTAAATTTCATTTTAGATAAAAAAGATGAATAAATCTTGCTCAGAGGTGTAAATTTCCTTACAAAACTAATAACTGTAACCTTCTCTCAAAACTAATTTCCTTCTATAAAACACTAAGTTTTCCTCTCAAAACTGCCGTTTCAGTCTCAAAAAGTTTCCATCTCTCACACCGACTTAATTACCCCGCTAAAACCACTTGTCCTCCATAACCATCTCGCTATGACCATCTCCCAGCATATATTTTGTTTCCATAGAAATCTTAATTCATCTAATAAAACCCATCTCTTCCCTACAGAAATAATCTGCCCATCTCGTGAGAACCGCTACCTTTCTACACCAAAACCTCACACTGCGACACCCAAAACCATGAAGTTGCCCTCTAAAACCTCTGGTTGTCTTGGCAGGAGTGCCGCCTCCAGCTTGCACTCTGCCTACAGCTGCAACACTAACCATGAAATTGTATTGTCAAAGACCACCAAGGTAATGCAACGAGGAAGCAGTAAATATGGAAGAAAGACAAAAAGAAAGATAGGAAAAAACTTTTGTCGCTACTAGGTCCACTCTCCCTGTTCCAAGTAGACTGGGAGAAGAATTAGGCTTTAAGCCAATCAGTTGCAAGTGGGTGATTAAGATTAAACCTGGATCATTAAGACTGAACGTAGGTCATTAAGACCGCAGGTTGACCATTAAGGCTGCACCTGGATCATTAAGGCTGCACCTGGATCATTAAGGCTGTACCTGGATCATTAAAGCTGCACCTGGATCATTAAGGCTGCACCAGGATCATTAAGGCTGCACCTGGATCATTAAGGCTGCACCTGGATCATTAAGGCTGTACCTGGATCATTAAAGCTGCACCTGGATCATTAAGGCTGCACCTGGATCATTAAGGCTGCACCAGGATCATTAAGGCAGCACCTGGATCATTAAGGCTGCACCTGGATCATTAAGGCAGCACCAGGATCATTAAGGCTGCACCTGGATCATTAAGGCTGCACCTGGATCATTAAGGCTGCACCTGGATCATTAAGGCAGCACCTGGATCATTAAGGCTGCACCTGGATCATTAAGGCTGCACCTGGATCATTAAGGCTGCACCAGGATCATTAAGGCTGCACCATGGATCATTAAGGCAGCACCAGGATCATTAAGGCTGCACCAGGATCATTAAGGCAGCACCAGGATCATTAAGGCTGCACCGGATATTAAGGCACATGGACTAAAGGCTGCACCGGATCATTAGGCAGCACGTGGATCATTAAGGCTGCACCAGGATCATTAAGGCGCACCATGGATCATTAAGGCGCACCAGGATCATTAAGGCTGCACCAGGATCATTAAGGCTGCACCTGGATCATTAAGGCTGCTGGGCTGACGACATAAGCGCACCGACTTAGGCTGCACTGGATCATTAAGGCGCACCGGATCATTAAGGCTGCACAGGACATTAGGCTGCACGGATCATTAAGGCGCAAGGATCATAAGGCGCATGGATAAGGCGCACCGACTAAGGCTGCACTGACTAGGCGCACTGGATCAAAGCTGACCTGACATTAAGGCTGCACCTGGATCATTAGCGCACTGATCATTAAGGCGCACGGTCATTAAGGTGCACCAGACATTAAGGCGCACGGATCAAGGCTGCGATCATTGGCTGCCGGATCAAGCTACCAGGACTGGCAGCACCGGATCAAGGCTGCACTGACTGGCGCACGGATCATTAAGGCGCACCAGATCTAAGGCACCGGATCATTAAGGCGCACCAGGATCATTAAGGCTGCATGGATCATTAGCGCACGGATCATAGGCGCACCTGGACTAAGGCGCACCGATCAAAGCGCACCTGGATCATTAAGGCGCACCGGATCATTAAGCTGCACCTGGATCATTAGGCTGCCCAGGATCATTAAGGCCATATGGACTCGGGCTGCATGACATTAGGCTCGGATCATTAAGGCTGCACTGATCATTAAGGCTGCACCTGATCATTAAGGCAGCACAGGACTTAGGCTGCAATGGATCATTAAGGCGCACCAGGATCTTAGCAGTGCACGGATCATTAAGCTGCACCTGGATCATTAAGGCTGCACCGGATCATTAAGGCTGCATAGGATCATTAAGGCGCACCGATCATTAAGCGCACCAGGATCATTAAGCTGCACCTGGATCATTAAGCTGCACCGGATCATTAAGGCTGCACCTGATCATAAGGCGCACCGGATCTAAGGCGCACCTGGACTTAAGGCTGCACCTGGATCATTAAGGCTGCACCAGGATCATTAAGGCTGCACCGGATCATTAAGGCAGCACCAGGATCATTAAGGCTGCACAGATCATTAGGCGCACCAGGATATTAAGGCGCACCTGGATCATTAAGGCTGCACTGATCATTAAGGCGCACCGGATCATAGGCAGCACGCATCATTAAGGCTGCACCGGATCATTAAGGCTGCACCAGACTTAAGGCCACCGGATCATTAAGGCGCACCAGGATCATAAGGCTGCACCTGGATCATTAAGGCTGCACGTGATCATTAGGCGCACGTGATCTGATTCAAGCTGCACCTGGATCATTAAGGCCCGGATCATTAAGGCGCACGGATCATTAGGCTGCACCAGGATCATTAAGGCTGCACCGGATCATTAAGGCAGCACCGGATCATTAAGGCTGCACCTGGATCATTAAGGCTGCACCTGGACTAAGGCGCACCAGGATCATTAAGGCTGCACCTGGATCATTAAGGCGCACGGATCATTAAGGCTGCACCAGGATCATTAAGGCGCCCAGGATCATTAAGGCGCACGGATCATTAACGCACGGATCATTAAGGCGCACCGGATCATTAAGGCAGCACGGATCATTAAGGCGCACCAGGATCATTAAGGCTGCACAGGATCATTAAGGCAGCACAGGATCATTAAGGCTGCACGACAAATCCTGGACTAGCGCACCGGATCTGCTGCGACTTACGCACCAGGATCATTAAGCCACGACTAGGCAGCACAGGACTGCGCACCAGATCTTGGCTGCAGATTGGCAGCACCTGATCTGCTCCCTGATCATTAAGGCGCCTGCATTAAAGCGCTGATCAGCTACCGACTTAAGCTGCCTGATCATTGCACCTGATATTAGGCGCACAGAACATAGCGCACCTGATCATTAGGCCACCTGGATCATTAAGGCGCACGGATCATTAGGCGCACCAGGATCATTAGCGCACCTGACAGGCTGCACCTGATCATTAGGCGCACGTGATCATTAAGGCTGCACCGGATCATTAAGGCAGCACAGATCTAAGGCGCACCAGACATTAAGGCCAATGGATCATAAGCGCACCTGATATAAGGCTGCACCTGGATCATTAAGGCTGCACCTGGACATAGCTGCACCTGGATCTTAAGGCTGCACCTGGATCTGCTGCACTGGATCTTAAGGCCGGATCTTAGGTATATGATATTAAGGCCACCTGATCATTAAGGCGCAGGATCTAAGGCTGCACTGGATCATTAGGCGCACCTGGATCATTACGCACCGGATCTTAGGCGCAGATCATTAGCACGGATCATTAAGGCTCGTGATCTAGGCTGCACCTGATCATTAAGGCACCAGGATCTTAAGGCTGCATATGATCTAAGGCAGCACCAGATCTTAAGGCACCAGATCTAAGGCTCACCTGACTTAAGGCTGCACCTGGATCTTAAGGCTGCACCTGGACTAGGCGCACCAGGATCATTAAGGGCTGGATATTAAGGCTGCATGGATCATAAGGCTGCACCAGGATCTTAAGGCTGCACCAGATCTAAGCACAGGATCATTAAGGCGCAAGGACTTAGGCTGCCAGGATATAAGGCAGCACCGACATTGGCTGCACCTGGATCATTAAGGCGCACCTGGATCATTAAGGCAGCACCTGGATCATTAACGCTGCACCTGGATCATTAGGCTGCACCAGGATCATTGGCTCCACCTGGATCATTAAGGCAGCACCAGGATCATTAAGGCTGCACCTGGACATTAAGGCTGCACTGGATCATTAAGGCTGCAGATCTTAAGGCAGCACCAGGATCATTAAGGCAGCACCAGGATCATTAAGGCTGCATATGGATCATTAAGGCTGCATATGGATCATTAAGGCAGCACCAGGATCATTAAGGCTGCACCTGGATCATTAAGGCTGCACCTGGATCATTAAGGCTGCACCAGGATCATTAAGGCGCACGGGATCATTAAGGCTGCACCAGGATCATTAAGGCGCACCAGGATCATTAAGGCGCACCAGGATCATTAAGGCTGCATATGGATCATTAAGGCAGCACCAGGATCATTAAGGCTGCATATGGATCATTAAGGCAGCACCTGGATCATTAAGGCTGCACCTGGATCATTAAGGCTGCACCTGGATCATTAAGGCTGCGTGACAGGCACTGGATCTAAGGCTGCATGGATCATTAAGGCCACCGGATCAAAGGCGCACCTGGATCATTAGGCTGCACCTGGATCTTAAGGCTGCACCAGGATCATTAAGCAGCACCAGGATCTTAAGGCGCACCAGGATCATTAGGCTGCACCTGGATCATTAGGCTGCACCAGGATCATTAAGGCTGCACCTGGATCATTAAGGCTGACCAGGATCATTAAGGCTGACCGGATCATTAAGGCTGCACCGGATCATTAAGGCTGCACCGGATCATTAAGGCTGCACCAGGATCATTAAGGCGCACCTGGATCTTAAGGCAGCACCAGGATCATTAAGGCGCACCTGGATCATTAAGGCGCACCTGGATCATTAAGGCTGCACCTGGACTAAGGCTGCACCAGATCATTAAGGCGCACCGGATCTAAGGCTGCACCGGATCATGGCTGCACCAGGATCATTAGGCTGCACCAGGATCTAAGGCTGACCTGGATCATAGGCTGCACCTGGATCATTAAGGCTGCACCTGGACATTAAGGCTGCACTGGATCTTAAGGGCTGCACATGGATCATTAAGGCGCACTGGATCATTAAGGCTGCACTGGATCATTAAGGCTGCACCTGGATCTAAGGCTGCACATGGATCATTAAGGCGCACATGGATCATAGGCTGCACATGGATCATTAAGGCAGCACGGATCATTAAGGCGCACCGGATCATTAAGCTGCAATGGATCATTAAGGCAGCACCTGGATCATTAAGGCTGCACCGGATCATTAAGGCTGACCTGGATCATTAAGGCTGCATATGGATCATTAAGGCTGCACCTGGATCATTAAGGCTGCACGTGGATCATTAAGGCTGCACCAGGATCATTAAGGCAGCACCTGGATCATTAAGGCTGCATATGGATCATTAAGGCTGCACCAGGATCATTAAGGCAGCACCAGGATCATTAAGGCTGCACCAGGATCATTAAGGCTGCACCAGGATCATTAAGGCTGCACCAGGATCATTAAGGCTGCACAAGGATCATTAAGGCTGCACCAGGATCATTAAGGCTGCACCTGGATCATTAAGGCAGCACCAGGATCATTAAGGCAGCACCAGGATCATTAAGGCAGCACCAGGATCATTAAGGCAGCACCAGGATCATTAAGGCTGCACCAGGATCATTAAGGCTGCACGTGGATCATTAAGGCTGCACCTGGATCATTAAGGCTTCCCTTCACTTGTACTCAAACATAAAAAAATTCTTCGTCCTTAAAACTGGGATTTAAGTCAGCTTTCGACACATACATATTTTGGCATATATAAATTGAGATAAACACACTACCCGGTGTATACACACCGATATACACACACTTCTTACAGTGAGAAATACACACCTCTTAGTGTATATATCCTGTGAAGAAAGCGAGAGAGCGGGAGAAAGTAAAGTGTGTGTGCACGCACCAGATGAGTGTTTACCTTGCCACGGGGAATGAAGAGGGGCGCTCAATGATGAGGAGGGGCGCTCAGTGATGAGGAGGGGCGCTCAGTGATGAGGAGGGTGCTCAGTGATGAGGAGGGGTGCTTGGTGATGCGAAAGGGGGCTCAGTGATAAGGGAGGCTTGGTGATGATGAGAGGCATTTGATGTGGAGGGGCGCTCAGTGATGAGGAGGGGGCTCAGTATTGATTGGAGTGCAGTGATGAGGAAGGGAGCTCTGTATTGATGAGGCTGGTTACCTGAATGTTAAATGTAGTCGCTTCCGGAGGTCACAGCTCCGCGGTCTGGTCCCAGACCAGGCAGAGTAAAATCGTACACTAGCAAAGTCAAAAGCCGGTGTCTCAAGGCACGGTGTGAGACCAGGCCTCGTGGGTCAATGCCCCCGCGGCTCGGTGTGAGACCAGGCCTCGTGGGTCAATGCCCCCGCGGCTCGGTCTGAGACCAGGCCTCGTGGGTCAATGCCCCCGCGGCTCGGTCTGAGACCAGGCCTCGTGGGTCAATGCCCCCGCGGCTCGGTCTGTGACCAGGCCTCGTGGGTCAATGCCCCCGCGGCTCGGTGTGAGACCAGGCCTCGTGGGTCAATGCCCCCGCGGCTCGGTGTGAGACCAGGCCTCGTGGGTCAATGCCCCCGCGGCTCGGTGTGAGACCAGGCCTCGTGGGTCAATGCCCCCGCGGCTCGGTCTGTGACCAGGCCTCGTGGGTCAATGCCCCCGCGGCTCGGTGTGAGACCAGGCCTCGTGGGTCAATGCCCCCGCGGCTCGGTCTGTGACCAGGCCTCGTGGGTCAATGCCCCCGCGGCTCGGTGTGAGACCAGGCCTCGTGGGTCAATGCCCCCGCGGCTCGGTGTGAGACCAGGCCTCGTGGGTCAATGCCCCCGCGGCTCGGAGTGAGACCAGGCCTCGTGGGTCAATGCCCCCGCGGCTCGGTCTGTGACCAGGCCTCGTGGGTCAATGCCCCCGCGGCTCGGAGTGAGACCAGGCCTCGTGGGTCGTTCAGCGCTACTAGTGGTGAAGGCTTGATCCTCCGTTCGCTAGTCGTGGTCCAAACTCCAGTTTACTCATAATTAAAATAGTATTAAGTCTGAGAAGTATGAGGGAGCCTAACCTTATGTTTACCCTAGACAGTTTTTTCTTCTTCTTTGTTCTGTTAACTCTTGTTCTCCAGACTGACTTTACTTTCTTGCACGTTTCTTCCAAACTGAAAACTGTCGTGGTCACTACTGCCTAACTTTTCCCCAACCTCGCAGTAATGATCACTAGCCGTAGTAATAACCAAGTCTTTGGCCGTGATAATAACCATATTTCTGGTCGTGACAATAACCATATTTCTGGTCGTGACAATAACTATATTTCTGACCGTGGCAATAAACATCTTTCTGACAGTGACAATAACGAAGTCTCTGGCTTTATCAGTTGAGGGTTCTGTGCTGGTGCTGCATACTCCAGGACAGACCTGGTATAAGTAGTATATAGATATTTAATTGCTCTGTTGAGATTACTGTGAGCTACTCTTAGATTTGTCAAGATGAATATTCCCTTCAGAGGTTATTAGTTGATGTGTGTATCTGGCAATATGATCGACACAGTGTTCACCCCCTAGGTTTTGATTTGCAGCCTCAATGTCCGAGTCTTTATCAATTTATGGCCTTCGTCCCCCTTCTCAAATTTTCGTAACTTTGCATTTGCGGTGGTTGAATTAGAGAAGCCGCTTATCTGAGAAATTCATTTGTCCAAGTTCATTTGTAGCCTTTTCTTGTCCTCTTCGATTTTTCTCATTAATTTTACACCATCTACAAACAGGGATACATCTGACTACCTCTATTCATATGCTCTTCATATATACCGGACACAGTACCAGTCATAACCCCACCTGTTACATTGACATCTCTCCTCGGACAATCACTGTTTACTTCCCATAAGGTACTATTTGATCCACTGTACCGCATTTCCTGTTATTTCTGCTTGCTCAAGTCTCTAGTGAGGTACAATATCAAATGCCTATGCTTATGACTTATCCGTGATTTACCTGTAACCGGTTAGGAGTTCTCTTCTATCCCTGCAGTGCGGTGTGAGGTCACACTTTCCTGTTGACCACCTGTGACCGTATCCCAGAGTTTTTCTACGCTCGCGCTCTGCTGGTGCCAGGCTTTTCTGTTGACTTGTCTTTTTAACTAGGTTGCTGGTGTTGGCGGCCTACTTGCCCAAACAGCCATCGCAGCTTGGCTGATCTGGCACCTGGCAGAGGTAGTGAGCTTGGGCATCCAGACTGTGCTAGCGACCCACAAAGCCCACATAGCCATCTGAAGTTGTCCAACTTCTTTAAAATTCTATCTTTGTTCCAGCAATATTTCTGATATCTGGTGGTAATATGTTGAAGTCTTGGGTCACGGATGTTGATAATGCTCTCTAACTCTACCCATGATTCGCTCCATTTCAATGTACTTCACTGTGTTTATTCCATATTTTACTGCTACATCTTAACTCCAGTAATTTGTTATAGAAGTGTGCACGGTAGGGACCAGGTCCGTCAGGCCATATTTATGAGGTATACATATCTGTCAATACATATGAGGTATACATATCTGTCAATGTGTTCGTCTTTTAAGAAGTTTACCGTGTGTCACAGTCTCACCATCACTGATGGTGGGCTTACATTTTAGAAACTGTCAAGTGGTGGGCATAGTGAACATAAGTGATATGATTCATAATTAACATTAATAAAGTCGAGTTACCATGATAAAAATATATAAAATGTCGAGGAAATTAATATAAAAAGTAGTGCGGGTGATTACTAACCTTAATTATAAATATAAATCTTCAGGTAGCGTGCATATCCTTAATTAGAAATCAAGTTTTTAAAGAGTGGGGAACGATATTTTAAATGTAAACCCATTGACATATATGAAAACATATAACCTGTGCAAACTTCGCACTAACAATATTTATGAAACATCTCACGTATCATTATATAAATAAAAAACCTTTTAACATTACCGAATAAACTACAAAATCCTAACTCGTAATATCAGGATTGCAAACAACTCACAGAACGAGTAGACTGGTCTACCAGTTTTAGGACTCGCCTGCCATGGCACAGAACGAGTAGACTGGTCTGCCAGATTTAGGACTCGCCTGCCATGGCACAGAACGAGTAGACTGGTCTGCCAGTTTTAGGTCGCCTGCCATGGGTTCGAGACTCATCCGCTCTGTGATTTGTTTAAAAACTCCTAATTTTTAGAAAATAAATGGTTTGAGAGATGTGTATCACTGCTAGAGGAAACACTTTCAACCCCTATCATGAGAACCGTAGGAATATTATAACAGAGGGTGAACTTTCTTACACAGGTGAGTAGCTGTGAGTGTAGGTCGTGTGACACACCGGCTCATGCAAACACTTGTATTGGCATCTGGAAACGTGCCAGGGAAAGTCGGCGAAAACAAATGAACGGCTTAACTTTATGGGCAGCGACTGGGCTCCATTTAAGTAAATCTGGGTGCAGCTGCACACCAGTGTGGGCATTCAAACTAAATTGCCCAACGGCAAGGTAATTGTGCAGATTCAACACAGAAAAATGGTACAAAATACAACACAACGCGGTGCAATTGAATCCATTGAAATACAAAGCAACAACACTCACAGGAACACAATCATACAAGGACTAAAATACAAAGTAACAATACCGTGGGGCCACAATTCACAACCCACAAAATGGAAATGAAAACTGGACCAAATTTTTGGATTATTTATGGATATACGTAAAGGTAAAGAATCTGACTTTGCTGCTACTTTGCACAGTTAAAAATTCACTGTATAGTTACCTCTAGTTCACTGTATGTAGTTTACTGTACATATAATTCCCTGTACATGTAGTTTACTATACATGTAGTTCACTATACATGTAATTCACGCTGTAGCATGTATGTTAGCGTGTGTAACAAAATGATGCTCACTATACAACTAAAACCAGTGTCACACCAGCTTCACAATCAATGTCACACCAGCTTCACCATCAACGTCACACCAGCGTCACCATCAACGTCACACCAGCTTCACAATCAATGTCACACCAGCTTCACCATCAACGTCACACCAGCTTCACCATCAATGTCACACCAGCTTCACCATCAACATCACACCAGCTTCACCGTCAACGTCACACCAGCTTCACAATCAATGTCACACCAGCTTCACCATCGTCACACCAGCTTCACAATCAATGTCACACCAGCTTCACAATCAATGTCACACCAGCTTCCCCATCAATGTCACAACAGCTTCACCATCAATGTTACACCAGCTTCACCATCACATTATACATAATATATCAAGATTCACGATAAACGCCTCACTACAATCTTGTTTAAACTACCACAGCGCATCGGTACGACTACACGGTCCTCCAGAGAGGTATGTAGTGGGAGAGAGGGAGAGACCTCCCCCCTCACCTACCACGTTAGTTTAAGTACTCCCATCAGTAACAGCAGCAGGTTTAAATTTCTGTTATTTAGCTGTTAGGTTACAAACAATTACAGTCTCACCAGTTCTCTGAATGGAACAGCTTTGTAATACTATAGAGTCGATAAGTATTTTTCCTTGGTAAATCTAACTTTTAAATTCCTGAAATGTATTCAATTGGTCATGAATGAGGGAGGGGGGTTACTGAGATAATCCCTGGGAAGGGGAGGGAAATGGGTGATGGGCTGGTAAGGTGACGAACAGTTAAAAAATCAAGTCTCTCGAGTGTGTTGATGAGGATATAATAATGGTTCCCCTTAGATAACAGTTCTGTTTGACCCGAAGCAACAGTTCTGTTTGACCCGAAGCAACAGTTCTGTTTGACCTGGGACAAAAGTTCTGTGTGACCTGGGACAACAGTTCTGTTTTGCCTGGAGCAACAGTTCTCTCTGACCTGCAGCAACAGTTTTGTTTTTTTCGAAAGCAAGTCCTGTGTTACATGGAACAACAGTTGTTTGACCTGGATTACCAGTTCTGTTTTATTGTAACGTACAGTTCTAGTTAGTAGCAGAAAGTTCAACTTTACTTTGATATCCAGTTGCAACTTACTGTGGGAAACAC
The DNA here is from genome assembly GCA_009830355.1 of Cherax destructor. Classification (NCBI taxonomy): domain Eukaryota; kingdom Metazoa; phylum Arthropoda; class Malacostraca; order Decapoda; family Parastacidae; genus Cherax; species Cherax destructor. The sequence continues at coordinate 143,153 of WNWK01000513.1, read as the reverse complement.
TTCATCAAATACCCCAAATCAGGAGAGAAACCTTGTGACGACGTTTCACTCCTCGAACCATTGTCAAGTCACAACTGAGATGAAGGTCTAGTTGCAGTAGTAGCAATAGTAGTAGTAGTAGTAATAGTAGCAGTAATAGTAGCAGTAGTCGTAGTAGCAGTAGCAGTAATAGTGACAATTTTTGTTGCGGCTACGGTATTGTGATTTCTTATTCTTGATGTGGAGTACATGTATGTACATTTGTACCGTAATTAGCGCGGAAGTTTCGGGTTGCTTGCGCTTGCTGTTCTCTGATATACAGAACAGCGTCTCCGGTGATCCGCAAACATGTGACGGGAATCACATCAAACTTAGCAACCTTTCAACTCACACCGACTATGTCTCTTTGATCTGCTCTACACGAGACTCCAATTAGGTAAATTTGTGAGCCCGTGAGCGAAGAAATATTAGATTAAGAAATATATATTTCTAAGCAAGACAGCGCTTGAATGAGTGACAATGAATGTGTTTTCTCTTTTTCGGTAACTATATATATATATATATATATATATATATATATATATATATATATATATATATATATATATATATATATATATATATATATTTATAAATTTCTCTTATACGTTATCATGTTTACTGTGATCTTATATAGAGTATATACACAGTAACCACTGTATGGTGTTTTCAATAACTAATCAATTCAACGGAATATCACCATCTATCAAATTCAAAGTAGAATGGAAACAGAAGAGACTAAACCATCCTGGATGCTAAGAAAGTAGTGCAAGACTACACAAGTGCGTCTGTAATAGTCAACACCCAACTCCAAGACAGCGGATCAGGAGCTGGTGTCCCCAGCTTCAGTGAATTACCAAAAAGATCAAGTAATATAGAGGCTTTATAGATCAAAAGAATTTTTAGATTTGCCGCAATAGGTACGGCGAACATTACCTCATAGAGGAAATAGTTGCTTAAGTTAGAGACAAAACAAGAACTGCACAAGAAACTCGCTAGAAAAACCTAAGATCTCGGAGTAGCCAGAGTTTTGCCCCAACACTTCAATGTTATGATCTGCAAAAGTAATGTGTCATATAATCTTTAATACTATTGTTGCCAACAAATAAATAAATCATCACGAAACACAGAAAAAGGGATGGTATAAGAAAACACTGAAACACCTTCAAGTAGAACAGAAGTTTTTTAACTTAAGTCCTTTAATTCTCTTCTATGAGATCTTCAGGATTAAATTTTTATTCTTGGTAATGAGGTACGACTGAGACGTTACCCTTGCATCATCTTACCATTAAACACACACTTGCTAAGATCCTTCCCACTAACCACTACTAGAAAATTCTTCTAAGTAACAGACTCCAAAGTTTGGTCAAAAAAATTAAAAAACTTTCATTCAAAAATCATTTCGTTTTAATATCTACGAAGAATTCAGCTTCATAAAATGCTGAGAATAGCAGCTTGTTCTATTCATAATCAATTATTAAAGCAGCTATTTCCTACATCCTGATGTAAATTAAGAGCAGCCACAGCCTCAACCTAATAGTATAGTGTAACATTTTGTCTTATTCTTTACAAATGTTACTCTGTACACCATTCAAGAGAATTTTCAGGGTCATTCTAAACAAGTGAATTTCTCTTCGTAAACTCAGACATAATTGCTCAATAAAGTGCCTACATGTGCATGTCGAAAACAGTTTTTAACAAGTTTCAATGTATCTAACAAACTAGATGTCAGGGCGTGAGGCTACACATGTATACATGACACCACAGTGTCCTCACATCTCTACCGAGTTCACAAAGTGTCCTTACACAGTTCACACAGGATCCTTACAAAGTTTACAAAGTGTTTTAACATAGTTTACAAAGTGCCCTTACAGAGATTTACAAAGTGTACTCATATTTTTAACGAGTTCTGGAAACACTGACAAAAATATTTTCATATATCTTGGTAGTATTAGTGTATGTATTTTTATTTTTTATTTTCTTGACTTAATAAATCCATAAACGTATTATTTTAACTGCTGCTTATATTGTTCAAGTATTATCAATATTATTAATTATAATTAAAAAAAAATTATAAACATTTTACGATACATAACTCTATTATTATTATTATTAATTATTATTATTATTAGCAGCAAGAACAACAGAGGTGCGGCGGCGGGGACACAAGTAGTATTCATTAAAACTATGGACGTAAATCGATAACATTAATATATGAAGAATCAGGTGTGTAACTATGACAAGAAAGAAGGAAGAGACGTGGTGGTCAGACCACCTCGTTAACTTTGACTGTTACGATCATTGGCTTTTAAGTTGTTACCTCACACCATTACACCAACCACCAATTCCTCTCATAAAACCAAGTGGCAACGATCATGTTTGTCGCTAGAGGCGTGCTGGTGGTGCACTTTCTGGGACACCACCACTGGTGGTGCACTACTTGGGGTGCTATCAGGTATCCTAGGTAATACTTCATACACTTGAATTAGACTTGCATCCTCACCACATTGTTAGTCAACATGTATGTTTCAAGGTATTCCTGCAAGAACCTACAAGGTGCTGCTACCCACCCCAGGAACTACCCAGGGTAAAGCCACCGCAAGAGATACCTAGACACAGACGTACCTAGATCAGTGCTAGCAGCAGCAACCACAATGCTCACCTTCAATTTCCTGAGGAAGAGGAAAAAAATGAGCATTAACACACACGAACATTGCAAAAGATGTTAGTGGAGTCATATTTGCAACAAGCAACTTGTCTTTGTCAGTCATACATGATGTGGAAGTTTTACATCTCAGAAGAGTAATATTTAACTTAAGTGGTATGTGAGTTGCAAGACAGTGGTAGACAAGATTCAGATGTTGCAAGGTTATATTATTATTATAAACAAAAGAAGAGCTAAACCACAAGGGTCATACAGCGCGCAAGGTTATAATATGCAAAAAGATCTTTTAAGACACAGAGCAGGATAATTTTAACTGAAGATATAGCTTTAAGATATATATATATATATATATATATATATATATATATATATATATATATATATATATATATATATATATATTGTACCTGTGTGTGTGTGTGTGTGTGTGTGTGTGTGTGTGTGTGTGTGTGTAATGAACACTTATCACTCTCTGAGTAAACCCATAATCAACAAACACGAAAATTTGAGCTGCATTTAAATCTCCACGTGAGATCCTCTTCAGCAGCTGTGCAAAATCAGATAAGGATGAGCTTTAAACAGATGAAGCCTTTAATAAACAAACCTGACCTGCTAAACAATAAAACTATGTTGATAACGTATTAAAACTACTGAGACCTGATAAGATATTACCTTGAAAAATTAAACATGCTGAAGCTCTGAGCAAATTATATTATAGAGAAGGAAACTGACACAGCAGCTGTAATATAAACAATACAATAATAGTATCCAAGAAAGATAAGACGGAGCCACTAAACTACAGATGAATGTAAGATGATGAAGAAGGTAACAGACTACTGCATCACCTACACATTATCTCCATCATGCAAAGTCAGCTTGGGCGTTTTATGAGAGAGGTCTTCTTGACGTCTACGACTGGAGGTCGTCTTGACGTCTATAACTAGACGTCAAGAAGACCTTTGACAGTGTTTCAGAGGAGAGTGTCACTAACTAGATTGGATATACAGGATGGGGTGACTAGGAAGGTGCAAGTGTGTATGAAGGTAAACTTGAAACACGTGATACAGTGACTCTCAATCATCAACACTACTCTTATTTACACATGCAAATTTTTCCCAGGAGAATGATTTCACGCCAATGAAATGTGTTAAATGAAAACAGAAATAATTCTTTCAGTATGAAAACAATGAACATATATACAGTATTAGGAGGGGAGTTAGTGAAAAGTAAGTCCATACATGAATGAAAAATTCGATACGACAAAGTCCAAAATAACAGAGTAAAAGCTACACTAGTTAAGTAAAGAGCAAAGGTAGGACCTTAGGTTCAACCCCCAGCAGACACAATTAGGTTAGTACAACTGGGTGAGCAAATTAGTATAGACGGGAAACGAACCATGGGTACTGCGACCTCCCTGACGGGTCACAAACATGAAGAACAAAGATAATTAAGCAACACTGAAAAAATAGCGATGACACATCAAGAGTTGGATGAAGGATGAAAAAGTGGAGGAAATACACATCTTACTTAGTTTCATGTATAGTTACGATAAGAACCTGGGTAGAAACCGGTGAATGTCGGTTGATAAACCTTAAAAAGTGGAGTAAGAAGCCATGACTCAACCCCCGAAAGCATAAATCGGTAAGTAGGCAAACAAGTTTGTCTGGCCGCCTGGTCAGCTGTCTCTTCATCTGTCTAACCGTCTGTTCACCTGTCTGACAGACTGTTCGCCTGTTAATGATCTCTGTTCACCTGTCTGACAGACTGTTCGCCTGTTAATGATCTCTGTTCACCTGTCTGACAGACTGTTCGCCTGTTAATGATCTCTGTTCACCTGTCTGACAGACTGTTCGCCTGTTAATGATCTCTGTTCACCTGTCTGACAGACTGTTCGCCTGTTAATGATCTCTGTTCACCTGTCTGACAGACTGTTCGCCTGTTAATGATCTCTGTTCACCTGTCTGACAGACTGTTCGCCTGTTAATGATCTCTGTTCACCTGTCTGACAGACTGTTCGCCTGTTAATGATATCTGTTCACCTGTTAATGGCCGTCTGTTCAACTGTTTGTGTGACCGAGTGTTGACAAGTGTGTGTGTGTGTGTGTGTGTGTGTGTGTGTGTGTGTGTGTGTGTGTGTGTGTGTGTGTGTGTGTGTGTGTGTGTGTGTGTGTGTGTGTGTGTCTGGTTGCTTGGCCGGGGAGGAGGGAGACTAGGGAGGGCAGCGTGGTGTTGGGGAGAGACATGGTGAACAAGACTTTTGTGGTAGGGATGGTAGACCTGTTAGCTAAGGGACAGCTCTCTAGGGGCGCCTGGCTGCCTACCTACAAAGGTGCATCAACAACATGACACAGCAGTGACTTTTGGATGACTTTTTTGGCAGAAAAATGCAAAGTTGATTTATTTAACCATATTGATCTAGGTTTTAAAACCATTAGGGGATATTACTCTCAAATACTTCTCACAAGCTATTCTACATATTTTCAACAGAATTAAGGAAAAACATTTCGCTTTCTTGGGCCTATATGATCAACGCAGCGTCGAGTTTTACAACTGACAGTTGCTTCTTAAGCAACGTCTCCTGAAGATGATATTCACAAAAGTACTCAACCTCACTCTAGAAGACTGTCTTCATGCGTGGCGAATAAGGAACTTGCAACAACAACTCTTTCTGAACACCTTAGGGGCAATATAGGGATTTGTGACCCAAAGTTCATTAATGGTGCCAGGTTTTGAGATACTCTAACGCTCTTCAACCAATACAAACAATCGAATTAGGATGGTTTAATACTGGAGAATATTGCCTCAACAATGGTTGACTGTGTCGTGGAAGGCCAGTGCTCGCCTCCAGACAGTGAGAGCCCCTCATGCGGGTTTTTTTCTGTTTGCTGTCCCCAATTCCTACGTTGGCACTAGCCTCGACCTGAAGATCATTCGTATAAGTGTTGCAAATCACCATACCGCCCATGTCTTCCCCAGCACACGTTTATCTGCGGCAGTGCAACGGCAAACTCATTCGGGTGCCATAGTCTTGTTTGCCGTTGATCTGAGTAAAAGATGGCAGTGGATGAAGAGGTTAACATCAAGAGAAGCCTTACAACAGCCAGATGCCCAGAAATAAGGGAGCCATCCCAACTCTGCAGCTCCAATGGCAGCTAAAAGCGTCAAGACGGAATTACCTTGCACACCTGGATAGTTGGCAAGCAGGTGATGTGAGACTAAACATAAGAATCCACATTGGCTGATACCTATCTGCAATACAGTAGGGAGGAAGCAGTAGCAGATGCCAGCTTCAGGGAGTCCCGAAAGTCTAGGAAATATGGTGAACTTGCCCATTATTATATGTTTGTTCCCATAGACTGAGAGACCCTCTGCTCATGGAAAAAGAGGCATCCAAGTTCCTTCAGGAGCTAGTTTTCTGCCTCAGCGGCTCAGTGTCGCAGTTCAGGCAGATAATGCCTGCTGTATCCTACATACTTGCATCAGCTCTGAAGAACTGGATAAAACATTAAATATAACTGTTGATTAGCACATGTATGTACTTGTAATGTAACCCTGAAGCATTGTATACTCCAACAACTTTGTACCGTCATTGAATCCTTCAAACTTTGTGTACTATATAGCATAATAAAATATATTGGGCGGTAGTCAATACCACCTGCCAACAAACAAAACAAAAAATCGTGTGCCACTCTGGGTATGCGTGCCCGAGGTTCGTCAAACTGGTCATACCCCATACACAAGATAAATTATTGCTTTTATGAAGATATCTCTATCCAGCAAGCATGTGTGAGCGTGTTAGATAGGAGTGAATGGAGACGAATGGTTTTTGGGACCTGACGAGCTGTTGGAGTGTGAGCAGGGTAATATTGTGTGAAGGGATTCAGGGAAACCAGCAAAAACTTGAGTCCTGGAAATAGGAAGTACAATGCCTGCACTTTAGAGGGGGTTGGGATATTGGCAGTTGGGAGGGACTTCTAAACTGTCGTATCTGAGCGCCTCTGCAAAGACAGTGATTATGTATGAGTGAGGTGAAAGTGTTGAATGATGATGAAAGTATTTTCTTTTTGGGGGTTTTCTTTCTTTTTGGGTCACCCTGCCTCGGTGGGAGACGGCCGACTTGTTGAAAAAAAAAATCTCTTATCAGAGCCAAGCAAAAAATTTATATATAGGAGTGGAAAGAAAAAAATAGGGCGGGAGGAGGTAAATTTTGACCAGATTATATAACTAAGATTATATATCTGAGAGGGGGAGGGGGAGGGGGAAGGAGAGATTATTTTTTTTAATTAAGATCATTAGGTACAAGGATACCTTTTACCCAACACCTGAATTAATACTTGCAGCAGGTACCAGAGGATCTCAAGCAGAACTGGAGAGTTCTCGGACGCACGATATGACATTCACCAGGACTGGAATTTTGTAAGACGATTCTTCATATGCGTGACCCACAATAACACTCAGGTACCTATTTTTTTCCTATAGGTGGGCAAGGGTAACATGGGTATGAAAACTGCCCTCTATGATTCTCTGTGTCAGGATATCGAACCCGGGACCATACGATTGTGATTCGAATTCTTGCACCAGTGAGATACTCGGCACCCCAGCGAGGGGATGAGAGATTGGGAAGGGAGATAGAGGAGAGAGGTCAGGGATTGGTGACCTCTGACAGCGAGGGGAAGAGAGTGGGGAAGGAGGGAGGGAGGGAAGAATGGTGAGGGGAGAGAGAGGGGGAGGATGGGTAGTGTTGCCTGCAGCAGTGACACAGCACACCACTGCCCGCTGTGTACCTATCAACATTTCATGCATCCTCCTCCACCTCGCCCTCCCTGCCAACACCAGAACTATCAGTAACTGTGTGCGTATGAGCTTTGTGTGAGGGTAAGCTTGTGTGTGCGGGTGACCTTACCTGTAAGGGTGAGCTTACGTGCCCAGGTGAGCTTATGTCCGCGGGTGAGCATGTGTAAGCGGGTGAGAGTGCATGCGAGTATATTCACAGGTAAGCGAGCGTGTGCTTGGATGTGCATGTATGAAGGCTCATGTACGGGGGTACGAACCTAGCTGTATTTGCAAGTGTCGATTCATAGCTCCCGGCCCGCTTCTCAGGTTCTATCGAGCTGTTTTAGTGATTTTTGTCCTCTTAGAGGTCAATCAATATGCTCTTGAAACTGTGTAGCGGGTGTCATGAAGGTAAGACGCATGATACGTCACGGTCCATACTGAACACGAGGCGTCACGGTCCATACTGAACACGAGGCGTCACGGTCCATACTGAACACGAGGCGTCACGGTCCATACTGAACACGAGAAATAATAAGCGTGTTCCCATAGTTCAACCAGATATGCACAGAAGACGAGAATGGCAGAAGAGAGGAGGTGGAGGAAACACAATGTACAAAATACGACAGAAACAAGTAAATAAGAAGAGGTAGAAATGAATATGAGAGGATACGTAGGAAAACTAAAAGTCGGAAGATCATAATGCTAAACTAAAAGCAAAGCCTCGTTACAGCTGTATAAAAAGGACGATACTAGGAAGAAGAAAGTGGCAAGGCTGAAGGAGGATGGAGAAGCACTTACCAGGATGAGAGAGAAATATACCAAAAACTTTGAAGAAAATTTAAAGAGTTCTTCAAAGACGAATGTTGGAAAAAATCACACAATGAAAAAAAAAAGGTTGATGACAAAGTAAAGGATCTAAATGTAACTTAAGCAATGAAACCAGAGACGTTACTTCCATAAGCACAGAGAGAGAGAGAGAGAGAGAGAGAGAGAGAGAGAGAGAGAGAGAGAAAGAGAGAGAGAGACCATGTATCAACCTATAAAGATCTTCAATAATCTGGAAAAAGGAAACAACTGGAAAAAGAAAGCCGAAGTTGTTGGCATTTATATCAAGACAGACAGTATAAAAAGCAATATACTATAGGCAGGTATCATTTACATCATTATACAAAGCTGTCCTCAGGTGGTAGAAAAAATGTTGAGAATGTAAGAATTGCCTTCTTGAAATTAAATGAGGAATCATGCAACACACTTAAGGCAAATCCTCGAGTACGCAGCACCTGCAGTAAGCCTCAACAAGTCAAGCACATTAAGCTAGAAACTGGTGTCACTGTAAGAGTGAGGCTTCAAGGAGGATAACTTAGTTCATAATCAGTGGCATCGACAGGGTAAACGAGGATTAACATGGTAGAACGTGGCACCACCCATGAAAACTATTACAAATGCGAAGAAATATTCAAGAAACATTTTAGAAAGAGGTTAGTTAAGAGGCAGGCAGGCGATAATGGCGGTGAACTCAATACATGGATTCACAAGAAGGTATGACAGTTGTCTGGAAACTAGGACACAAGCATCTCTCCACTGTAGGTTAAGAGACGGGATTAGGAGCTGGACTGCTACAAGCCCAAACATACACACACACACACAAAGTGAACATGTAATAACCTCTGACCTTACAATAGGTCACAAGGTCAACATGTCCTCGGTCCTTGACGGGATATATCTAGACAATACCTTCCTCTCTCACCTCAACACTAAAATTTATATCATAGCAAACCTTAAAATTACAGCGCGTTATTACCAGACTAATTACACTAATATAAATATTATAATTACAACTCCGATCATGATAATGATATCCACTACCATGAGAGGCAATTATTATTAACATTCAGTGCAAATTTGTTGTTCTTGCTGTTTGCTAATGATTGAACACTGATACGATGGCGCATAACACGAGATGACACGCCATACATGTGACAGGTTTCGAGGATGCGTCTACCCTCACAGCCTAGCCATGAGGCCAGACTTCCCTGTTGATTGCCTAATCCAGCAGGTTGTTGGTGGTAGCGGCTCGCAGGCTCACAAAGCCATCACAATCCCGGTGATCAGACAGTTGCAGGAGATAGTGGTCATTTTTATCTTGGAAACTTCTACCTTCATTCCGACAATTTCTCTGTTTACTGTTAATAGGTTGAAGAGTCTTGTGCCAGAGAAGTTGTTTTACCAGTGATGATATAACTTATAAATGTTGCGAACGATCTTGTAATGTTCTGTACTCGTAGCATCTTTCAAGGCAGGTGAAATATGCCAGCTTAAAACGGTACACAGATCTTTTACCGGTCGCAGAATGCCAGTAAATCTAAAGCTTCAAGACATTCGAAATATACTTTCTGGAAAGGAGAAAGAAATACCAGATAATATATGCAAGGTAAATAATCGAAAACCAGATACGTAATCTGCCCACTACTATAACTCACTGCCGTGAGAAATACGAGAAGTGTAGAATAAACCCAGCGAAGAGCAGAGATGCAAAGGTACAGTCAGAGAAGAACACTACCAACATCCGTGGCAAGACTCCAACATTCTACCTACACACACACACACACACACAAATATGTAGGAATAAAGTTAGAAATCTTTAAGGAGTGGACAAGTTCCGGCTGGAAACTGCTTGATCAGTCAGGTTGCTGTAGCTGTGTTGGTGTATGTGCCGTAGACACCACCTTCAGGTCTCACAACTTACCAATGCTTCAGGACGAACTGAAACGCCGTCTTAAGTTTCCTCTCCAAATTGTATAATCTATTATACATTCCAATACACACTCCATCTAATATTCCACAATACGTTTAATTTTACACAATACATTTAACACTACACAATTCAGTATATTACATAATTACAATGCAAAGATGAACTGTAACTTCTGATCAGACAGTGTGGTCATCTTCAGTGTTAACTTTTCATTATAACTAATAAATTTCAACTCTGGTAGCCATTTTGTAGCTGCTCTTTGCATTTTTTCGAACTATCCACATGATTATTTAGGTGTGGCCACCACACACCTGCTACATATTACAATTTAACTTTATCAGACCTTGTAAATAGTCTAACATTTCACCATCCATATATATGAAACTGTTTCATACTTTGTCAGTGTAGCCGATGATTTACTCACAATTAAATTTATGTGTTTTTTCTGCGACAATTTTCATTAATAGTTACTCCAATACATTGATATTTTTCTCTCTCAAACAAAATCTTTCATCCCCTTTAGTAGTCTGCCTTTTATTCCTTCTATATTTTGCAGTTTCCAAAATAGTCTTTCATGGGGAACTAACTTAGAAAATAAATACAAGCTGCATATTCATGTCTTGCTTCAACAATTTCCTTGAGTGTCGTTTTAGCTCAATAAATTTGACATACATGAATTTGCAGACTGGAAACCGCACTGTTTACTAGTTGGAAAGTTTTTGTTCTCCAAGTATTTTATCGGCTTTCCATGCCTGGTCTGGGAGCGGGTCGCGGGGGCGCTGACCTCCATAAGCGACTCCAGGTAATGTGTGTCTTACAACACTTGTCAGTGAAGCAGTGCGGTGAGACAGGAAGAAACCAAGAAGAGTGACACTATATCTGGTAATTCACACTGACGGGGGAGGGAACGAAGGGGACAGGGGAGGGACAGACAATAATACATCGTACAGAGGAGGAAGCAGGAGGGAGGGGAGAAAAGGAAGACGGGGAGGAGGCAGAGGAAGGAAGGATAGAGTGAGAAAGAAGGCCGGGAGGAGGGAGGATAGAAGAAGGGAGGAGGAAGAAGGCTGGGAGGTAAAAAGATGTGAAGGAGAGGGGCGAAAGGAGGCAGGGAGGAAGGAGGGCGGAAAAAGGCTGGGAGGGAGGGAGGAAGGAAGGAGGCGGAGGCATAATAAGGATAGGTACTCCTTGAGAAGAGAGCTGGCCGAGTGTGAGCTGGAGACAAAACACAAGAAGCTCATCATTGTCTCACGTAACACTGGTGTTTCAGACTTCCTTACAAGCAACCCCCCTCCCCTTCCTCAACCCTCCAAACCACAGGTGATCCACCAGCAACAGTAATTAAGTGGTCAGGGGCGGCCGAGCGTCGCTCCCACCCCCAGTAATGACAACCATGAGGGTAAAAACTAGTGGCACTCTACTCTGGCTCTCTTTGGCACCTGTGTGTGTGTGTGTGTGTATGTATGTATGTGTGTGTCTCAGAATCAGCATGGCTTCTCCCTCCCCTCTTCTAAGCTCATCTGGGAAGCTTTACCTCGAAGGTAAGGCTGGTGGGCGGCAGCACAACCTGGCGGGGGTACAGGAGGGTGGGCTGGAGGTGAGGGAGAGCATGAGGGTGGGCTGGAGGTGAGGGAGGGCATGAGGGTGGGCTGGAGGAGGGTGGGCTGGAGGTGAGGGAGGGCAGTGAGGGTGGGCTGGAGGTGAGGGAGGGCATGAGGGTGGGCTGGAGGTGAGGGAGGGCATGACGGTGGGCTGAGGTGAGGGAGGGCATGAGGGGGCTGAGGAGGGTGGGCTGGAGGAGGGTGGGCTGGAGGGAGGGAGGGCGTTCAAGGGGTGATGCTGTGAGGGGGAAGCACAAGGTTAACCTCGTATCAATAAAACAATAACATTATATTTTAGTAATAAAGACACTGGTAACGCAGTAATAAAAAAATGTTTTAATTCTTCCTAATCAAATCAACATCGAATTTCAAACCTCCCACTTCATTACTCACAGTGAGCCTAACACAGTACACCCAGTGGTAACACCTCCCAGTGAGCCTTACATTACACCCAGTGGTAACACCTCCCAGTGAGCCTAATACAGTACATCCAGTGGTAACACCTCCCAGTGAGCCTAATACAGTACATCCAGTGGTAACACCTCCCAGTGAGCCTAATACAGTACATCCAGTGGTAACACCTCCCAGTGAGCCTAATACAGTACATCCAGTGGTAACACCTCCCAGTGAGCCTAATACAGTACACCTAGTGGTAACACCTCCCAGTGAGCCTAATACAGTACATCCAGTGGTAACACCTCCCAGTGAGCCTAATACAGTACATCCAGTGGTAACACCTCCCAGTGAGCCTAACACAGTACACCCAGTGGTAACACCTCCCAGTGAGCCTAACACAGTACGCAAAGTGGTAACACCTCCCAGTGAGCCTAATACAGTACACCCAGTGGTAACACCTCCCAGTGAGCCTAACACAGTACACCCAGTGGTAACACCTCCCAGTGAGCCTAACACAGTACATCCAGTGGTAACACCTCCCAGTGAGCCTAATACAGTACATCCAGTGGTAACACCTCCCAGTGAGCCTAACACAGTACATCCAGTGGTAACACCTCCCAGTGAGCCTAATACAGTACACCCAGTGGTAACACCTCCCAGTGAGCCTAACACAGTACATCCAGTGGTAACCTCCCAGTGAGCCTAACACAGTACACCCAGTGGTAACACCTCCCAGTGAGCCTAATACAGTACACCCAGTGGTAACACCTCCCAGTGAGCCTTACACAGTACGCCCAGTGGTAACACCTCCCAGTGAGCCTAACACAGTACGCCCAGTGGTAACACCTCCCAGTGAGCCTAATACAGTACACCCAGTGGTAACACCTCCCAGTGAGCCTTACACAGTACACCCAGTGGTAACACCTCCCAGTGAGCCTAACACAGTACGCCCAGTGGTAACACCTCCCAGTGAGCCTAATACAGTACACCCAGTGGTAACACCTCCCAGTGAGCCTTACACAGTACGCCCAGTGGTAACACCTCCCAGTGAGCCTAACACAGTACGCCCAGTGGTAACACCTCCCAGTGAGCCTAATACAGTACACCCAGTGGTAACACCTCCCAGTGAGCCTTACACAGTACATCCAGTGGTAACACCTCCCAGTGAGCCTTACACAGTACACCCAGTGGTAACACCTCCCAGTGAGCCTTACACAGTACACCCAGTGGTAACACCACAAACAACTGTGAATGGACACAGATGAAACTAATATGACATTTTATTGTGGAAACGTTTCGCCCTCCACGAGCTGTGGCAGGCTCCTGGAGAGCGAAAAGCTGTAAACAACAAAATGTCACATTAGTTGCATCTGTGTGCATTTACCTAACATTATGTCGGTAATTCTGCCATTACTACTAACATAACTACAACAGTAATAGCTACAACGCATAAATAACCTGCACATAGGGGACAGAAAAACTTATGACGACGTTTTGATCCTACTTGGACCATTAACAATTCAAATTGACAGAAGAGAATGAGTGAGCCTGTGTATTTAGGCAAGGGGGTACGGGACCAAGAGAGGAAGAAAAAGAAGTAGTGATAATACTGTTAGTGGAAGTAGTAATAGAAGTAGTAGAGGAAGCAGAAGTAGTAAAGATACTAGAAAGTAGGGGGAGTACTTTTTTGTGGCCAAAAAAAAACTACTCTTCTTACTTTCTACTACCTCTACCACTATTTCCACTACCAGCATCACCACTATCACTACTACTACTGCTTTTTCTTCCTCCTGTCCCTGTTCCCCTCGCCTAATAATACTGTCTCACTCATTTTCTTCCGTCGTCCTAAGCTTTTCTCTCTCTCCTAAGTGCGGGTTATTTGTGTATTGTGACTTTTTTGTTATTTACAACAAATGTAAGTAAAATTGCAATACAAATGCAGTTGCCTCTATAACATTAATTCCGGATAATATAATTACAATCACAACAACAACACTAACAAAACCAAAACCAAAAATTCTAAGTTGTACGTTTTTAACATACACGAAAACATTCATTATAAATAATTTCCCTCCTAAAATAAATGATAAAAAAGACGATATTTATTTACAGTTTAATTTGATTTCAGAAACGAATATTTTATTAAAAATGATGAGATGAATTTCTGTCCCAACTAAAATGAGCAAATATTCATGTCCAGAGAAACGTTATTCCCACAGAAGAGTTATGAAAGGCAGGAAATATATTAAAGTTCTACATGTAACTTATGTTATTACGACCATCATCTGTGGCAGTTATTAGCGTTACCAACCAGCAGTGAGGTACGACCATCATCTGTGTCAGTGTAACCAACCAGCAGTGAGGTACGACCATCATCTGTGACAGTGTAACCAACCAGCAGTGAGGTAGGACCATCATCTGTGGCAGTGTAACCAACCAGCAGTGAGGTAGGACCATCATCTGTGGCAGTGTAACCAACCAGCAGTGAGGTAGGACCATCATCTGTGGCAGTGTAACCAACCAGCAGTGAGGTAGGACCATCATCTGTGGCAGTGTAACCAACCAGCAGTGAGGTACGACCATCATCTGTGACAGTTATTAGCGTAACCAACCAGCAGTGAGGTACGACCATCATCTGTGGCAGTGTAACCAACCAGCAGTGAGGTAGGACCATCATCTGTGGCAGTGTAACCAACCAGCAGTGAGGTAGGACCATCATCTGTGGCAGTGTAACCAACCAGCAGTGAGGTAGGACCATCATCTGTGGCAGTTATTAGCGTAACCAACCAGCAGTGAGGTACGACCATCATCTGTGGCAGTTATTAGTGTAACCAACCAGCAGTGAGGTACGACCATCATCTGTGGCAGTGTAACCAACCAGCAGTGAGGTACGACCATCATCTGTGGCAGTGTAACCAACCATCTTGTACTCAGTCAACAAAGATTCCATAAGACACGGGCAGCATCTTGTACTCAGTCAACAAAGATTCCATAAGACACGGACAGCATCTTGTACTCAGTCAACAAAGATTCCATAAGACACGGACAGCATCTTGTACTCAGTCAACAAAGATTCCATAAGACACGGGCAGCATCTTGTACTCAGTCAACAAAGATTCCATAAGACACGGACAGCATCTTGTACTCAGTCAACAAAGATTCCATAAGACACGGGCAGCATCTTGTACTCAGTCAACAAAGATTCCATAAGACACGGACAGCATCTTGTACTCAGTCAACAAAGATTCCATAAGACACGGACAGCATCTTGTACTCAGTCAACAAAGATTCCATAAGACACGGGCAGCATCTTGTACTCAGTCAACAAAGATTCCATAAGACACGGACAGCATCTTGTACTCAGTCAACAAAGATTCCATAAGACAGCAGTTGAGGACACGTAGCTCTTGTACTCAACATTTTCCAACAAAACTTTTCATAATGTTATCGGTGACTTTTTAAATAAAAGGACCGAGAGGGAAGAATGGTGATAATAACAGGGACAACAGGAGAGCAATAATAACAGTTGCAACAGGATGGTAAATATAACTGCCAACGGAAGTGACAAGAACAGGAAAGTGACAATAACAAAGCAACAACATGAAAGTGACAATAACATAGCAACAACAGGAAAGTGACAATAACAAAGCAACAACAGGAAAGTGACAATAACAGAGCAACAACAGGAAAGTGACAATAACAGAGCAACAGGAGAATGATAGTGACTACAATAACAGAAGAGTGACAACAACAGGAGAGTTACGAGTAACAAGAGTGACAACAGGAGAGTTACGAGTAACAAGAGTGACAACAGGAGAGTTACGAGTAACAAGAGTGACAACAACAGGAGAGTTACGAGTAACAAGAGTGACAACAGGAGAGTTACGAGTAACAAGAGTGACAACAGGAGAGTTACAAGTAACAAGAGTGACAACAACAGGAGAGTTACAAGTAACAAGAGTGACAACAGGAGAGTTACAAGTAACAAGAGTGACAACAACAGGAGAGTTACGAGTAACAAGAGTGACAACAACAGGAGAGTTACAAGTAACAAGAGTGACAACAACAGGAGAGTTACAAGTAACAAGAGTGACAACAACAGGAGAGTTACGAGTAACAAGAGTGACAACAACAGGAGAGTTACGAGTAACAAGAGTGACAACAGGAGAGTTACGAGTAACAAGAGTGACAACAACAGGAGTTACGAGTAACAACAGGAGAGTTACGAGTAACAAGAGTGACAACAACAGGAGAGTTACGAGTAACAACAGGAGTTACGAGTAACAAGAGTGACAACAACAGGAGAGTTACGAGTAACAAGAGTGACAACAACAGGAGAGTTACGAGTAACAAGAGTGACAACAACAGGAGAGTTACGAAAGAGTGACAACAAGAGTTACAGTAACAAGAGTGACAACAACAGGAGAGTTACGAGTAACAAGAGTGACAACAACAGGAGAGTTACGAGTAACAAGAGTGACAACAGGAGAGTTACGAGTAACAAGAGTGACAACAGGAGGGTGAGTGCAACCACAGGAGAGTGACATTTGCCCAGCTGAAAATGCTGATCTCTTCCTAACTTGGTTAAACATTTTAACCTGAAAAATCTCATTAGTAGCGGAAACTAATACTGAGTTTCAGCATCGATTACCAACATCAATAAACCGTAATGCAACCAGACTAGCTGCAGGGGTAGTTTCAGAGGTGTGGTAACGATCAAACTAGCTGCAGGGGTAGTTACAGAGGTGTGGTAACTACCGACTAGCTGGTGGGATAGTTATTGAGGTGTGGTAACCACCAACTAGGTGTAGGGGTAGTTACTGAGGTGTGGTAACCAACTACATGCAGGAATAGTACAGAGGTGTGGTAACTACCAACTAGCTGAAAGGATAGTTACAGAGATGTGGTAACTACCATCTTGCTACAGGGGTAGTCAGAGGGTGTGTGGCAACTACCAAACTAGCTGCTGGTGCAGTTTGAGGAATAAGAACCTGAGAACCCACCCACCCACCTACCTGCCAACCCACCCACCTGCTCACCAGCTGGGTGTAAGGCACCGGCCGGAAATGGAGAGGAATGCAGAAATGAGATGTAGAGAGGACGAGAGGAAAGAAGAGTCAAGATGAAAATGTGGGAATAAGGGACAAATGTAAGACTGAGTCAAATATTACCAGATGAAATGTGTTACCATATGAAAAGGATTCCGTCTGAAAGGCGTACCATCTAAAGAGGTACCATCTGAAAACGTGAGAGGGGAGGGGGCACTGCTTGAGCATAAGATGCACTGTGTTCAGACTACTGAAGTAACACATGCTGCAGGGAGAAGTGTTGAGGCTACCGAAGTAACACATGCTGCAGGGAGAAGTGTTGAGGCTACTGAAGTAACACATGCTGCAGGGAGAAGTGTTGAGGCTACTGAAGTAACACATGCTGCAGGGAGAAGTGTTGAGGCTACTGAAGTAACACATGCTGCATGGAGAAGTGTTGAGGCTACTGAAGTAACACATGCTGCAGGGAGAAGTGTTCAGGCTACTGAAGTAACACATGCTGCAGGGAGAAGTGTTGAGGCTACTGAAGTAACACATGCTGCAGGGAGAAGTGAGGCTACTGAAGTAACACATGCTGCAGGGAGAAGTGTTCAGGCTACTGATGTAGCACATGCTGCAGGGAGAAGTGAGGCTACTGAAGTAACACATGCTGCAGGGAGAAGTGTTGAGGCTACTGAAGTAACACATGCTGCAGGGAGAAGTGTTGAGGCTACTGAAGTAACACATGCTGCAGGGAGAAGTGTTCAGACTACTGAAGTAACACATGCTGCAGGGAGAAGTGTTGAGGCTACTGAAGTAACACATGCTGCAGGGAGAAGTGTTGAGGCTACTGAAGTAACACATGCTGCAGGGAGAAGTGTTGAGGCTACTGAAGTAACACATGCTGCAGGGAGAAGTGAGGCTACTGAAGTAACACATGCTGCAGGGAGAAGTGTTGAGGCTACTGAAGTAACACATGCTGCAGGGAGAAGTGTTGAGGCTACTGAAGTAACACATGCTGCAGGGAGAAGTGAGGCTACTGAAGTAACACATGCTGCAGGGAGAAGTGTTGAGGCTACTGAAGTAACACATGCTGCAGGGAGAAGTGTTGAGGCTACTGAAGTAACACATGCTGCAGGGAGAAGTGAGGCTACTGAAGTAACACATGCTGCAGGGAGAAGTGTTCAGGCTACTGATGTAGCACATGCTGTATGGAGAAGTGTTCAGACTACTGAAGTAGCACATGCTGCAGGGAGAAGTGTTCAGACTACTGAAGTAGCACATGCTGCAGGGAGAAGTTTTCAGGCTACTGAAGTAGCACATGCTGCAGGGAGAAGTGTTCAGGCTACTGAAGTAGCACATGCTGCAGGGAGAAGTGTTCAGACTACTGAAGTAGCACATGCTGCAGGGGAGAAGTGTTCAGGCTACTGAAGTAGCACATGCTGCAGGGAGAAATGTTCAGGCTACTGAAGTAGCACATGCTGCAGGGAGAGGTAAACACACAGGCAGCGTCTCCGGTGGGGACGCAGGCAGCAGCAACCCACCTTGTGTAAATCTGGTCGACCAGGAGGAACCACTTTCCTCCAGTGGCATAATGAACCTCAAGAGGAAGCTTGGGCAGGAGTGGGCAAGGAGGAGGAGGAGGAGGAGGAGGAGGGAGGAAGGAGAAGCCAAGAGAGAGCCGGAGGAGGGGAAGAATAGAGGGGGAGGGGGAAGAGAGCCTTATCTACACAGCGTCCACCACGTCTTCTCCTCCAATTTTATTCTCCACGACAACTCTGCCAAGAGGGATTCACATTTTTACCTGTTTTTTTCCTTCTTCCCCACTCTCTTTTGCTGGTTTTCGGTGTCGTTCGACAGATTCCTGGCGTTCCTGGCGATGTCCGCCACACAGTCACCACCGCCGTCACAAGTCACCATACAACAAGTAGCAGCGACTTCTGTTTTCTCCACTAAAATACTTTTCTCTCTCTTCAACGCCATCAAGTACCTCAACTAATAAAATAAATTTTTACTGCTCGAAAAGACTCAATGGAGCATATGTTCTACACTGCTGGGGTAGGGAAGAAAGGCGCTGTTCTGCAGTGCTAGGGGGTCGACCCCAGCAATAGCTGGGGAAAGAGATGCCTTTTTAAAGCACCCTTACTGTTCTACCGTGCTGGGGGAAGGGAACGCTCGGACAATACCCATTTGTATTTATAAATATACAGGGTCTAATGCCATCAACAACAATATTTTTCATCAGTAGACTCTTCACAGTCAAATGCAATGTCTGCGGCTTTCACAGAGACCCACAAAAGATCACTTTGAAAACAAAATATGGATACCAGGGTACAAACTGTTTAGATGCGATAGAAAGATTGATCTGTATGTCACAGAGTCGCTCATTTGCTTGAGGTTTTAGTACTAAACATTGAAAATGAAAATCTAGTCACTGTGTTTGTATATACGCCGCTAGATGCAACTTCTCAACAATTCAAGAAACAGCTATTGAAAATTGACTACAAATATCTTGTTACTTGATTTCAATTTAAGACATTTAAAGTGGAAGGACGTGGTAAATAATGTTAAGAAACAGTGAATCTTCAAGAAGATATAAAGTCTTCGAGTGGACTTCAGACAACAATATGATGTTCAGTGCGGATAAGTTTCAGTTACTCCACAGTGGAAGAATGGAGGAAATAAAGACTGAAATTGAGTGCAGGACAAACTCGAATCATTCAATAGAGCGGAAGTTCCATGTGCGAGACTTGGGAGTAATAATATCAGATTTCACATTCAAGGATCACAATAATGTTGCCATTACTACCGCAAGAAAAATTATAAGCTGGATAACTACAACTTTAAAGACAATGGATGCTGAGCCAATGACGATATCTTAAAGTCATTTGTTTTCTCCAGGCTGAAATTCTGTTATATACTGAGGGCCCCCTTCAAGGCAGGGGTGATTGTTAAGCTGGAAAACTTAGAGAACTTTCACCGCTAGTTTACACTCAAACATCTAAACTACTGGGAGCGTCTGAAATACCTTCAACTGTATTCCATGGAACGTTGACGAGAAAAGGAAAATCTTTGAGGGACTGATCCCAAACTTATACACCGAAATCACTACATGTGAATGCAAAGAGACTTGGCAGACGGTGCAAAATATCTCCACTAAAAAACAGGAGTGTGACGAGTGTCACCCAACAAACCTCTGGCTGACTTCAAGAGAAAACTGGACAAGTTACCCTAATTAGTGCCTGACCAGCAGGGCTATGGTTCGTACGTCGGACAGCGTGCGATCAGCAGTAACAGTCTGGTTTATCAGGCATTGATCAACCGGGAAGCTTGATTTGGGACCGGACAGTGGGGACGTAGATCCTCGGAAACCTCCTTCAGGTATTAACAACTCTTACAAAGCTGCGCTGAAGCAACAACTCTTAAACACACACAATCACAAAGTGACGATGTTTTCTTATATCAGTGTCTTTTTTTCCGGGCAAAACTCGAAGCTAAAAATACGCGAAAGTTTTAAATCTACACAAAATTACTTTACTGAAACGAGATAGTTGAGAAATAAAAGAAGAAACTAATGAAAAATAAAGGAAGTAATAATGACGGTGAGGGGTGCACTGTGACGGCATGACTGAGAGTGCACTGCGACTCCATAACTGTGAGGGTGCACTGTGAGGCTATAACTGAGGATGCACTGTGACGCCATAATTGTGAGGGCTGCACTTTGACAGCATAACTGAAAGTGCACTGTGACACTATAATAATTGTGAGTGCACTGTGACAGCTGGTAAAAGTGCTAACAGTGCCATCACATACTAAATTAAAACCATGGAAGGTAAACATAACGCTACAGTGATTTACACGGAGTTTTCAAAAGCACTTGACACGCGACCATGTGGTAAGAGACCATGAAACGAGGTCAGTAAGTGGAGCCACCTCAAAGAATGAGAGGAACATACCATAAATTACCGTTTAAAGAACACAATACGACGAAACCTTAAAAACAGAAGAATTAACAATTGAAATCAATGAATCATGCTGCTATATTGTTGTGTGATCACAAGTGTCTTTCAGGGCACTGTAGATCGATCTAGAAAATATACAGAGGTCGTTTACTGCTTGCACATAATCGATAAAACATCTAAACTAATGGGAACATCTCGAAGCACTTGGCTTGTACTCTCTTGAATGAAGAAGAGAGAGATATCTGATAGTGTATACATGGCAGACAGATGAGGGTCTGTTTCCCAATTTGCATACTGCTATAACTGATTTACTGGAGCGAGAAATAAGAGAGGAAGTGTAGAATAAATGTAGTGAAAAGCAAGAGCGCCTTGTGTACTATTAGTGAACACAGTGACAACATCCGTGGCTCAAGACTCTTCAACCTTCTGCTAGCAGCTGTCAGAAATACTGTTGGAAAGGAAACTTTTCTGCAAGTACCTGATCAGCCAGGTTGTGATGAGTGTCACTATCAAAACAGCCTGCTTGACCTGGTAGTCAACATGAGTGTGGGACAGTGCTTCACCTGACGGCTGTGCGGGGGATATGACACTAAACTTATTACCAACTAAGTAATATACAGTGTTATCACATAACTGTCTACGTGGTTTTATGTAAAATAAGAAGTAAATACAAATAAAGATTAAACCGGCAATAACTCTTAAGAAGAACAATAACAGCAACAAGAACATAAACAATACTAGTAAGTATGAGTTGAATACCACTTATTATGGTGAAGATGTTAAGTGGAAGATGCAAGGTCCTTTAGTGTGATATTCCTATGATAAAGTGTGCGATGATGAACCTTAAGCGGTGGATCAGAGCGAAGCTGAGGGTGTGCTGGGTTGATGGGGGAGTGTTGGGGGATGGGTTTAGCACTCTCATCACTCAAGATAAACACCAGCAGCAGCAGCAGTATGTCATGGGTGGGTGATGGGAAGCGACACATGATGGGTAATGGAGGGGATGGGTAATGGGGGAGGAATTAGGGGGAGAGAGAGGTGGTGGGGTGAAATGTATGAGGCTGTATCAGAGGTAATGAATTTTCAGAGGTAATGGGAGGCAATGAAATGTATGAGGTAATGGAATGTCAGAGGTAATGGAATTTCAGAGGTAATGGAATAAAAAATAAAGAAATTTCAAAGGTAATGGAATGTCAGATGTAATGAAATTTCTGAGGTAATGAGAGAGAAAGCAATTTCAGAGGTAATGGAATAAGATAATGAAATTTCAGAGGTAATGGAATAAGATAATGAAATTTCAGAGGTAATGGAATAAGATAATGAAATTTCAGAGGTAATGGAATAAGATAATGAAATTTCAGAGGTAATGGAGGGAGAGACGCAAGTGTGAGGGATAATGGAGTGAGAAAACTAGGTAAGTGTGAGAGATAATGGAGTGAGAGACGCAACCGAGTTAAGAGACGTAACAGAGTGTAGCGATAATGGAGTATGGGACTGGTAAAGAAATATGGGAGTGGTAACAGAGTATGGGAGTGGTAATGATGAGAGTGGTAACGGAGTATGAGTGGTAACGGAGTATGGGAGTGGTAATGATGAGAGTGGTAACGGAGCATGAGAGTGGTAACGGAGTATGAGTGGTAACGGAGTATGAGTGGTAATGATGAGAGTGGTAACGGAGCATGAGAGTGGTAACGGAGCATGAGAGTGGTAACGGAATATGAGAGTGGTAATGGAGCATGAGAGTGGTAACGGAGTATGAGTGGTAACGGAGTATGAGTGGTAACGGAGTATGGGAGTGGTAATGATGAGTGGTAACGGAGCATGAGTGGTAACGGAATATGAGAGTGGTAACGGAGCATGAGAGTGGTAACGGAGTATGAGTGGTAACGGAGTATGAGTGGTAACGGAGTATGGGAGTGGTAATGATGAGAGTGGTAACGGAGTATGGGAGTGATAATGATGAGAGTGGTAACGGAGTATGGGAGTGGTAATAATGAGAGTAGTAACGGAGTATGAGCGTGGTAACGGAGTATGAGAGTGGTAACGGAGTATGAGAGTTGTAACGGAGTATGAGAGTGGTAACGGAGTATGGGAGTGGTAATGATGAGAGTAGTAACGGAGTATGAGAGTGGTAACGGAGTATGAGAGTGGTAATGATGAGAGTAGTAACGGAGTATGAGAGTGGTAACGGAGTATGAACGTGGTAACGAAGTATGAGAGTGGTAACGGAGTATGAGAGTGGTAATGATGAGAGTAGTAACGGAGTATGAGAGTGGTAACGGAGTATGAGCGTGGTAACGGAGTATGAGAGTGGTAACGGAGTATGGGAGTAGTAATGATGAGAGTAGTAACGGAGTATGAGAGTGGTAACGGAGTATGAGAGTGGTAACGGAGTATGAGAGTGGTAACGGAGTATGAGAGTGGTAACGGAGTATGGAGTGGTAATGATGAGAGTAGTAACGGAGTATGAGAGTGGTAACGGAGTATGAGAGTGGTAACGGAGTATGAGAGTGGTAATGATGAGAGTAGTAACGGAGTATGAGAGTGGTAACGGAGTATGAGAGTGGTAACGGAGTATGAGAGTGGTAACGGAGTATGGGAGTGGTAATGATGAGAGTAGTAACGGAGTATGAGAGTGGTAACGGAGTATGAGAGTGGTAATGATGAGAGTAGTAACGGAGTATGAGAGTAGTAACGGAGTATGAGAGTGATAACGGAGTATGAGAGTGGTAACGGAGTATGAGCGTGGTAACGGAGTATGGGAGTGGTAACGGAGTATGAGAGTGGTAATGATGAGAGTGGTAACGGAGTATGAGAGTGGTAACGGAGTATGAGAGTGGTAACGGAGTATGAGAGTGGTAACGGAGTATGAGAGTGGTAACGGAGTATGAGTGGTAACGGAGTATGAGAGTGGTAACGGAGTATGAGAGTGGTAACGGAGTATGAGAGTGGTAACGGAGTATGAGAGTGGTAATGATGAGAGTGGTAACGGAGTATGAGAGTGGTAATGATGAGAGTGGTAACGGAGTATGAGAGTGGTAACGGAATATGAGAGTGGTAACGGAGTATAAGAGTGGTAACGGAGTATGGGAGTGGTAATGATGAGAGTGGTAACGAAGTATGAGAGTGGTAACGGAATATGAGTGGTAACGGAGTATGAGAGTGGTAACGGAGTATGAGAGTGGTAACGGAGGATGAGAGTGGTAACGGAGTATAAGAGTGGTAACGGAGTATGAGAGTGGTAACGGAGTATAAGAGTGGTAACGGAGTATGAGCGTGGTAACGGAGTATGAGAGTGGTAACGGAGTATAAGAGTGGTAACAGAGTATGGGAGTGGTAATGATGAGAGTAGTAACGGAGTATGAGCGTGGTAACGGAGTATGGGAGTGGTAATGATGAGTGGTAACGGAGTATATATACCTTTGAAGAGTTTCGAGTTTCTCTACTCTCTGAGCCCGGCCATGGGCCAGACTCCTCTGGTGTTTGCCTGGTCAACCAGGCTGTTGCTGCTGGAGGCACGCTGCCCCACATATCCGTCACAGCCTGGTTGATCTGGCACCTGGTGAAGATACTTGTCCAGTTTCCTCTTGAAGGCTTCTACATTTGTTCCAGCCGTGTTTCTGATATCTTCTGGTAAGATGTTGAATAGTCTGGGACCCCGGATGTTAATACAGTGTCCCCTTATTGTCCCCACCGCACCCCTGCTCCTCGCCGGGTTTATTTTACACTTCCTCCCATATCTCTCATTCCAGTATGTTGTTATGGCAGTGTGCAGATTTGGGACCAGGCCCTCAAGTACTTTCCAGGTATATATTATCATGTATCTCTCTCTCCTCCGCTCCAATGAGTACATGTTCAAGACTTAAAGGCGTTCCCAGTAATTTAGATGTTTCACTGGTTCAATGTGAGCCGTAAACGATCTCTGGATTTGTTCCAGCTCTGATATTTCTCCTGCTTTGAACGGGGCCGTCAGCACTGAGCAATATTTCCTTTGTTTTGAAAGTTCTCAATACCCACCCCGTCATCTTCCTGGCTGTTGTGATCTTTGTCTTGTTATGGTCTTAAAAAGAAAGGTCAGCTGACATAATTATTCCCAAGTCCTTTACGTGTTCCTTTCGTTCTATTTGGTGACCCTCTTGAGTTTGGAGTATGAGCGTGGTAACGGAGTATGGGAGTGGTAATGGAATATTTGAGGCAATTTAGTTTGAGTGGTAACGAAGTGTGAGAAGTAATGGGTATTTAGATAATTATTAAATTCTGTGAGGCAATTTAGTTTGAGTGGTAACGAAGTGTGAGAAGTAATGGGGTATGATAATGGAGTATGAGAGGGATAATAGTGTACCACGTCTGAGAGGTAATAGTGAAGTGTGCATGTGAGTGTGTGTACTCACCTAGTTGTGGTTGCAGGGGTCGATTCATAGCTCCTGGCCCCGCCTCTTCACTGGCCGCTACTGGGTCACTCTCCCTGCTCCATGAGCTTTATCATACCTCTCCTTAAGGCTATGTATGGAACCTGCCTCCACTACATCGCTTCCCAAGCTATTCCACTTCCCGACCACTCTATGACTGAAGAAATACTTCCTAACATCCCTGTGATTCATCTGAGTCTTCAACTTCCAACTGTGTCCCCTTGTTGCTGTGTCCCATCTCTGGAACATTCTGTCTCTGTCCACCTTGTCTATTCCTCTCAGTATCTTATATGTCGTTATCATGTCTCCCCTATCTCTCCTGTACTCCAGTGTCGTCAAGTCGATTTCCCTTAACCTCTCCTCGTAGGACATACCCCTTAGCTCCGGGACTAGTCTTGTTGCAAACCTTTGCACTTTCTCTAGCTTCTTTACGTGCTTGGCTAGATGTGGGTTCCAAACTGGTGCGGCATACTCCAGTATGGGCCTAACGTACACAGTGTACAGAGTGTGTGTGTTAGTTACCATTTTGTCCTAGGCACATGTCAATTAGACACTAGGCCTGTTGTATATATGTGTGTGTGTATGTGTATGTAAGGAAACACTTCGAAATGTTTCTGCCCCACCGGGAATTGAACCCGGCCCCTCCGTGCGTGAAGCAAGAGCTTTACCCACTAGGCCACCGGGGGCTAATATGTGTGTGTGTGTGTGTGTGTGTGTGTGTGTGTGTGTGTGTGTGGTGTGTGTGTGTGTGTGTGCGTGTGTGTGTGTGCTTGTGTGTGTGTGTGTGCGTGTGTGTGTGCTTGTGTGTGCGTGTGAGTGCGTGCGTACGCTCTCGCTCACTTATTTGTGGTTGCAGGGGTTGAGTCACAGCTCCTGGCCCCGCCTCTTCGCTGGTAGCTACTAGGTCCACTCCCTGCTCCATGAGCTTTATCGTAAATTTTCTTTATCATATGTGTGTTAAAGACTCTGCTTAAATAAATGAACTAATCAGGCTCTCTCTCTCTGCTTATCTGTAGACACTATTACCATGTTTATTTCCATCTCTATCTGCATCTTTATATCTCTTTTTATCTGTGTACATTCATGTTTTGCCTCTGAAATTCACATTCATTCTGTCAATATGTGTTCGCCTGTTTTAACTAATTTCAACACGTTTGACGTGTCTATCTTCACCTGACATAACATGGTGGGTGTGATCATATAATGAGAATAAACTTGGCTTTGTCCTCCCCCCCTTCCCTCCTCCCAGTCAGACACCCTCCCAAATGCTTTCCCTAACAGTGTCCCCTCCAATCCCCCCTCCAGATCCCCCTCCTCTCCCCTCCCTCTCGGCCCCAATCAACAACACAGATCTCTTAATCCCAACATATTACCTCTTTTTTTTTTTTAATACTGGAAAAGGAAAATTCAATCAAAATTTATTTATAAATACATTTCGAAAACATGAAAACAATATATACGTTATTACCAACGTACGTTTTCAGAAGAGGTCTTAAATATTACAGATTCTTGAAAATATACAGTATTTCTCTAACACACACATGCTTAAGTAAAATGGGTGACTTCACGAGCCTTAAATAGTAATTATGTGAGGGCGTAGTTTAGTGTGTATGGTGGGTCCGCAAATTCCGTTCACGTGTCAAGCGTTTTATCCCCTCTGTATAATGTTTAATTTATTAACGTTGTGGTGTAAATGGTTAAGTTTTATTAAAATACGATAGACTAACCTAACCTAAATAAGAAATTGAGAAATTTGCTGAAAACCGAATGTGAGAAAGCGGCAAGAGGACAAATGAAGTCTTGTACAATAGTACTGTTGTACAATATTCACGATATTATAGTAATTAAATCTTTTCAAACTCCTTGAATATCCGAGCAATGTATTTTACAAGTCTTTCTCAGTAAGACAACTAACCTGAAGAAGGCAGCGCCCCGAGGGAGAAGCGGTCACAAAATCAACTACATAGTTTATCACACCTCTAAAACTCGCAATTATTCTGTTTATATCCTATCCTGGGGTAGACGTAGGGATGCAGTACTGAATTATGAAAATTGTGAAAGCAATATAGCACGAAATATCTTTACAAATCCAAGAGTTGACTAGTGAAATGAGCTTCAGAGATTAATATTATTGTAATGAATATTCTGGCGAATAAACGACGACGGAGGACAGTGAAGAA
Source organism: Cherax destructor (assembly GCA_009830355.1). NCBI lineage: Eukaryota > Metazoa > Arthropoda > Malacostraca > Decapoda > Parastacidae > Cherax > Cherax destructor. The sequence continues at coordinate 115,364 of WNWK01000513.1, read as the reverse complement.
GCAGTAGTCTAGTAACCATAAATTCATCTTTAAAACAGAAAATTACAACTAGCTACTCGTAATCACCCTTCTTCCCCTCCACACAAATATCAGCAGCTTACGTCAGTTTATCAAACCTAAGCATATTCTTTAGGAACCACGTGAGAACGAACCTCGACTATGCAACTTCAGTATGGAACCACTATTTAGCAAATCAAAAATAAATTTTTACTTTCTCATTATATAAGAGTGTGAAGCATTCATCATCCATGTAGTGTCTTCTCTCCTGTCTTCTTGATCAATGAAATAAATTATTTTAGGCTTGGGAGGAAGTATATGTATCAGCATTATCAGTTATCAGGAGGGACCCTAGTGGGACTCCGCTGGTTATTCACCAATTCTGACACCTCTTATCTCACACTAACTCTGATTTCTACTGCCTAGGAAGAAACTTAGAGATCAGCCACCGCCACGTGGTGAGTTCTGGGTATTTTGGGTGATTGTAGGCAAATAATCAGTTGTATAAAATAACTGACAGATGTTCACAGTGTATATATTGTCAATGTCTGGACAATATACATCAATCCTTCCTGGGATCAAATTCGATTGAATCCGGTTCCACAGGCGCTGTTGAATCCCCAATAATAATTAACCTTTTCAGCCAGTATAGCTTATTTTCAAGAACGTGTATCAATATACAGCATGTATGTATGTATGTATGTGTCCCAGTAAACATTAGTGGCTGCTGTCCTTTTTATTCGTACAAGAAGATTACTGTATTATTATTATTTTTTAAACAAATAATTTTTACAAGCTAAGAACTGTTATCTTACACCAGCTCATTTCAAAACCCAGCCCTATCTAAGGTATATTAACCCGCCCCAGGATGCCACCCACACCATTCGGCTAACACCCAGGTACCTACTTGCTGATAGGCGAACAGAGACAGCCGGTGTAGAGAAACACGCCCAATGTTTCCACCCGTACCGGGAATCGAACAACGGATACTTAGCGTGTTAGCTGAGTGCGCTACCAACCGAGCTACGGGACACCATTTCAATGTCAGTATTAGTAACAGTCCACACCTGTGAATATCGTTTTATACAGATATACTTAACACGAGTCAGTAATAAATATATTACTATAGTAAATAAAACCACCTTATCTTTCTCTGTTTCTTCAGCAGCTGAATTCAGAGTGAGGTCGAGCAGTAGGGTTACAAGAAGCTAGTTTTAACACTTACTCTCAAAAGATAATTCGTCTAAATCAAGGATTTCCTCAACGATTTTTTGCCGTGGTGAACCTCTAAGTTGGAATACAATTTTCCGTCAACTTGTATTCTGAAGCCGTCAAGTTTAAAGAGCCGGACGACGATGCCCCAAGGCTTAACGTGTACCAAGACTTGATACGTTGGAAAAGAATTTCAGTATACTGCTTTAAACAGCAATACTTCTAGAGCTTCAGGCTGGGCGCTCAAGAGGGAGTCGCATTCCCCTCCCTCCCTCCCTCCTTGAGTCCACTAGTCCCTTCCTCCTTGAGTCCACCAGCCCTTCCCTGTAACAATGCCCTCCCTCCCTCCCCTCCGCCTCCAAGACCTGCCTCCAAGCACGACCATGAGCAGGCTCTCCACCAAGCCACCAACTTGTAATTTTGAATTGTGGAGAGCCCTATGAATATTTTATTTTTACTGAGGGTCAGTTGAGGTTTGTGCTTCTCATTCTTGCTCTTAACTTCTTGTTCCAGGTCGGCCTGCCAAGTTTTTCGTACACCATTTGTATGGATGCCACACTCATGACCTCTCATGAATGCTAGGGATCATAACCTCTCGTAGAAAAGTCCCTGATAGTGCCTTCCATCAAAGGTCGTACCCAGTAACCCTCTAAGCCAAGCCCAGGTGCTTCATGCCGTTTGCGGGACTGGCAGCTCCGTGGCACTCCCTGGCACCTTCACAGAGGCAGGAGCCGTAATTTGTGTATCGCTGAAGAAGTATTTGGACATTTGGACTGATAACATATACCTGAGGAGCCCCTTGACCAACGCTGGTAATATCACTGCATTGTTCTTGATGAGCTAATTACACCGCTCCGAGGGTCGGGGGCTCCGAGGGTCGGGGGCTCCAAGGGTCAGGGTGACACTGATAAGGGGGCCCTGTAGTTGAGGGAGGGGGGCCCTGAGAAGACCAGAGCCATGCCCCGCTTTACCCCCACCTTAAGTCCCCCTCTCCGCTGCTAGTCCTGGGTTATTTCTGGGTTATTGTCACATTCCTGCAGCGCCACAAACCAGCTAACTAATGGAGGAGGTGAGGGTTCTGGCAGTGTGTGGGGCCGCCGGAAGCTTACCCTCAGAGAGTAATGTTGCTAGCCTCATTCCCCTCCCCACCACACCATCTCACGATATGGAACACCAAAATCTGCAGGCTCCACTCACATGACCAGTTGGCGTTCCCCACGCACGAGACGACCTGCAGGCTCCACGCACGAGACCACCTGGAGGTTTAACGCACGAGACGACCTGAGGCTCCAAGCACGAGACCACATGGAGTTTTCACGCACGATACAACCTGCAGGCTCCACGCACAAGACCACCACCTTGTTTTTAATAAGAGGCAGCTAACGTCAACGTAGCACGAAAATTATGGCGTGGACTGCGTACTCTGCAGACATTCCGCCACAATCGGGGCGCGGGGCACCATAGTCATTTCGCCACAATCAGGGCGAGGGGGCCGTGCGCCCCGAAGACATTCCGCCACAATCGAGAAGCTCTTCGCTGCCGCTCAAGAATTTCAAATATCCCAGTTGTAAACATTTCACTGCCAACACAGCCGCTGCTCCTGCCCACACCATCCAACCTACACAATACACCTACCTAAGCCACCTAACTGTTCAAGACATCCTAGTTACCTACCTGACACACCTACTTGAGACTATGTAAATACGCTAAGGCTCCTGCAGAGGGGCATTCTTTCCCAGCCTAGACACCTACTTGTGAGCAACTGTGAACAAATGTGAATCCTAGGTGTGCTAATCTCCTCAGCAGGAACACACTTCCCACTAATTTCTGCACCCTGAAATTTTACTACCAACACCACATGCCCCATCATGCTTCCTACTCACCCAAAGTGCTTTGTTCCGCTGAGTACATTCAGTGTTGTTCCAGTGAATGCATTTAGAGTGCTGTGTTCCATTAGGTATATTTAGTGGTGTTCCAGTGAGTACATCCAGAGCTCTGTTCCGCTAAGTATATTCAAAGAATTGTTCCACTGAGTACATTTAGACTGTTGTATGCCACTGAGTACATCTCAAGTGCTGTGATGCTCCACAAGCAGTTTTGATGTTTTAATGACGATAAACAAGTGGTTATAAACTCTAGTAAGCCCTCACAAGCATCATGGATAAGATAATGAGCAAGAGACGAGTGCACCACCAGGGGAGAGGAGAGGGTTATATACTTCATTACACAATACAACATTGATTCACAAAAACAAATTCTGTCATAGATTCAACAGAGGCCTATGACATACTAACAGAAAGGAGTCAGGAAAAGGAAGGTTGAGCAGGATAATACAGCTTCCTTGGCCACAGCAAGGCCTATGACACAGTACTTCACAGACAAACTGAGGATGTAGATCAGGGTGACCGTTAAGGTGCTAATATGTAGGAGTTTATCCCACTTTTACCTTTGACGAGGTTCTAGAGTTTTTCTACTCTCGGAGCTTGGCCATGGGTCAGGCTCAGCTGTTGCTGCTGGCGGCCCGCTGGACCACATGTCCATCACAGCCTAGTTAGCCTGGCACTTGGTGGATATACCTGTCCAGTTTCCTCTTGAAGATTTCTACACTTGTCCCAGCAGTGTTTCTGATATCTTCTGGTAAGCTGTTGGAAAGTTTGGGACCACGGATGTTGATATAATGTTCTTTTATTGCGCCCAATGGGTTTATTTTGCACTTCTTACCATATCTCTCATTCTTATCTGTCATTGACTATGGATGCAAAACTTTTGAGGAGTATATGAATGAAGGACGCCATTAAAGAACTGCACGAGGTCCTGAATATATTGCAAGAATGGTCAAGCAAGTGGCTACTTGAGTTCAACCACAACAAATACAAAATATTCAAATTGGGCGCTGGAGAAAGATGATAAGGCATGCAAGGGAGCAGCTCAAAACATCAGGATCTAGGGTAATCATCATGTTAAACCTGTCTCCCGAAGCACACAAATATAATAACGTCATTAGCAAATGCAAAGCTAACGAAAGTTGCAACTACTTTCGGAAGCTTTAATAAGAGATGAATGAAAATATCAGTAAAAGAAGAGGATATATAGGCATTACAAAGACATTAGAGGAGAGCAAAATTTGCAACCAGTAGAATATATAATACACAGCAGATAAACAGACACACTAACGTGGAGTTACCAATATAAGGCAGCACTGACAGAAGCTGAGTACCCAGGTGAAGCAGAGAGATACCAGACAGTATCCTTACGTTTTTTAAGAGTATTGAACAAGAGGAATGAACTAAACTACGCCAGTCAATCGAAAGTTAAGAGGCGGACTAAGGAGCCAGGGTTCAACCCTCTTCCCAACACACGTACGTTCGTGATTCATGCCATACCATCGCCCCATTAAGCATTATCTATCCATATTGACAGGTCATGGCTCCTTGCTGGCTTTCTTTCTTTCTTTCTCTCTCTCTCTCTCTCTCTCTCTCTCTCTCTCTCTCTCTCTCTCTCTCTCTCTCTCCTCTCTCTCTCTCTCTCTCTCTTCCTCGTGTTGTTTGCAATGTTGCTGGATCTCTTGATTCTGTCTTTTCCATCTTTATTAATTCTACATCTCTGTCGTAATTCCGTTAATTAATATTCTATTGTACCTCACGTTGGTATATAAGGATGTTATTCAGTTTCTTAATTAAACTCAGACAATAGGTAATCAACTTAAGACTCATCACATCTGTGTCTAATTTAAAGTATCAACAAGCACACCGTATTCTCCATCTATGTATTAGCAAGATAAGCTCATCTACTGTGTCAACACACTCAGGAGCTTGATGAAAACTCTCATAAAACCTTAGTTGTATTCACTATCAGAAATATTTAGCGATCGAAGTAATGAATTTGAATGTCACAATAATAATATGATTACAGTCTTCAGAACATTTATAAGGAACAATGATAATATGAACGTAGATACGTATACAAGACCACTTACGGAGCAGCTTTCATTGTAAACAGACTAACAGATGTGGTTGCCAGGCTCAGGCTGGGTTACAAATACATATCAGTTTGGCATATACACAGTGCTCACACTAATTATAATTCATGCAGTCAGCCTTAGTCACTTTCTTCAACACTGCTTGATTGTCCATTTCTTAATAAATATAGCGATACAGAGGACATAAATTTATATATCGAAGTATCTTATTGAAGAAAATTAGATATAAGAAACTCTGAACACATTCTCTTGTAATATATAAAAAAAAATTGTATAAATGACCTAATCTTTAAATTCTCAATGTGCTCCTGTTAGGTCCGTAGTTTGTACGACTGTGTGTTTATATTCTCTTACAACACAAAATGCACATGTGGTGCACAACAAACTAGCCATTTGTGGTGCACAACAAACTAGCCTACACCATTATCACCATTACAATTATTACATCATGGTCACTATCGCCTGCCATTTAAACTACTCATCGAGGGCAGATCATGCCACTGGTGTTACAACTGAGAGTAGGGCATGCCACAGGTGCTACCAGTGAGAGTAGATCATGCCACACGTGTTACCAGTGAGGGTAGATCATGCCACACGTGTTACTTACCATTGAGGGATAGACCATGCCACTGAAGGGTAAATAATGCCACAGGTGTTACCACTAAGGATAAATAATGTCAATGGTGATAAAACTGCGAGTAGGGCATGCCACAGGTGCTACCAGTGAGGGTAGATCATGCCACAGGTGCTACCAGAGTAGATCATGCCACAGGTGCTACCAGTGAGAGTAGATCATGCCACAGGTGCTACCAGTGAGGGTAGATCATGCCACAGGTACTACCAGTGAGGGTAGATCATGCCACAGGTGCTACCAGTGAGAGTAGATCATGCCACAGGTGCCACCAGTGAGGGTAGATCATGCCACAGGTGCTACCAGTGAGGGTAGATCATGCCACAGGTGCTACCAGTGAGAGTAATCATGCCACACGTGTTACCAGTGAGGGTAGACCATGCCACACGTGTTACTTACCATTGAAGGATAGACCATGCCACTGAAGGGTAAATAATGCCACAGGTGTTACCACTGAGGATAAATAATGTCAATGGTGATAAAACTGCGAGTAGGGCATGCCACAGGTGGTACCAGTGAGGGTAGATCATGCCACAGGTGCTACCAGTGAGAGTAGATCATGCCACAGGTGCTACCAGTGAGGGTAGATCATGCCACAGGTGCTACCAGTGAGGGTAGATCATGCCACAGGTGCTACCAGTGAGGGTAGATCATGCCACAGGTTCTACCAGTGAGGGTAGATCATGCCACAGGTGCTACCAGTGATGGTAGATCATGCCACAGGTGCTACCAGTGAGGGTAGATCATGCCACAGGTGCTACCAGTGAGGGTAGATCATGCCACTGGTGCTACCAGTGAGGGTAGATCATGCCACAGGTGCTACCAGTGAGGGTAGATCATGCCACAGGTTCTACCAGTGAGGGTAGATCATGCCACAGGTGCTACCAGTGAGAGTAGATCATGCCACAGGTGCTACCAGTGAGGGTAGATCATGACACAGGTGCTACCAGTGAGGGTAGATCATGCCACAGGTGCTACCAGTGAGGCTAGATCATGCCACAGGTGCTACCAGTGAGTGTAGATCATGCCACAGGTGCTACTAGTGAGTGTAGATCATGCCACAGGTGCTACCAGTGAGGGTAGATCATGCCACAGGTGCTACCAGTGAGGGTAGATCATGCCACAGGTGCTACCAGTGAGGGTAGATCATGCCACAGGTGCTACCAGTGAGGGTAGATCATGCCACAGGTGCTACCAGTGAGGGTAGATCATGGCACAGGTGCTACCAGTGAGGGTAGATCATGCCACAGGTGCTACCAGTGAGGGTAGATCATGCCACAGGTGCTACCAGTGAGTAGATCATGCCACAGGTGCTACCAGCGAGGGTAGATCATGCCACAGGTGCTACCAGTGAGGGTAGATCATGCCACAGGTGCTACCAGTGAGGGTAGATCATGCCACAGGTGCTACCAGTGAGGGTAGATCATGCCACAGGTGCTACCAGTGAGTGTAGATCATGCCACAGGTGCTACCAGTGAGTGTAGATCATGCCACAGGTGCTACCAGTGAGGGTAGATCATGCCACAGGTGCTACCAGTGAAGGTAGATCATGCCACAGGTGCTACCAGTGAGGGTAGATCATGCCACAGGTGCTACCAGTGAGGGTAGATCATGCCACAGGTGCTACCAGTGAGGGTAGATCATGGCACAGGTGCTACCAGTGAGGGTAGATCATGCCACAGGTGCTACCAGTGAGGGTAGATCATGCCACAGGTGCTACCAGTGAGTAGATCATGCCACAGGTGCTACCAGCGAGGGTAGATCATGCCACAGGTGCTACCAGTGAGGGTAGATCATGCCACAGGTGCTACCAGTGAGGGTAGATCATGCCACAGGTGCTACCAGTGAGGGTAGATCATGCCACAGGTGCTACCAGTGAGTGTAGATCATGCCACAGGTGCTACCAGTGAGTGTAGATCATGCCACAGGTGCTACCAGTGAGGGTAGATCATGCCACAGGTGCTACCAGTGAGGGTAGATCATGCCACAGGTGGTACTGAGCAAAGTGAATGTTAGTATTCCCGTGGGTGGGTAGGCATACGAGACCTCAAGATGAAGAGGGATACCCAGGGCATCTCAAACAAGTATCCCTGAAGACAATCAGCAGACAGGGAGAATAAACTAAACAAAGTAAGAAAGAATAACCATATTAAAAATGGCATACATCTTTTTAACACATTTAAGAATATTTATTGAAGTCAATAAAGATCCCTAAATGTTGAACATGTATCTATCCCATCTAAATGTTGCACATGTACTCGTATCACTCATTTAAGTTGCACATGTACTCGTATCTCTCATTTAAGTTGCACATGTACTCGTATCTCTTATTTAAGTTGCACATGTACTCGTATCTCTCATTTAAGTTGCACATGTACTCGTATCTCTCATTTAAGTTGCACATATGTTACTCATCTAGGAGTTGCACATGTGTCTTATCCAAGTGTTACGCATGTGTCTTACCAAGTGTTACGCATGTGTCTTACCAAGTGTTACGCATGTGTCTTACCAAGTGTTACACCTGTGTATTACCAAGTGTTACACCTGTGTCTTACCAAGTGTTACACCTGTGTCTTACCAAGTGTTACACCTGTGTCTTACCAAGTGTTACACCTGTGTCTTACCAAGTGTTACACCTGTGTCTTACCAAGTGTTACACCTGTGTCTTACCAAGTGTTACACCTGTGTCTTACCAAGTGTTACACATGAGTCTTACCAAGTGTTACACATGTCTCTTACCAAGTGTTACACATGTGTCTTACCAAGTGTTACACCTGTGTCTTACCAAGAGTTACACATGTGTCTTACCAAGTGTTACACATGTGTCTTACCAAGTGTTACACCTGTGTCTTACCAAGTGTTACACATGAGTCTTACCAAGTGTTACACATGAGTCTTACCAAGTGTTACACCTGTGTCTTACCAAGTGTTACACCTGTGTCTTACCAAGTGTTACACCTGTGTCTTACCAAGTGTTACACCTGTGTATTACCAAGTGTTACACCTGTGTCTTACCAAGTGTTACACCTGTGTCTTACCAAGTGTTACACCTGTCTTACCAAGTGTTACACATGAGTCTTACCAAGTGTTACACCTGTGTCTTACCAAGTGTTACACTGTTGTCTTACCAAGTGTTACACCTGTGTCTTACCAAGTGTTACACCTGTGTCTTACCAAGTGTTACACTTGTGTCTTACCAAGTGTTACACTGTGCTAAAGTGTACCTGTTTACCAAGTGTTACACCTGTGTCTTACCAAGTGTTACACTGTGTCTTACCAAGTGTCACCTTCTTACCAAAGTTAAGGTATGAGTTTACCTATTCATTATCTTAAAGTTTATGAGCTGTGTTTAAACAGTGTCCTTTCCATTTACACCTGTGTCTTCCAGTTTACACCTGGTCCCTCCCAAGTGTTACCTTCTCCTCACGTCCTCATTAAGTGGCGTTACCTCACTGTCTCTACTTATTGTCCTTTTAACATGCTTCCTCCCACCTGTCCTCCCTCCACGTCCTCCATCATGGCCCTCCCACCTGTCCTCCCTCCACGTCCTCCATCATGGCCCTCCCACCTGTCCTCCCTCCACGTCCTCCATCATAGCCCTCCCACCTGTCCTCCTTACCTCCACGTCCTCTATCATGGCCCTCCCACCTGTCCTCCCTCCTTCCACGTCCTCCATCATGGCCCTCCCACCTGTCCTCCTCTCCACGTCCTCATCATGGCCCTCTCCACCTGTCCTCTCCTTCCACGTCCTTCATCATGGCCCTCACCTGTCTCCCTCCACGTCCTCCATCATGGCCTCCCACCTGTCCTCCCTCCACGTCCTCATCATGGCCTCTCCACCTGTCCTCTCCCTCCACGTCCTCCATCATGGCCCTCCCACCTGTCCTCTCCCTCCACGTCCTCCATCATGGCCCTCCCACCTGTCCTCTCCCTCCACGTCCTCCATCATGGCCCTCCCACCTGTCCTCTCCCTCCACGTCCTCCATCATGGCTATCTCCAGCATTATCTTACTCCACCACCATCTCCATCAGTGTGTTTCATCAGTGTCCATCAGCAGAACCATCCTGGACACAGAGACCAAGACAATAACCATGATTCACGTTTCTTTGTCCACCACCACCACCACTACCACCCTCAGATCACTGTCCACCACCACCACTACCCTCAGATCACTGTCCACCACCACCACTACCACCTTCAGATCACTGTCCACAACTACCACCCTCCGATCACTGTCCACCACCACTACCACCCTCAGATCACTGTCCACAACTACCACTACCACCCTCAGATCACTGTCCACCACCACCACTACCCTCAGATCACTGTCCACCACCACTACCACCTTCAGATCACTGTCCGCCATTACCACCCTCCGATCACTGTCCACCACAACTACCACCCTCAGATCACTGTCCACCACCACCACTACCACCCTCAGATCACTGTCCACCACCACCACTACCCTCAGATCACTGTCCACCACTACCACTACCACCCTCAGATCACTGTCCACCACCACCACTACCCTCAGATCACTGTCCACCACCACCACTACCACCTTCAGATCACTGTCCACCACTACCACCCTCCGATCACTGTCCACCACCACTACCACCCTCAGATCACTGTCCACCACTACCACTACCACCCTCAGATCACTGTCCACCACCACCACTACCCTCAGATCACTGTCCACCGCCACCACTACCACCTTCAGATCACTATCCACCACTACCACCCTCCGATCACTGTCCACCACAACTACCACCCTCAGATCACTGTCCACCACCACCACTACCACCCTCAGATCACTGTCCACCACCACCACTACCCTCAGATCACTGTCCACCACTACCACTACCACCCTCAGATCACTGTCCACCACCACCACTACCCTCAGATCACTGTCCACCACCACCACTACCACCTTCAGATCACTGTCCACCACTACCACCCTCCGATCACTGTCCACCACCACTACCACCCTCCTATCACTGTCCACCACTACCACCTTCAGATCACTGCCACCACCACTACCACCCTCAGATTACTACCACCCTCCGATCACTGTCCACCACAACTACCACCCTCAGATCACTGTCCACCACTACCACCCTCAGATCACTACCACCACCACTACCACCCTCCGATCACTGTCCACCACCACTACCACCACCCTTAGATCACTGTCCACCACCACCACCACCACCCTCAGATCACTACCACCCTCCGATCACTGTCCACCACCACTACCACCACCCTCCGATCACTGTCCACCACCACTACCACCACCCTCCGATCACTGTCCACCACCACTACCACCACCCTCCGATCACTGTTCACCACCACTACCACCCTCAGATCACTGTCCACCACCACCCTCATGAGATCACTGTTCACCACCACTACCCTCAGATCACTGTCCACCACCACTAACAGCACCTCAGATCACTGTTCACCACCACTACCACCACCCTCAGATCACTGTCCACCACCACTACCACCCTCAGATCACTATCCACCACCAATACCACCACCTCAGATCACTGTCCACCACCACCCTCAGATCACTGTCCACCACCACTACCACCACCTCAGATCACTGTTCACCACCACTACCACCACCCTCAGATCACTGTCCACCACCACTACCACCACCCTCAGATCACTGTCCACCACCACTACCACCACCTCAGATCACTGTTCACCACCACTACCACCACCCTCAGATCACTGTCCACCACCACTACCACCACCTCAGATCACTGTTCACCACCACTACCACCACTCTCAGGTCACTGTCCACCACCACTACCACCACCTCAGATCACTGTTCACCACCACTACCACCACCCTCAGATCACTGTCCACCACTACCACCACCCTCAGATCACTGTCCACCACCACCTCAGATCACTGTTCACCACCACTACCACCACCCTCAGATCACTGTCCACCACCACTACCACCACCTCAGATCACTGTTCACCACCACCCTCAGATCACTGTCCACCACCACCCTCAGATCACTGTCCACCACCACCCTCAGATCACTGTCCACCACCACCCTCAGATCACTGTCCACCACCACCCTCAGATCACTGTCCACCACCACCCTCAGATCACTGTCCACCACCACCCTCAGATCATTGTCCACCACCACCCTCAGATCACTGTCCACCACCACCCTCAGATCACTGTCCACCACCACCCTCAGATCACTGTCCACCACCACTACCACCACCCTCAGATCACTGTTCACCACCACCACCACCCTCAGATCACTGTCCACCACCACTACCCCCACCCTCAGATCACTGTTCACCACCACCACCCTCAGATCACTGTCCACCACCACTACCCCCACCCTTAGATCACTGTTCACCACCACCACCACCACCCTCAGATCACTGTCCACCACCACCCTCAGATCACTCTCCACCACCACCCTCAGATCACTCTCCACCACCACCCTCAGATCACTCTCCACCACCACCCTCAGATCTTATCTCTGTCATCTTCACTCTTCTCAACTTTTGAAAGGTCAGGACTTCTGTATTTCTTCTACCAACATTCTTCATCCTCTATAATTCTTCGTTCGATACACATGATCCTCTATAATCCTCCCTCAATACTCCTGATCCTCTATAATCCTTATCTCAATACTCTCGAACCTCTATAATCTTCCCAACACAATTAATCCTCCATAAACATTCAATACTTCCGAACCTCTATAATCTTCCCAACACACCTGATCCTCTATAATACTTCTCCCAATATCCCCAATCCCCTATAATCCTTCCCCTAATGCCCATAATCCACTATAATCCTTCCCAATAACCCGCTTTATAATACTGATATATTTATCCAATCCAATCCCTTGCCCAATCCTCTTGACTCTTGAGTAGTCTCCCAATCTCGGTAACCCTTCCTTCCTACCTTTCCCTTCTTTCCCTAGCCTCCTCCCTTTCCTCCTTAATAGAGGAAGAGAGCTGTCTTTTTTTTACTTCCCTCCCTCCCTTTCTTCACTTCCCCTCCCTTCACTATAATTCGTTGCTACCTGTACTCAATCTTCCCTTCACACCCTCCTTTTCTCCCCTTCCTGCACGCATTACCTCTCTTTCCTCCCTTCTTTCATTCCTTTCCTGTCGTCTATCTCTATCTTCATTCCCTATTCTTGTATCTTTCCCTTCATTCCCTATTCTTGTATCTTTCCCTTCATTCCCTCGTCTTCCATCTCTCCTTTCATTTTCTTATCTTCCATCTCTCCATTCGTGGCTCCAGCCCACTCTCCCCTGGCTCCAGCCCACTCTCCCCTGGCTCCAGCCCACTCTCCCCTGGCTCCCTGGGTGTCTAGGGGTGGGTGGCGCCACATGCCGACGGTGCCACCATGTTTACCTTTACACACGCTCCTCTTTTATTTTCACAACAATACGACTTTCTACATTTTAAAAAATGTTAGTGGCGCTATGGTCTGAAGGCGAGATGTTTTGGATGAGGTGTGGGCATGGGGTGTTTGAGGTGTGGGCATGGGGTGGCTGAGGTGTGGACATGAGGTGGTTGAGGTGTGGGCATGGGATGGTTTAAGTGTGGGCATGGGGTGGTTGAAGTGTGGGCATGGGTTGGTGAGGGGTGCAGGTGGGAAGGGGGGATCAATGGGAGTGATACAGGTATGGTGCCCTCCATTTTTTTTAAATTTATATTAGTTCAAGAAAATGTTTTTTTCCCAGTCGCTACTTTAAGTAAGTAACACAACTAAAGACGCATCACTGTCAACACTTTCACCGTCTCTCGTGGAACATCTGTCTGACCACAAGTGTACTGATATCACAGTTCTGACGACTCTCCGCACTGCAACATCCCCAACCCCTCCTTCAGAATGTCAACAACGTACTTGCCACTTCAAGAACTCCAATCCGGCTAACCGATTTTCCTGAATCCCTTCATAAACGTAAACTTGCATATCCTCGATCACTGTGTCAAGTCATTAAAACCACTTGCCTGCATTTACTCTTAACACGCTTACACAAGTCTGTTGGATATACAAGCCCCTAGCACCTTAAAACCCCCTTTACCTTTCCTACTGTAGGACGACCCCTATCTTTCCTTTCCTCCACCCAGGATTTATACACCCGCCTATTCAACCTATTTTGCTCCATCCACTCTAAATGTCCAAACCATCGTCATCCATCTGAAAAATACCTTGGTAACCCCACAACTTCTAATCTCCGAGCTACGAATTCTCTGTATAATATTTACACCACACACTGCCTTCAAACATTACATCTCCACTGCGTCCAACCTCCTCCTCGCTGCAACATTTAAAATCTATGTTCCACATCCATATAGCAGTGCTGGTGTTTGATAATATCCTCCTCGTTCTTGTGAAGTCTCCCAGCTCGGGCTGACATATTTCATCATCTCATATATGAAACTCATCTTGTGTAATGGAACATGACAGGGAAATACAGCCAGCTTTCGCTCCCACAATTTTACCATCATACAGAATAAGGTAGCGCAATGCTCATGTACCAAATTTCCTTAAAAAATACAATAAATTACCTCCTTCCACTATAATAGCCACACTTTGCTCATGTTCCCAATTAGTTTGATTTTTTAAATAAAATTGGATATACGAGTGATGCGCTATCTTACTCTGGGCACACAAGCAATGTTTCCCTTTCATATTTCATAACGAAGAATCGATTTTATAATGTTGAAATTTGTGTAAAGCAGTGAGGACATCAAGTATTGTATTGTATTAAAGGTTCAACTACGAGACCTTGAAAGGTTTCATTCCAGCAGAGCTGGAAGTACTATTACTTGGAATTACCTTCTCTCATCATATTCCATACACAAGAGAAAAAGAAATCTACCGAAGACAATTCAATCATCACAGAGCAAAGTAACAAAAATTATATATAGAAGAGAAAAACAAAAAATATTGGAAGGCGAGAGGTGGAGAGAAATTTGGACTAAGGTAGCAAGAAGCGAGTTTGGTTGGAGGGGAAAGGGAGTGTAATTTCGCAGGTTGAGGAAAACAATGCGTCCGTACACCTGTCCTTTATAAATAGCCTTGTGGCAGAGTTCAGGCTGACTATTTGGCTGTGGTGGTTGGCTGGCTAGATGGCTGGCTGGCCCTGCCAGAGTTGCACACGGACATCCAATGTACACCTTAATTACCCTCGTAGCAGCTTGGCCGGTAGTTAAAAGCAGGCGGTCATCTGTGCCAAGACACGTGGGCCAGCATGTACCTGCACCAAAGTACTGTACTCTGAGACACCTACCTGGTGGAGGATTCTAGGAAGGCGGGTGTTGGCGCCGCCTCAACCTACTCAAATACTCTTCATGTACTTAATTTCATTATCATTAATTGTTATTATTAATTATTATTCCATTTTACTGATTAATATTGTTGAATTTCTATTTAATATAAACTTCGACTTATTTATAAAACTATTAATAAGCTTATATACTGGAGAACATGACACAATTTGAGGTGACATTGTTGTTGAGGTGGGAGGCTCCCCAGGCCGCCCACTGCCTTGCATCCCAGCATCACAAACTATTTGGTAATTTCAGCGAGCGTTATAATTGGAATGAGCTGTCAGAACACCTTCGAAAATTACCAGCATTTACCTGGTGGAAACGCTGTTTCCAGCGTTATATTTTCTCACGGTGGTAGTTATACAGCTGAAATGTAGAAGCAAACTCCACCCATGAATATTTTACAGAATTCTGGACGAGGTTAGTTTTTAAATGGTATCAAGTTACAGTAAGTGTACCATGAATGATACTGCTACACTGGAAACCTGTCTTGTCTGGTTTAACAATCTCGGTTGTGGTTTGTGGGTGTTGTATTCTCAGCTGTGCATTGTGTTATTCCCAGCAACCCATACGTTGGTTATGTCCTCAGTAGTGAATAAGTCCTGTTTAGTCCTCACTAACCCGTGTGTTGTATTGTCCTAAGTAACCCGTGTGTTGTATTGTCCTAAGTAACCCGTGTGTTGTATTGTCCTAAGTAACCTGTGTGTTGTATTGTCCTAAGTAACCTGTGTGTTGTATTGTCCTAAGTAACCTGTGTGTTGTGTTGTTACCAGCAACCTGTGTTATATTGTACTAAGTAACCTGTGTGTTGTATTGTCCTAAGTAACCCGTGTGTTGATTGTACTAAGTAACCTGTGTGTTGTATTGTCCTAAGTAACCTGTGTGTTGTATTGTCCTAAGTAACATGTGTGTTGTATTGTCCTAAGTAACCTGTGTGTTGTGTTGTTACCAGCAACCTGTGTTATATTGTACTAAGTAACCTGTGTGTTGTATTGTCCTAAGTAACCTGTGTGTTGTATTGTCCTAAGTAACCTGTGTGTTGTATTGTCCTAAGTAACCTGTGTGTTGTGTTGTTACCAGCAACCTGTGTTATATTGTCCTAAGTAACCTGTGTGTTGTATTGTCCTAAGTAACCTGTGTGTTGTATTGTCCTAAGTAACCTGTGTGTTATATTGTACTAAGTAACCTGTGTGTTGTATTGTCCTAAGTAACCTGTGTGTTGTATTGTCCTAAGTAACCTGTGTGTTATATTGTCCTAAGTAACCTGTGTGTTATATTGTACTAAGTAACCTGTGTGTTGTATTGTCCTAAGTAACCTGTGTGTTATATTGTACTAAGTAACCTGTGTGTTGTATTGTCCTAAGTAACCTGTGTGTTATATTGTACTAAGTAACCTGTGTGTTGTATTGTCCTAAGTAACCTGTGTGTTGTATTGTCCTAAGTAACCTGTGTGTTGTATTCTCCTAAGTAACCTGTGTGTTGTGTTGTTACCAGCAACCTGTGTGTGTGTTTCTCATAAACCTATGTGATTGCAGTGGTCGAATCACAGCTCCGGGCCCCACTTCAAGCTATTTGAAGAGAATCATCATGGGCTTGGCGTCCCTAGTTTGGAAGGACGAACGCTACTAGATTCACTCTCTCCTGAATCCTGCCTCTACCATTTCACTCACCAATTCGTTCTACTTCCTGACCACTGTAAGGCTGAAGAAATACTTCCTAACATTCCTATAACTAATCTGAGTTTTCAACTTCCAGCTGTGCTCTTGTGTTCCTGTTTCCCATCTCATAAACAATATTGTCCCTATTCACATTGTCAATATTCCTCCTCCTGTCCTCCAGTGTCATCAGGCTGAGTTTCCTGAATCTCTCCGCATAGGACATACCTCTTAGCTCCTTGACTAGTCTCGTTGCAAACCTCTGCACTTTCTCCAATTTCTTGACATGCTTGGCCAGGTATGGATTCCATACTGATGCTACGTACTCCAATATGGGCCTGATGTACACGGTGTATAATGTCGCGAATGACTCCTTACTTGCATGTCGAAAATGTACTCTTAGATTTACCAGATGCGCACTTGCAGCAAATGCGTCTCAGGTGTTATGCTCGGTATAATACTCACCACAAAGTCCTTCTTGAGTAAGGTTTGCAACCTGTGCCCCCAGAGCCTGTACTCCGTCTGCGATCTTCTTTGTCCTTCCCCAAACTTCATAACTGCACTTGATGAGGTTAAACTCCAGGAGTCATTTGTGAGATCAGACCTGCAGCCTGTCCAGATCCGTTTGTAGCTTTTCTTGACCCACGTCTGCTTGTGTTCTCATAAGTTTCACGTCATCTGCGAACAGGATTATCTCAGACTCTTCCTTCCGTCATGCCGTTCACGTATGCAAGAAACAGTACCGGCCCTAGTACTGATTAATGTGGAACCCCACTCATCACATGCACCCATTCCGACACCTTATTACGGACCATCACTCGTTGTTGCCTTCCTGTCATGCATGCCTTGATCCATTGTAGTGGTTTCCATGTCATTTCTACCTGCTCCTCTAGCTGTTGTGCCAGTCTCATGCGGTATTGTGTCAAAAGACTTCATTTAGTCCAAAAAAATACAATCAACCCACCCTTCTCTCACCTGCTTAACTTCTGTTAACTTTTCATAGAACTGCAGAAGGTCTGCATCCCAATAACTGAGTGAAAATCGGTGTCTCTATTTATTTAATACAACTGGAGAATTGAGACTTATGGAGTGCTGTAACAATACGGACACTGCCTTCTGGAAAACACTTTAGTAAGTTTGTGACGCAGGATTTTCCATCCCTAAAGCAGTGCTGGTTATCATGTATAAACCCACTTCACTCTAGGCCTCCACCACTCTTCTAATAACCTTCCCCATTATTTTACATACTATACTTGTCACTGACACTGGTCTACCTGGTCTGTAATTTAACGCTACATGTCTATATCCTTTCTTAAAACTTGGGACTACATTTGCTGTCTTCCACACCTCCGGCACTTGCCCTGTGTCGCCAGACTTCAAGACTGTTGATAGAAGCACACAGTGCCTATGGGTTAGTTAGTTAATTAGTTTTGTGTGTGTACGCGCGCGCGCGCGCGTGTGTGTGTGTTTGTGCGTGTGTGTGTGTGCTTGTGCTTGTGCGTGTGTGTGTGTTTGTGCGTGTGTGTGTTTGTGCGTGTGTGTGTTTGTGTGTGTGTGTGTGTGGTTGTGTGTGTGTGTGTGTGGTTGTGTGTGTGTGTGGTTGTGTGTGTGTGTGGTTGTGTACTCACTCACCTAGTTGTACTCACCTAGTTGTGGTTGCAGGGGTCGAGACATAGCTCCTGGCCCCGCCTCTTCACTGGCCGCTACTGGGTCACTCTCCCTGCGCCATGAGCTTTATCATACCTCTTCTTAAAGCTGTGTATGGAACCTGCCTCCACTACATCGCTTCCCAAGCTATTCCACTTCCCGACTACTCTGTGACTGAAGAAATACTTCCTAATATCCCTGTGATTCATCTGAGTCTTCAACTTCCAACTGTGTCTCCTTGTTGCTGTGTCCCATCTTTGGAACATTCTGTCTCTATCAACCTTGTCAATTCCTCTCAGTATCTTATATGTCGTTATCATGTCCCCCCTATCTCTCCTGTCCTCCAGTGTCGTCAGGTCGATTTCCCTTAGCCTCTCCTCGCAGGACATACCCCTTAGCTCCGGGACTAGTCTTGTTGCAAACCTTTGCACTTTCTCTAGTTTCTTTACGTGCTTGGATAAATGTGGGTTCCAAACTGGTGCTGCATACTCCAGTATGGGCCTAACGTACACAGTGTACAGGGTCCTGAACGATTCTTTATTAAGATGTCGGAATGCTGTTCTTAGGTTTGCTAGGCGCCCGTATGCTGCAGCAGTTATTTGGTTGATGTGCGCCTCAGGAGATGTGCCTGGTGTTATACTCACCCCAAGATCTTTTTCCTTGATTGAAGTTTGTAGTCTCTGGCCCCCTAGACTGTACTCCGTCTGCATTCTTCTTTGCCCTTCCCCAATCTTCATGACTTTGCACTTGGTTGGGTTGAACTCCAGGAGCCAATTGCTGGACCAGGCTTGCAGCCTATCCAGATCCCTTTGTAGTTCTGCCTGGTCCTCTTCCGATTGAATTCTTCTCATCAACTTCACATCATCTGCAAACAGGGACACTTCGGAGTCTATTCCTTCCGTCATGTCGTTCACAAACACCAGAAACAGCACCGGTCCTAGGACTGACCCCTGTGTGTGTGGTTGTGTGTGTGTGGTTGTGTATGTGTGGTTGTGTGTGTGTGGTTGTGTGTGTGTGGTTGTGTGTGTGTGGTTGCGTGTGTGTGTGGTTGTGTGTGGTTGTGTGTGTGGTTGTGTGTGTGTGGTTGTGTGTGTGTGTGGTTGTGTGTGGTTGTGTGTGTGGTTGTGTGTGTGGGGTTGCGTGTGTGTGTGGTTGCGTGTGTGTGTGGTTGTGTGTGTGGTTGTGTGTGTGGTTGTGTGGTTGTGTGTGTGTGTGGTTGTGTGTGTGTGGTTGTGTGTGTGTGGTTGTGTGTGTGTGGTTGTGTGTGTGTGGTTGTGTGTGTGTGGTTGTGTGTGTGTCTGGTTGTGTGTGTGGGGTTGTGTGTGTGTGGTTGTGTGTGGTTTTGTGTGGTTGTGTGTGTGTGGTTGTGTGTGTGTGGTTGTGTGTGTGGGGTGTGTGTGTGGTTGTGTGGTTGTGTGTGTGGGGTTGTGTGTGTGTGGTTGCGTGTGTGTGTGGTTGTGTGTGTGTTGTTGTGTGTGTGTGGTTGTGTGTGTGTGGTTGTGTGTGTGTGGTTGTGTGTGTGTGGTTGTGTGTGGTGGTTGTGTGTGTGTGGTTGTGTGTGTGTGGTTGTGTGTGGTTGTGTGTGTTGTTACTTGATGCCTGGGTGATGCTACTTGGATGGCCGCCAGCCAAGAAAAGTCACAATAATAATAAACTTGAATTGCCCGGTGATAAAACCATTAATATCACTGCTGAAGGTTTAATAGGAACCTCACTTTCTGAACACCAGTATCCAATATTACGAACATAAATCTCAGCTGCTGAGTTGTGTCCACTTCGATCATTAGAACAAACCAACCCAACACACACTGTCCTTGTGAGGTGTTCCACCACCTCCACTACGCTTAAAAGTATCCATCACAAATTATCTAATACCCGCATCTTATACGTAACGGGGGGAAATAGGAAGACATTCAGGAGGGGAAGTCGAATAGTGAACACAAAGTTCTGGGGTTCATTTGTGAATTATGGCAGTGCAATGTAGAGCCACATGTGAGGCGGAGTACACCTTGTGGGGAGAAAACAAATGGTGTGGTGGTACAGCACGAGGGGTGGGGTGAAGAGGAGGGGTAAAGGTGGGGTGGTGGGCGCGCACATATTATTGTGCACACACACATATAAGGTAACGATTGCTAATGGTACCATACGCACTATATGGGAGCAAATATTTTCTCCCATGTGCTGTTAGTGAGCATAACAGTATCTCCAACAGGTGAGGCACACGTTGGAGGAAGAGATGGCTCACTGTGCACATCAACTCATAAGTGATGTAATACACTGAAAGATCAGATATAACTACTGTGTGTATATATATATGTATATATAATGTGTATATATAATGTATAAACGCATACACAGACGCATAGATACACAGCAGAAGAATGTTTAAAGAGGAAGAGGGAGTGGGGTTCGTTGAATGAAGTGTGGATGATGAGTTCTCCTGAGCGACTGCCGTTATACAAACATCTTTTTAGAGACGCACAAAAAAGGAGATGTTTTAGTAAGGTACACACCTTTTAAGCGCAGCCCGCGCCTCAGCGACCTTCACAAGAGCTCACATCTTGCCATATGTAAGAGACAAACAAGAGCGGTAGCTTAACACAACTCTTGATAAAATATTTCTCATTATATTTCACCTTGCACCACACTCATCTCTCCCCTGATCACCTCTGCGGTGGTGGCACCATACACTCGTTACGCAACGCTAAATTAACAGCAATAAACAATGGTTGTACAAGATAAACAATAAATGGTAGTACAAGATAATAAATGGTCCAGAAGTCAATATTTAACGTTAGCACGATGAGAGTTATGACAATGTCGGTTTTAACTAGTATTAAAATCATAGCATCTAAGGTATTAAAATACTGCATTTGCACAGCTGATGGCGTGTTGACGATCCTCTACGCCACTATTCACCATTACACACCAATATATGGTTCTGAACGCAATGCAAGATAAGCAAAATAATGACGTAATATATACAGGCTATAAAAGCTTTTCTCAAGGGTAATCATAACTTAATAGCACAAGAAACGCGTGAAAAAGAAATTGCTGGAAAAGTGGGAAATTGGATCTTTAACTTCCTAACAAACTGGACTACGAACAATAGTCAAGTAAAGTACAATCAGAAGTTTCCTTAAAGAAAATATCCATTGCTCAAGAGACAGTACTCACCACAACTCACTCACTCACTCTCTCTCTCTCTCTCTCTCTCTCTCTCTCTCTCTCTCTCTCACATTTTCTTATCTAACAGAGTAACACAAATTTTGACACTGGATCATCTATCACAAATGATAATAGAATCTATGAAAGTGGTTTGTAATGATAACGTAAGGAGCCTCCAAGTCGATGTAAACCAAAACTTCAAGTGGGCTACGGAAAATTATATGACGATTAATAATGATATATTTAAACTGCTGCGCTACGGAAAAAAACAATAATAATAAATTTCAGCTAATCTGCTCATGGAAAAGATTAAGACAAAAACTGTAACAGAAGAATATTCTTCGGGAAACTGTGGGTAACCAAGTCAGAAATTCTTACGCTCAAGGTACATTAAGGGGCACCTTAGTACTCCTGTCTTCTAATAATATGCTCATTTTTCCACTATAATCTACTTTGTCCATAATTACTATCGCATTTGTTTTGTTTCGTAAGGTGAAGTTTAGGATCTTTCCTTAATTCATGATATAACTTAACAAATACTTGAGGACAATTATGTTGCAGAGGTCTGAGCTTTGATCACACCTCTGCAACACAATTGTCCTCAAATATTTGTTATATCATGAATTAAGGAAAGATCCTAAACTTCACCTTACGAAAGCAAAGCAAATGCAATAGTAATTATGGACAAGGTAGATTATAGTGGAAAAATGAACATGTTATTAGGAGACAGGGACTTACGTGCCTCTTAAGGTGATACTAACCACAGCTGCAAAAACAATACGGATAACCTAATACACTAATTCTCCCACTATGACCTCAAAACCAAGCAGGGAGTTAGGTTTCTTCCTCCGAGCACTCCGAATTTGCTGTGATAAGTATCTTTGAGAAGAACAAGAATACATTGAGGAGGTATTTGCCAGCTTAAAGTTCCCACCACACATTGTCCACTCTTGCAAACAGAAAGCCTTCCTCATACACAGCACACCCAAAGAGGATCCAACAACGGTAGATGACTGGTCGTTCCCACCGGGCAGACTGCCATCACCATCGCCGCAATTCTTTGAAAAGCTAACATGGATGTAGCAGTCCTTAGTACCAAAACTATCAGAGAGATCACCAGAAGCCTTAAACCCAGACCTACTTGCACAGAGGAGTATAGAGCATAAAGTGTGGTGGATGCGATAAATTCTGTCAGGGAGACCGGCAGAGACCCTCAGGAACATAAATATGCCTGCAGGAGGGATAAAACAAGGGTTGCGTCCTCCGTCGCAGCCTTCATTCTCACGTCATGGACTGGGGAAGAGCACAACAGTTACACCATAGGAACGACAGGGTTAAGCGAGGAATTTTGAAAGCAGCAGTGATCCACCTCACTAAAATCATTGAGCAAAATATTAGAATGTACATGTTAGCTGGACAATAAAGTTGTTACCTAACCTTGCCTCCCCTCCCCCTGCTATCACCAGGACCTGACCTCACCTATACTTGATTTCTTAATGTCATGACGTCACATGTGATCTATGTTTCTCGTAGCTTGACTACATGGAGCTCGTAAGGTGATGTATTTGTTCATTCCCGTAGACATGATTAAGTCCAGCCGTGTGCGAAAGTTGTGTCAAAAGGATTCTCTACTACCGGTGTATTTTTCTCCATAAATATTTGGAAAGTAGGGAGAGGAAGGGAAGGGGAGATAAAGGAAGGTTAATTAGTCAGCAGAGTACCTGAGACTATCTCCTGTTCTACAAACAAGAGAAGAACACTTTACATCATGGAGGCAGGAAGCCGCCACCGCCAAGACACCAGGTGAAACTGCAACAACACTGAGATCAACAAGTAAAGAGTATAGGCAGGCGTGCGGGCGGGCAGGAGGGTTGGGAGTATGGAAGGTTTGGCGAGCCGGCGTGTGGGCGTGCCAGGAGTGAGGGCGTGTGGGCGTACGGGCGTGCTCACAATTCAGTAGCTCACTTGGACGAGGAGGGGAGGACTCCTGCCAGCAGGGTTAACGAGGCAGCCTCTTTAAAAAATTTTACACAATGGGGCGAATTCCCGACGTGACTCTCAGCTGATACACAGATACCCTTGTCAGCACCACCCCTGCTAGTGATGGCGGGGAGGAGTTAGTGGGGAGATGTTGGGGAAATGGTTGGAAGAGGAGTTATTGGGGAGATGTTGGGGAAATGGTTGAAAGAGGAGTTAGTGGGGAGATGTGGGGAAAATGGTTGGGAGAGTAATTGGTGAGATGTGAGGGAAGGGGGGCTAGTGGATTAGGTGTTGGTACTGTTGTGGGTAACATAAGGTTCTATGACTCCCTAACAACAAAAATAATCACGGCGATAAACCCCTTTCCCCCCACACACATTCGACCCACAATCCCAAAGTCCTAAGTTTTATTTCCTAGCACAGAGAAACATATGGGACAGTTTCCTTACAGCTCTGTTGACCCTGTCTAGCTACCAGTGAAAGTAGGTACCTGTATGTGAGTCGACTGTTGTGATTCACATCCAGAAAAAAAATGTGTTAGAAAACTCCAGTCTTGCTGGAAGGTTATCCAAGTATTTAAGTGTTGGGTGTAAAAGGTATCCGTGTGATGTTAATTAAAAAATATTTGGGAGGAACAACTTAAGGAATTCAAAGTAACAACACTAGAGGAGAGAACCAGGAAGAACCTGAGCATGACATACACAAACCACTGTACGGGTGGGGCTTGAACTCGCATCGAGTGGTAAAACTCCAGGCCAGTGTGTAAGCTACTGAGCCAGCTGGCTACAATAAGATTCATCCCACTACTGGTGCAAATTGTCGAACCCATAGCCTCGAAGAAGGACCAGCTGGCTACAATAAGATTCATCCCACTACTGGTGCAAATTCTGGGGCCCATAGCCTCGGAGAAGAGATTAAAAAGGCTTCAAGGAAGAATTTCTTCCTGAAGCCATTTGAATATTCCACATTGTTGATATAAAGATGGCATATACAGTACATGAGGTGTACATGAGATACATGTCTAGTACCACTAGGTATATTTATGCACCATAGGGAGGTTAGCATGGGTCCCACTGTGACCACAAATTAGGAAGTACTTTTCCAGCCTAAGGGTGCTAAGCGGAATATACTAGATATAGAGGTGGTAGAGGTAAGTAATTTACACAGTTTCATGAGTAGATACGATCGGGCCCTGGACACAAGGAATCCGTAGAACATGTCGACAGATGTTAAGAGACTGGGCCAGGAGCTATGAACCGACCGCTCCAAGCACAACTAAATACAAATAGGTAAGCATGTACCTAACTACACACAGTCTGCCAGCCATTTCAACACTGGACTCGCGTATCTTCCTGAAAAACAAAAGTTCAACCAATCACCGATAATATTACAACCAATTTCCATTTTCAACATTCAACCTCGCTGTCCGCTTTCAATTTATATCTGACAAAAATAATCTAACTAAAAAATGGGAGCTAGAGAATAAAACAACATGAACATACAAACGAGAGTTTGTATTTTTAAACGGGTTGTTGTATTCAATGTCATGTGTTCTACACAATAACACCTCTATACAACACCTGTGTTCTATATTTCTATACGAGTGTTCAATGTCATGTGTTCTACACAATAACACCTCTATACAACACCTGTGTTCTATATTTCTATACGAGTGTTCAATGTCATGTGTTCTACACAATAACACCTCTATACAACACCTGTGTTCTATACTTCTATACGAGTGTTCTAATCAATAACTGTTCTTCTTAATAACTCGCGATAACAAAAAAACTGATTATATATATATATATATATATATATATATATATATATATATATGCAAGACAACCACTATGAAAAAAATAGAAGAATTCCAAGCGCTTTCGTGACTGCTCACAACTGTTAACAGCAATTTCAATAAAACAATAAAGCATCTATTGAGGGGCAAAGATGAATTAATTAAAAAAATTCACTTCCACTAATCCATCTTTACCTTATATGTATGGATTAATTAAAACACACAAACCTGGTAATCCTGTTAGACCAATTATTAGCTCCATAGGTTCAGTTTCTTATAAACTTTCTAAATGGCTTGTTGATATTTTGAGCCCAATTGTTGATAAAATTTATAATTTTAATGTTAAAAACAACTTAGATTTAGTTGATAAATTAAGCACCTTGACTGATTTAAATGAATTCAATATGGTTAGTTTTGATGTTACCTCCTTGTTTACAAAAGTTCCAGTTGATGATTTACTAAAGTTCTTATCTGAAGAACTGGTTAATTACGATTTACCATTGCCAGTTCCTACTATCATTAAACTTATTAAACTTTGTATTGTTGATGCAAAATTTGTATTTAATGATGAGTTTTACACTCAGAAGTTTGGTATGGCAATGGGAAATCCTCTTTCACCTGTTCTTAGTAATTTATATATGGAATTTTTCGAAACAAGATTGCTTAACACAATCCTTCCCAATAGAGCTAAGTGGTATAGATATGTTGATGACATTTTGTGCCTTATGCCTAAGAATGTAGACATAAACCATTTCCTTGTTAAATTAAATAGCTTAGCTCATTCTATAAATTTTACTGTTGAATTTGAAGTAAATAACTCATTGCCCTTCCTAGATGTTTTTATTATTAAGGGTAACATTGATTTTAAATATAAAACTTACAGAAAACCTACAAATAATTGTTCCTATGTACACTATTACTCTTCACATCAAGATAGAGTTAAAGTGTCGGTTTTCTCTTCTATGTTTTTGAGAGCTTTACGTATTTGTAGTCCAGAGTTCATAGATGAAGAAATCTCTAAAATTTATGAAATAGCTAATGATTTAAAATACCCAAGAAACATAATTGATAAATCTTTTAAAATAGCTAGAAATACTTTTTACAATCCAAAAAGGGACAACCAGCCTTATTCAACCAAAAATATGTTGGTTCTCCCTTACCATGAAAACTTGGTTGATATGCCTTCTTTTCTTAAGAATTTTAATATCAAAGTTGTATTTAAAAATCTTGATACAGTAAAAAGACTTTTGATAAAAAATACCCCCCAAAATGCTGATGGATGTGTCTATAAGATTCCCTGTAAAATATGCGATAAAGTTTATTATGGTCAAACTGGTAAAAGTCTTGAACTAAGATTAAAACAACATAAATATAGCATTAGAACTGGACAAGATTCTAATGCTCTATTTATTCATGTGAGAGACTTTAACCATCCAATTGATTTTCAAAATGCTCAGAAGGTTGTATCAAGCAAGTCCATGGTTGAGAGGAATATAATAGAATCATGTTTCATTAAAAGCAGTTTTGAAAATAATATGAATATTTCTTTTGGTTTATATAAATTGGATTCATTTATAATTAATAAAATTTGGGAAGAATTTAATGATAAATTGGACTAATCTTAATTCTTGGGAAGAGTTTCAGGTCCTTTCTTATGTTCCTCTTCACAGAGTCGTGAGATGTTACGCTACTGTGAGGTGTCGTCTTTGTTAGTGTGATGTGACTGTGAGGTGTATTCTGCCTCTTTATAAGCCTTCTTTTCACGTTTCCTTTTATAGTTCCTTGATAATGTGAGCAGTCACGAAAGCGCTTGGAATTCTTCTATTTTTTCATAGTGGTTGTCTTGCATATTTTAATATCACCTGTTTACTGTGATCTTTTGCATATATATATATATATATATATATATATATATATATATATATATATATATATATATATACTATATATATCAGTAATGGGTTCCATGAAATACCTGTTCTGTATAAAACATTTGTTCTACTACACTTATGTGCTATACCTGTGTTCTATACAATAACTGTTGTACACTACACTGGTGTTCTACACTACATTGTTGTTCTACACTACACTGGTGTACTACACTACAGTTGTACACTGCACTGGTGTACTAGACTACACTGATGTACTAGACTACACTGGTGTACTAGACTACACTGGTGTACTACACTACACTGTTGTACATTACACTGGTGTACTACACTACACTGCTGTACACTACACTGGTGTACTACACTACACTGTTGTACACTGCACTGGTGTACTACACTACACTGTTGTACACTACACTGGTGTACTACACTACACTGTTGTACACTACACTGGTGTACTACACTACACTGTTGTACACTACACTGGTGTACTACACTACACTGTTGTACTACACTGTTGTACACTACACTGGTGGTGTTCTACACTACACTGTTGTACACTATACTAGTGTACTACATTACACTCGTGGTGTTCTACACTACACTGTTGTGTTCTACACTACACTGTTCTACACTACACTGGCTGTGTTCTACACTACACTACACTGTACTACACTACACTGTACTACACTACACTGTACTACACTACACTGTACTACACTACACTGTTCTACACTACACTGTTCTACACTACACTGATGTTCCCTACATAACAGCTGGCGCTGGACCAACAATTACTCAAGGTAAATGGAATAACAGATTGTTTTTGTTTGCAAATCCACGTTTTTTTTTTTTTCTCAGCGGGAGGGGGAGGAGGAGGAGGAACGGGAGGGGGAGCGAGAGGGGGAGCGGGAGGGGAGAAGAGTTTATCCACGAGGATAAGGGAAAAGGGCTAAGGGCTTCCCTTCATTGGGAGGCAGCAACGGATTTCAATAAATAATGACTAAGTATGGGTTTCACACCTAATTAGGGATGTTATAGGTGGCAATTAATGAAGTTGGGCAGTTATAGATGACAATGAAGGTGAGTAGTTACAGGTGGCTATTAAAGACGTGTGGGGGGTATGAGTGGGAGGCAGGTGTTGCCTCTTATCTACATAAAGTGATGAGGGTGGAGGAGAGACAAGAGGCAGCAGGTAATGAACACCAAGAGCAATAACCTCTTAACCCATACTGTGAGGGTTCACGAGGACAGAACACCTTCCTGGTGGTGGTGTGGAGGGGGAGAAGTGTGTGCAGGTTCGAATCCTACTGTGGAGTGATTATATATATATATATATATATATATATATATATATATATATATATATATATATATATATATATATATATATATATATATATTAGCAATTGAGGTTCCACGTGGGAACGAATCTTCAATAAACTGAACTAAGACTGTGACAAACACTATCTTCAAAGGATATTAAATTTCTGTCTTAAAGTTTCGGTTGTTTCTTCATTCATCGTCAGAATCTAAAATATATAACAAAAAACGTAAAGCACGATTTTTAAAACATTTAACATCCTATCTACAGCAAGAACTGAGTAACCCAAAATAATTTAATCTATTTGATTTACAACTAACTTACATTTACTTGCCTTTGTATAAAACTAATGTATTTTACAGAAGAGAAATTTCTGAAACAAATTCAATAATTTAGGTAGAAAAAAAAATAAAACTGGAATTCTATACAAGTATTAGTTAAGTAATGCAACAATATTAATACCAAATTAATTAGGCTCCGAAATCATTAGTTTTGGGAAGTCTCAATTAAAATGTGTCAACTTGAAGTCTAAGCTGTGTTAGTATTGTTACCATTATTATACTTTACTGTTACCATTATTATACTTTACTGTTACCATTATTGTACTTCATTGTTTCAATCTATTATACTTTATTGTTATCATTATTATACTGCCCAGTTCAGGGCAGGAGAAATATCAGAGCTGGAACAAATTCAGAGATCGTTTACGGCTCACATTGAGCCATTGAAACATCTAAATTATTGGGAACGCCTTCAAGTGTTGAACATGTACTCATTGGAGCGGAGGAGAGAGAGATACATGATAATATATACTTGGAAAGTACTTGAGGGCCTGGTCCCAAATCTGTACACTGCCATAACAACATACTGGAGTGAGAGATATGGGAGAAAGTGTAAAATAAACCCAGCGAGGAGAAGGGGTGCGGTGGGGACAATACGGGAGCACTGTATTAACATCCGGGGTCCCAGACTATTCAACATTTTACCAGAAGATATCCGAAACACTGCTGGAACCAGTGTAGAAGCCTTCAAGAGGAAACTGGACAAGTATCTTCATCGGGTGCCAGATCAACCAGGCTGTGATGGATATGTGGGGCAGCGGGCCTCCAGCAGCAACAGCCTGGTTGACCAGGCAAGCACCAGACGAGCCTGGCCCATGGCCGGGCTCAGAGAGTAGATACTCTCGAAACTCTTCAAAGGTATATCAAAGGTACTTTATTGTTACCATTATTATACTTTACTGTTACCATTATTACTGTTACAATCTACTATACTTTATTGTTACAATCTATTATACTTTATTATTATCATTATTATACTTTATTGTTACCATTATTATACTTTACTGTTACCATTATTATACTTTATTGTTACAATCTATTATACTTTACTGTTACCATTATTATACTTTACTGTTACCATTATTATACTTTACTGTTACCATTATTATACTTTATTGTTACCATCTATTATACTTTACTGTTACCATTATTATACTTTATTGTTACCATCTATTATACTTTATTGTTACAATTATTATACTTTATTGTTACCATTATTATACTTTATTGTTACCATCTATTATACTTTACTGTTACCATTATTATACTTTACTGTTACCATTATTATACTTTACTGTTACCATTATTATACTTTACTGTTACCATTATTATACTTTACTGTTACTATCTATTAAACTTTATTGTTACCATCTACTATACTTTGTTACCATATATTATACTTTACTGTTACCATTATTACACTTTACTGTTACCATTATTATACTTTACTGTTACTATTATTATACTTTACTGTTACCATCTATTATACTTTGTTATCATTATTATACTTTATTGTTACAATCTATTATACTTTACTGTTACCATCTATTATACTTTACTGTTACCATTATTATACTGTACTGTTACCATTATTACACTTTACTGTTACCATTATTATAATTTACTGTTACCATCTATTATACCTTATTGTTACCATTATTATACTTTATTGTTACAATCTATTATACTTTACTGTTGCCATTATTATACTTTACTGTTACCATTATTATACTTTATTGTTACCATTATTATACTTAACTGTTACCATTATTATACTTTATTGTTACCATCTATTATACTTTATTGTTACAATTATTATACTTTATTGTTACCATTATTATACTTTATTGTTACAATCTATAATACCTTATTGTTACCATTATTATACTTTATTGTTACCATCTATTATACTTTATTGTTACCATCTATTATACTTTATTGTTACAATTATTATACTTTACTGTTACCATTTTTATACTTTATTGTTACCATTATTATACTTTACTGTTACCATTATTATACTTTATTGTTACCATCTATTATACTTTATTGTTACCATTATTATACTTTATATTACTTTAATTGGATATTGTTACATTATTGTAACATTACATTACTGAATTTTGTTCTGAAGTTTTTAGCTTAATTTTCTCTTTTTTAAAATACGTTAATTATATACAAAGGTAAGTAAATTTAAGTCTGCTGTAAGTCATGTAAATTACATTATCTTAGTTGGGTTATTATACATATGTTACTATGCACGATAATTGAAATTGTGTGTACCTGGACCTAAATAATAATCTTAATTTATGCTCTATGTCAGTGGTTGTCAACTCGTTTCAGCCCATGTACTACCAACCCAATTATATAAATATCGTGGACCATTTCGTGTTTTGAGTAATGATATATCAAGACAAAGCAAAAACAACAGACAATTTGATTTGGAATATATTTCTTATAAACGGAAATTCGAGAAGTTATATAAAATAATGGATATCTAACATTTTGGTCTGAAATATATTTCGTACAAACACAATTTCCTGGAAATAAATGAATACATCTCTAACATTTTGCTACCAAATATAGTGAACGTTCTGTGGACCACCCAAAATGTCACCTTGGACCACCAGTTGAGAACCACTTTGCTCTAGATAGAATTTTTACTGTTTTAAAAATCGTGCTTTACGTTTACTGTAATATTTTTTTTTTATTCTAATGATGGATGAAGAATCATCCGAAACGTTAACAAAGAAATTGAATATCCTTGAGAGAGAGAGAGAGAGAGGGATATAGGGGAGGGTGATGGGGGGGATGGAGAGATTGATAGGGATACGGTATTTTAGATCACTATACATCAGTAACCCTTGAGAGTAAATGGGGAGAGGTGGGAGTGTGTTTAAGAGTGCTGGTAGGATGCACGGGGTGAAGAATAGACTAGAGGACAAGATGGTGTCAGGTGATGTATAATAGGGGTAAAGGGAAGAGGGAAATCAACAGGGAGGGGTGTTCATGGGAGATAAAAAGGATGGATAGGGGACCAGGGGGATATAACTGAAGGGAGAGTGTTTCATGGATATAAATGAAGGGAGAGTGTTTCAGGGATATAAATGAAGGGAGAGTGTTTCAGGGATATAACTGAAGGGAGAGTGTTTCAGGGATATAACTGAAGGGAGAGTGTTTCAGGGATATAAATGAAGGGAGAGTGTTTCAGGGATATAAATGAAGGGAGAGTGTTTCATGGATATAAATGAAGGGAGAGTGTTTCAGGGATATAAATGAAGGGAGAGTGTTTCATGGATAGGGGGAATGTAAAGTGGGAAAGGGTAATAACTCTGCAAGGACAAATTACAGTAGAAGCAACAACGTTTGCGTGTTGTACATTATTTGTGTGGTCTTGACTGCTGCTATGTTCGCAATACTTTTATTTTGAATTCCCTGTGCTCTATTTCCACGCCGGAGGTTTAGCCCCATGCTGGAGGTTAAGCCTCATGCTGTAGGTTCAACTCCAAGCTGGAGGTTATGCCTTGTACTGTAGGTTCAGCCCCATGCTGATACCTCAACCCATTATTGAGGTTTCACATTTTCAGGGTTCAAACTATAATGATTTTTTTTAAAAAAGAGCATGGCTCGACCAGGTATAATCAACTTTCTTGTATATATAACAAAACTTGATAGATCAGCAGTGTGTTGCTGCTAGTTATATTTCCCTGTCATATTCCACCACATAGGATAGGTTACATATGTAATGTTAAAATCTGTCAGCCGGGGCTGAGAGAATTCAGTATTGCAATGGGGATATCGTCACATATGTCATTCAAGATTCATCAGCTAAGGAGGCTTCAAAGGTTTCGTTCCAGAGCTGAAATTATTATTACTTGAGATTTACTATCTCTCAGGATTGCTTATCTGAAGGCAGAAGCTGGTGGATCCACAGCCGACACACCTGGTGTTGTGCCGACACACCTGGTGTTGTGCCAACACACCTGGTGTAGTGCCAACACACTTGGTATTTCTGATGGTCCTGTTTTGATGTGTCTGGGTTAGGGACTATTTCGTTTCTTGTATCTGACTCACATGTTAATGAACGTATAATAGAGGTTCTTCGTGGAACCAGCGCTATTCATTGATATACATGTAAATGATTTCTCTGCAGTCCTACAATCGTGTTAATGTCCATATACGATGCAAAACTAATGATGAAAATAAAAACCGAAGTGGAGTGTTAGAATTAACGAAGACCTGGATCAGATAAAGCATTGGTATGACAAGTGACTGGGCGAATTCAAACACAAAAAATATAAAAGTAATGAAAATGCCGAGGGTTTAAAACACTAGAAAAATGTTTCCCATGAGTGGACCATAACTTAAGAGAAACAATAATGAGAAAAACCTAGAGATGAACATCACACTAATTCTCTCTCTAGAGGATCATGTAAACTGAATAACACTGGCACTGTTCGCTAAGAATATATAAGAATAAGTATGACATTTAAGAATGTAAATACGGCAGCGTTCAGGACACGCTATACATTGTGTTTGACCGCTTCTCAAACAGGCAGCCTGGTATGACAGCAACAGGCAGCCCTGGCGTGTCAGCAACAGGCAGCCCTGGAGTGCTAGTAACAGGCAGCCCTGGAGTGACAGCAACAGGCAGTCCTGGAGTGATAGCAACAGGCAGCCCTGGAATGACAGCAACCGGCAGTCCTGAAGTGATAACAACAGGCAGCCCTGGAGTGACAGCACAAGCAGCCCTAGTGTGACAGCAACAGGATGTCCTGGAGTGATAGCACAGGCAGCCCTGGCGTGACAGCAACAGGCAGCCCTGGCGTGACAGCAACAGGATGTCCTGGAGTGATAGCACAGGCAGCCCTGGCGTGACAGCAACAGGCAGCCCTGGCGTGACAGCAACAGGATGTCCTGGAGTGATAGCACAGGCAGCCCTGGCGTGACAGCAACAGGCAGCCCTGGCTTGATAGCAACAGGCAGCCCTGGCTTGATAGCAACAGGCAGCCCTGGCGTGACAGCAACAGGCAGCCCTGGAGTGACAGCAACAGGCAGCTCTGGAGTGACAGTATCAGGCAGCTCTGGAGTGAAAACAGGCAGCCCTGGAGTGACAGCAACAGGCAGCTTTGGAGTGACAGCAACAGGCAGCCCTGGAGTGACAGCAACAGGTAGCTCTGGATTGACAACAACAGGCAGGTCTGGAGTGACAGCAACAGGCAGGTCTGGAGTGACAGCAACAGGCAGCTCTCTAGTGATAGCAACATGCAGTCCTGGAGTAACAGCAACAGGCAGGTCTGGAGTGACAGCAACAGTTAGCCCTGGAGTGACAGCAACAGGCATCTCTGGAGTGACAGCAACAGTCAGCCCTGGAGTGACAGCAATAGTCAGCCCTGGAGCGACAGCAACGGGCATCTCTGGAGTGACAGCAACAGGCAGCTTTGGAGTGATAGCAACAGGCAGCCCTGGGTGACAGCAACAGGCATCTCTGGGTGAAGCAACAGGTAGCTCTGGAGTGATAGCAACAGGTAGCTCTGGGATAGCAACATGCAGCACTGGTGACAGCAACAGGAGCCTGGAGTGACAGCAACAGGCACTCTGGAGTGACAGCAACAGGCAGCCCTGGAGTGACAGCAACAGGTAGTTCTGGAGTGACAGCAACAGGTAGCTCTGGAGTGACAGCAACAGGCATCTCTGGAGTGACAGCAACAGGTAGCTCTGGAGTGACAGCAACAGGTAGCTCTGGAGTGACAGCAACAGGTAGCTCTGGAGTGACAGCAACAGGCATCTCTGGAGTGACAGCAACAGGCAGCCCTGGAGTGACAGCAACAGGCAGCCCTGGAGTGACAGCAACAGGTAGCTCTGGAGTGACAGCAACAGGCATCTCTGGAGTGACAGCAACAATCAGCCCTGGAGTGACAGCAACAGTCAGCCCTGGAGTGACAGCAACAGTCAGCTCTGGAGTGACAGCAACAGGCAGCTCTGGAGTGACAGCAACAGTCAGCCCTGGAGTGACAGCAACAGGCAGGTCTGGAGTGACAGCAACAGGCAGCTCTGGAGTGACAGCAACAGTCAGCCCTGGAGTGACAGCAACAGTCAGCTCTGGAGTGACAGCAACAATCAGCCCTGGAGTGACAGCAACTGGCAGCTCTGGAGTGACAGCAACAGTCAGCTCTGGAGTGACAGCAACAATTAGCCCTGGAGTGACAGCAACAGTCAGCTCTGGAGTGACAGCAACAGTCAGCTCTGGAGTGACAGCAACAGTCAGCCCTGGAGTAACAGCAACAGTCAGCCCTGGAGTGACAACAACAGTCAGCCCTGGAGTGACAGCAACAATCAGCCCTGGAGTGACAGCAACAGGCAGCTCTGGAGTGACAGCAACAGTCAGCCCTTGAGTGACAGCAACAGTCAGCTCTGGAGTGACAGCAACAGGCAGCTCTGGAGTGACAGCAACAGTCAGCCCTGGAGTGACAGCAACAGTCAGCCCTGGAATGACAGCAACAATCAGCCCTGGAGTGACAGCAACAGGCAGCTCTGGAGTGACAGCAACAGTCAGCCCTGGCGTGTCAGCAACAGGCAGCCCTGGAGTGCTAGTAACAGGCAGCCCTGGAGTGACAGCAACAAGCAGTCCTGGAGTGATAGCAACAGGCAGCCCTGGAATGACAGCAACCGGCAGTCCTGAAGTGATAACAACAGGCAGCCCTGGAGTGACAGCACAAGCAGCTCTAGTGTGACAGCAACAGGATGTCCTGGAGTGATAGCACAGGCAGCCCTGGCGTGACAGCAACAGGATGTCCTGGAGTGATAGCACAGGCAGCCCTGGCGTGACAGCAACAGGCAGCCCTGGCGTGACAGCAACAGGATGTCCTGGAGTGATAGCACAGGCAGCCCTGGCGTGACAGCAACAGGCAGCCCTGGCTTGATAGCAACAGGCAGCCCTGGCTTGATAGCAACAGGCAGCCCTGGCGTGACAGCAACAGGCAGCCCTGGAGTGACAGCAACAGGCAGCTCTGGAATGACAGTATCAGGCAGCTCTGGAGTGAAAACAGGCAGCCCTGGAGTGACAGCAACAGGCAGCCCTGAAGTGACAGCAACAGGCAGCTTTGGAGTGACAGCAACAGGCAGCCCTGGAGTGACAGCAACAGGTAGCTCTGGATTGACAACAACAGGCAGGTCTGGAGTGACAGCAACAGGCAGGTCTGGAGTGACAGCAACAGGCAGCTCTCTAGTGATAGCAACATGCAGTCCTGGAGTAACAGCAACAGGCAGGTCTGGAGTGACAGCAACAGTTAGCCCTGGAGTGACAGCAACAGGCATCTCTGGAGTGACAGCAACAGTCAGCCCTGGAGTGACAGCAATAGTCAGCCCTGGAGCGACAGCAACGGGCATCTCTGGAGTGACAGCAACAGGCAGCTTTGGAGTGATAGCAACAGGCAGCCCTGGAGTGACAGCAACAGGCATCTCTGGAGTGAAAGCAACAGGTAGCTCTGGAGTGATAGCAACAGGTAGCTCTGGTGATAGCAACATGCAGCACTGGAGTGACAGCAACAGGTAGCTCTGGAGTGACAGCAACAGGCATCTCTGGAGTGACAGCAACAGGCAGCCCTGGAGTGACAGCAACAGGTAGTTCTGGAGTGACAGCAACAGGTAGCTCTGGAGTGACAGCAACAGGCATCTCTGGAGTGACAGCAACAGGCATCTCTGGGGTGACAGCAACAGACAGCTCTGGGGTGACAGCAACAGTCAGCCCTGGAGTGACAGCAACAGTCAGCCCTGGAGTGACAGCAATAGTCAGCCCTGGAGTGACAGCAACAGTCAGCCCTGAAGTGACAGCAACAGTCAGCCCTGGAGTGACAGCAACAGTCAGCCCTGGAGTGACAGCAACAGTCAGCCCTGGAGTGACAGCAACAGTCAGCCCTGGAGTGACAGCAACAGTCAGCCCTGGAGTGACAGCAACAGTCAGCCCTGGAGTGACAGCAACAGTCAGCCCTGGAGTGACAGCAACAGTCAGCCCTGGAGTGACAGCAACAGTCAGCCCTGGAGTGACAGCAACAGTCAGCCCTGGAGTGACAGCAACAGTCAGCCCTGGAGTGACAGCAACAGTCAGCCCTGGAGTGACAGCAACAGTCAGCCCTGGAGTGACAGCAACATATAATAAAGATAACTAACAAGAGTACAGAGGCTTGCCATGATACTTCTGCTGGATAATAAGAAAGAAAAACTTGTGAAGAAAGATTGATCTAAGTGGACCTCACCTCACTACAATAATGACATACATAAATAATCTGCACATAACAGATAGACACTTATGACGACGTTTCGGTCCAACTTGAACCATTAACTAGTCACACACGTGACTAGCAAATTTTCCAGATCGGGCCG
Organism: Cherax destructor; assembly: GCA_009830355.1. Taxonomy (NCBI): domain Eukaryota; kingdom Metazoa; phylum Arthropoda; class Malacostraca; order Decapoda; family Parastacidae; genus Cherax; species Cherax destructor. The sequence goes on along the minus strand of WNWK01000513.1, from coordinate 78,030 downwards.
AAACATCACCATAAATTTCAGACACCTCCGCGCGGGTTATTTGTGTAATGTTCCAGTCACGGTATTGTGACTTTCTGCTGTCACGGTATTGTGACTTTCTGCTGTCACGGTATTGTGACTTTCTGCTGTCACGGTATTGTGACTTTCTGCTGTCACGGTATTGTGACTTTCTGTACGTTGTGACTTTCTGCTGTCACGAGTATTGTGACTTTCTGCTGTCACGGTATTGTGACTTTCTGCTGTCACGGTATTGTGACTTTCTGCTGTCACGGTATTGTGACTTTCTGCTGTCACGGTATTGTGACTTTCTGCTGTCACGGTATTGTGACTTTCTGCTGTCACGGTATTGTGACTCTGCTGTCACGGTATTGTGACTTTCTGCTCTCTAACAACTGGCATGCTGTTGCTGATAGAAGACACACTAGTACCAGTTGGAAACACTGTCTTACAAGCACCAGGTGGAAACAGTGTCTTACAATCACCAGCTGGAAACACTGTTTTACAAGCACCAGGTGGAAACACTGTCTTACAATCACCAGCTGGAAACACTCTTACAAGCAAAAACTGGAAACACTGACTTACAAGCACCAGCTGGAAACACTGTCTTACAAGCACCAGCTGGAAACACTGTCTTACAAGCACCAGCTGGAAACACTGTCTTACAAGCACCAGGTGGAAACACTGTCTTACAAGCACCAGGTGGAAACACTGTCTTACAATCACCAGCTGGAAACACTTTTACAAGCACCAGCTGGAAACACTGTCTTACAAGCACCAGCTGGAAACACTGTCTTACAAGCACCAGCTGGAAACACACTCTTACAAGCACCAGCTGGAAACACTGTCTTACAAGCACCAGCTGGAAACACTGTCTTACAAGCACCAGCTGGAAACACTGTCTTACAAGCACCAGCTGGAAACACTGTCTCAAAGTTTGAAGCTGCTGCTTGTGAGTACTTGCCAAGTACAATTTATCGGTATTCCCGAACCATCTATTACAAAAATTGACATTTTCTCAATATAAAAAGTAAACAGCGTGTCCAAGAACAGTTGATTCAAAACGACTGGCAATAAGGACACTTACGACCCAGATGACTCAGTAACATTACAAGAAATGTATACAGCATTATAGAAAACAAATGAAGAATACTACATCCAAACAGTAGACGAAAAAATATTTTACATACGCTTCATAAAAAATACAACAATTGTAGATCACAACAAAAACATGATGAAATAGCAACTAGGTACTAGCACACCTAGACACATGGTAAATGACATAAGGTAAAACGCTGCTCTCCACTAGGTAGCGGAAAAGGGTGGCATAAAAACAGAATGACTGACATGGTAGCCGTAAAAGGTCATTAATGGCCGTGTTGGTGTTCCAGGCACACGACAAACTACATGCCAGTTCTGACCTCGTTTATCCCCCTCTGGTACACCAAATTTTTAGTTTGATTACCTTGTTAAATTTTGGCGTAGCAAAGATTAACACGTGGAATAGCGAACCAAATTATTGCCTGTATTTTAGCTCAGGACGATCAAACCAGATTTATCCGTGAACAAAAAAAAATATGTCATGGCTTAAAATGCATATTTATTGAAGGTTATACAATGTTATTAAAAAAGTACAAGAATGTATGTTCGATTATATATATATATATATATATATATATATATATATATATATATATATATATACATGTGTGTGTGTGTGTCTGTGTGTGTGTGTGTGTATAGGTAAATCTGGTCAATTAGTAAGAACTCATTTAAAATTTAGTTCTTTCTAAAATTTTCTCTTATACGTTTAAAGATATATATTTTTCATTTATGTTAATGTAAAAATTCATAATTTTGTACCAAAGGAATCTAAGAAAACTTACCTAACCTTATTATAATAAGCGCAATTTAATTTAGCCTAATCCAACTAAATGTATTTTAGATAAGTTTACAATAATTTAATAATAAACAAACACAATGATATATATTTTTTCGTTAGATTCAGAATGATTTTTGCGAAATTATTGCATACACAAATTTTCGCTTGTCTTATATAGCAAGAAGAGCGTTGCTATTTAAGCCAAAATCGCAAGTTTTACCCAATCGGCACGACATATATATATATATATATATATATATATATATATATATATATATATATATATATATATATATATATATTTAAAGGCATGTTTAAATAATAAGGTAATATACAGAAAACAAATTTCGATCTTTGGAATTAAATATTGATAAGTGCGATTGATATTAATTTTACTAAGAAGTTATGAGTGAGGGAGAAGTAAAGGAATGAAGGGAGAAGTAGAGGAAGGGAGGGAGAAGTAGAGGGAAGGAGAAGTAGAGGGAAGGAAAAGTAAAGGAAGGGAGGGAAAGTAAAGGGAGGGAGTAGAGGAAGGGAGGGAGAAGTAGAGGAAGGGAGGAAGTAGAGAAGCTGGTGTAGGAGGGGCTGGATGAGGTTGTGAAGCCCCTCCAGTGCACAAGGAAGCCTCACCACTCCACCCTCACCCCAATTCACCCCCTCCCACCAGAAGCGTCCAGCCGTGACTCCAATAATACTTACTACCCCCACAATTCCCTGACCCAACCCGAGACGGTGTCGCTACCACCCCTGCTGTCACTGACCACTACTGTCACTGACCGCTACTGTCACCAATACCACTGACCATTCCAGTCACCACAGCCACTAACCAAACCCATTTACTTTCCATCTTCACTTTCTTCATTTATCTGCAAGTCTTTCAGTATATCTTAAAAAAAAACAATGAAGTGAACTTGACTGTGAGGTCAAGAACATCACCTCCACCACGAAAAGAATTAAGAGAACTGGAACCAAGTGCAAGGTTAATATCACATTTATTACATAACGCTAATTACACAAAACATATTACATGTTAAAAGATAACTGGTTCATATTTCCTTCATATCGGTTATTACAGCAACACGTTAAATAACGCTGAGATTGGTAGATAACTCTCCAGGGAGTCTACCTTGAGAGTGTTCCGAGGATCAACGTCCACGATGGCCGATCCCAGACCAGGCCTCCCGGTGGATGACCTGATCATCCAGGCTGTTGGTGCCATCCGCAAGAAGTCCAACTTATGAACCACATCCCAGCTGATCAGGTACTCACCAGATGAACTTGTCTGTTTCTCTCCTGAAGACACCCAGGGGTATGTTCATAATCTCCCTTATGTATGAAGGAAGGGTGATGAGCCTAGGTCCCTTCACACTTGGTGAAACGAAAGCCTATTAAATGTTTTGCACTCTGGCAGGCTTCCTAGTCTTGTAATAATATTTATTTTTAATTTAGGCCTGAGACTAGGTATATATATATATATATATATATATATATATATATATATATATATATATATATATATATATATATATATATATACAAAACTGCGGCAGGCCAGGATTCGACCCAACGACACACTGTCTCGCATCAAGAGGTCATACATCTGCCAAGAGTGTCTTCGCAACATGAAACAAGCCTAGTTCGCTAGGCTCATGTTGTTTGTAGGATCGATGGCTGATGGCAGGGTGACATGTACATTGTGTGGCCTCTTGAGGCGGGACAATGTGTCGTGGGGCCGAATCCTGGCCTGCCGCAGTCTGGTAAATGATTCAAAACCACTTGTTTCGTGGTTTCATTGATATATATATATATATATATATATATATATATATATATATATATATATATATATATATATATATAATGTAAAATTGGTCAATTAGCAAATACTCTCTTTAAATTAAGTCCTTTCTAAAATTTTCTCTTATACTTTTAAATATATATCTTTTCAGTTATGTGTGTACCAAAAGAACCTTAGAAAACTTACCTAGCCTTATTATAACAAACGTAATTTAATTTAGCCTAATCCAACTAAATATATTTTAGATAAGTTTACAACAATTTAATAATAAACACAATGAAATATATTTTTTTCGTTAGGTTCAGAATGATTTTTGCGAAATTATTGCATACACAAATTTTCGCTTGCCTTATTCGGCAAGAAGAGCGTTGCTATTTAAGTCAAAATCGTAAGTTTTACCTATTCGGCACGACATATATAACGTCAATATTCGCATGTCATAAACGTTAATAACACCATCACATTTCATGACGTTAATAACACCATCACATTTAATGACGTTAATAACACCATCACATTTCATGACGTTAATAACATCATCACATTTCATGACGTTAATAACACCATCACATTTCATGACGTTAATAACACCATCACATTACATAATATAAATTACACATCTCTCACATACTCGTAACCAGAATTACAAAATCGCATTTAGTATAAAAACAAATATTCAGAACTGCAACAATTTATGTCTCTATTACCCAGCGTGTACTTGGCATTTAAATTTTAAGCCGATTGTAACTATTCCAATTTGTTGTGAATAAACTGGTGGCTGGTAATTATGTAGACGGTAATCCAAGATGCCCCCCTCTCTCTCCCCTCTAGGGAGGGTCCTTGACGCTGGTGAGTGGCTCTTGATTTAGGGAATTGGATCTGTGCTCCGGTTCCTTGAATTGAGCCTGAATACCTTCCATCCCTTCCCTATATTCGCTGTATAATCCTACGGGTTTAGCGCTCCCTATGATTATAATAATAATGTGTGTGTGTTCGTTCGTTCGCTTGTTTGTGTTTGCTCCATAAGTCATAACATGTGAAGTGGATAAGTAGAGTTAAGCGCAGTCTTTAAAATAAATGCAACAAATCTCGGACCAAGTAACTGAAAATGCTGAACAAGCCAAACTGGTGACATGAATCACCTCAAGACACATTTCGCACTGTTTTCACCGCTTCAACAGCAGCTGTGAAATATGAGGAAATGCGTAAAAAAAATATTTCTCTAGGCACAGTATTCATCTCAATTATTTCCTAACATAAACAAATCCCAGTGTTTTAGACACCATACTAGAATTTGTATGAGTGACGTGCAAAGTCGTCCAATAAACTACAGTCAACTGTATGATGCCCAAGCAGCACAAACTTCAGTTGTTTCACTATGGAAAGAGAGAGATTATTCTTGTGTTGTATATTTATACACAAATCGACTTTAAAGTTATTACAATTAATTACAAACATTACAAAATCCTATTTAATTCCATCCATTAGGGGAATTACACTCAGTTGCATCCTCCCACAAATTACACTAAAGTGCATTCTATAAAATGCATCAAAGAATTTTTGGTTTAAACAGTTTTTCAGATATTTTATTCTATGTTAGATACGGCGAAATTTTTATTTGTGGATATTTTTAGTAATTTTGTAGATCAGCTGACTCATTCTTTTCCCCATTTGTTCTTCTATATTTTTTGTTATCCTTATTTTGTCTTCCTCCACAATCTGGTATTTTTACCTGTTTTGTTTTTCAGCTTCATTCGCTCTTTCTCATTTACATTCCCCCTTCTCCCTCTACAGTCTCATTACTTTCTTTCAATTCATTCATCCCTATTCAGTTTCCTCCTCATCCGTTTTTTTCCAATTCTTCTTTCTTCCCTATTCGTTTTTCACTCGCCAACCATGCTTATGTCTTTACCTCCCCCCCCTTCACCCCACAACCCATCAATGAGTTCTTCCCATCACACAGTCTTCCATAACTCCCTCTCCAAGAACTTACTCAAACTCCCAATTGGTGCTCGTGACTCCCCTTCCCTCATACTTCTTCTTTATAATCCCCACTACGCGCCTCGCACCCTCTCCCATTCACACTTTATTCCACAAACGTCCAAAATTCCATTTTTCTCATATATTCCTTATGTCCACCCTCTACATTTGTTGTTTACACACCTCCCATTTTTGCCCTATTATTTTACCCTTATATTCTCCCCTTTTGCTCTTTTTTTACCCTTTGCACTAACCTGTTTCCACCCTTTTACTCATACTTGTATTTTCCCTTATATTCTTACCTATATTTCCCCTTTCACTCTTATTTGTATTTTCCCTTTTATTCTTACCTGTATTTCCCCTTTTCATCTTACCTACATTTTTCCTCTTTGCTCTAAATAATTTTTTCCTTGTGGTCTTGTCTACCTTTCCCCAACCCTTACGCCTCCTCATTCCCTATATGGTCCACTGCCACCCCTTAAATCCTCATTTCTGCCTCTCTCTCTCTCCTCCCCTCCTGCCATTCCCCAGAGGGCAGAGACCCCGGGGCTCAGATAATCGGCTTTCCGTTTTAAATCCGCCCTGGTGGCTAGGGATGCAGCAGGCGTGTCAGCCCTCGTTCTCACGCCCGTACACCCGCATGCAACGCCGCCCACACACCCGCGCCAAACTCCCGAAAAAAAATCTAAAATCTATTCCGCCAGTTTCCGCGAATATGGAAGAGGAGGGGACGAGGAGGGGACGAGGTGGCGAAAATCTGATGGGGACGATTACGGTACGAATTTGAGCAACGGTGCGAGGGGTGCCTAGCTACACCTGTGCAATACCAGGTGAAGGTGGGTCTAGTTCGCTCACTGGCTGGCTGGCTCTCTCTCTCTCTCTCTATTTAAATTAGCTAATAAATCTCAAATGTAGAGTCCAAAATATATTTTAAGAGTTTAATTCTGCAGAATATTTTTAAAAAATATTTTTTGGTAGTTTTTCCAAGGAAATTCTAACGTTTATTTCCATAAGTATTATTAGCTATTATTCCCAAGGTGCGCTTGTGACCATTATTTCTACTAAACATTTCTAAGGCATATTTTCAACAAATACTTTTGATAAGAAGTATTCTTTAAAATTACTTCAAGAGCCCAAGGCATATTTCTTAGGAATATTTAAACATGTCTGTGAGAAGTATTTCGATAAGGTCACAGATACAGGTGATGGTGGTAGCGACCTTATAGAAGCATAGGTAGTAACAGATGAATTATTAGAAGTTGTGGTAACTGTAGTTGGGACAAATACAATTACCACAACTTCTACAATGTTTATTATATTTCAATGCATAATTTTCTATGTAGCATTGATTTTATTTTTAACTTTCTGAAGGTGGCAAAATGGACCGGAAAAGCGAGTGGAGAGAGCCTTCGCACTGTTATCCAGTCCTTAACTAGGTAAACAGAAGTACAGATAGCCTCACTATAGACACTCCTTAACAGATAGCCTTGGCATAGACTAAGGTCCTCTCTAACATCTGCTTTTCTCATGTACTATCACATGTTTATGGTCTCCGGTCTTGGTCTTCCGTCATAAACTACAGCTATGGTCCCAACGAAGGAACGCGTAAATTTTTACTCTTGTTCTGGAAATATTTCTTAAGCGTCTTGCGATAATTGTTTTGGACACGTGATTCTTGCTAGGCTTCAATTCCTTCCTGATAAAGACAGATAACGCTTCTTCTCTTTGGTCTACGAGTTCCATCGGTGCATGATGGCGGCACGTTCGCGATCGATAAACTTTCTGATTAGGTAGTTTCTCTTGTCGAACCAACGCGTTGTGTTTTTGCGTGATTGGCTGATGGGAATGTGCAGGTCCAATGCAGGTATTCTTACTGTGATTTCCATTGATCCGCGAGAGCTCTTTGTTCTGACGGAGAGTCCTCAAACATATCTCCCAGATACACAAGCCTTCAGTCGAGCCCTTATGCGAATATTAACCAGTGTTTATGTTGCAGCTAGTGATGGCATCGACAGATATTTCTGCTTCACAAGCACCCTGAAAGTATCTTGTAGTGAGAGTGCCACAAAGATGTGTTGCACCCTCCCGGCACACTGCACAAATAACCGGCACATAGACTGAAACTTGTGACGACGTTTCGGTCCGACTTGGGCCATTAGTGTGACAACGTGGTGAGAGTGCCACAAGGATGTGTTGCCCCCTCATAGCATCGTGGTGAGAGTGCCACAAGGATGTGTTGCCCCCTCACAGCATCGTGGTGAGAGAGCCACAAGGATGTGTTGCCCCCTCACAGCATCGTGGTGAGAGAGCCACAAGGATGTGTTGCCCCCTCACAGCATCGTGGTGAGAGTGCCACAAGGATGTGTTGCCCCCTCACAGCATCGTGGTGAGAGTGCCACAAAGATGTTGCGGCAAAAGTGGCAGTTTCAGGTATTGGGATGTTGCTCAGGTGTGTCGTACTTGTATTCTCTGTCCTAGAAATGTAGTGAAGGCAAGAAAACAGTACGCTACAGTGAATAACAAGACTACAACGATCAGTTTCCTTTACAAACACTTTCCTCTCCACCCATTACAAGTAATGTTCCTCAGAAGTATGATGGGGTGTTATGACACACAGGAAATACTGTAAACTTGAAGGAGAGTGCGAGAGTCTTGCTACTTCACACTTCTCCAGCAGCTTTATCAACTTCCTTAATACAACCTCTGTACATGACTCACCAGTACTTACTCCTACCTTCTACAGTCACACGACACACGTAGCTCTTTACATGATACATGACACATCCAGCTCTCTACATGACACACGACATAGGCAGTTCTCTACATGACACACACACCTCTCTACATGACACACGCAGCTCTCTACATGACACACCTCTCTACATGACACACGCAGCTCTCTACATGACACACGCAGCTCTCTACATGACACACGCAGCTCTCTACATGACACACACACCTCTCTACATGACACACGCAGCTCTCTACATGACACACCTCTCTACATGACACACGCAGCTCTCTACATGACACACCTCTCTACATGACACACGCAGCTCTCTACATGACACACCTCTCTACATGACACACGCAGCTCTCTACATGACACACGCAGCTCTCTACATGACACACGCAGCTCTCTGCAATACAAAGTCATCATGGCTACAAGTGCCATTATATTAAAGAAAATAATTTACTTACAGGAGGTGAGGGTTGGAGGTGGAGGAGAGAAGCAACAGTCTTTGTCGTCGACACAACTCACCTGAAACACAAAGGAAATCCTGTCTTAGCAACATGATTACGAGGGATAACACCACATGAGAACTGTAGCAAATTTTGATAAGCGTGAATGACTGTAGCTTGTTATCTGCACTTAATTTTCTGTTGTACGAATGAGAGAGAGAGAGAGAGAGAGAGAGAGAGAGAGAGAGAGAGAGAGAGAGAGAGAGAGAGAGAGAGAGAGAGAGAGAGAGAGACAGACAGACAGAGAGCTGTGTCAGAGTTACAGATGTCTTTAACTTAGTGGAAAACTCGCAACAGGCCTCACAGAGAAAATTAATCCCTCGGTATTGTTTCCCCTCTCCCATTATTTCTTTCCTGCTGTCCCTCTCCCATCATCTATTTTCTTTGTCCCTCTCCCATCATCTCTCCTTTCACCCTCCTCCAGCATCATGTTCGCTGGGGGTGAGAGGTGAGGGTAGTGTGGAGGTGGGAGAGGGAGGGGGTAATGTGGGGGTGGAAGAGGTGAGGAAGGGAGGGGAGAAGGGGGAGGGGGTGCAGAGTTATGAGGGTGACGCACAACAGATAAATTATCAACCAGTGTGTAAACTTATTTGTGTTCCAACTTAAAAGGCAGTAAATATAAGAAACACCTTCACTGTTGTGTACATTTCTCCACACCTGGGGAGGGAGGGAGGGAACCAGAGATGGACGAACGGATGAAGGAAAGGGAAGGGAAGAACGGACGAAACGAGGGAGGGCAATGAGGAAGGAAGAGGGAGGCAAATGTAGGAGTGTAGTATATGCAAATGTTTGGGCTAACACGCAAGTTACATCCTGGTGGAGAGTTGTTGTAGAGATGAACACTTGTGTACACACCTGGTGTGTGTCCAGATACATACATACACACACAACTCGATCCCTGCAACCATAAACAGGTGAGTACACAAGGGCAGACAGTAAGATTTTTTTTCAATGTGGGCAGTGGCAAAACTGACAGAGTAATGGGAAACCAGAGACCAAATAAATAGGGCGGGAATTCTAACTAGGTATTGTCAGAGTCCATGAACATAGGCCGAAATGTTGAAATGACCAGGAATTCTGTGAGCAGTTGAATAAAAGATTTAGGGAGGTATTCTAAGTAGAACCAGAAACATTGCCAGAGAGTCCAAGAGACTGTACCAATAAGTGCTGGACACAATGGTGAGGTGAGGTAAAGAGGCTACTGAGTGAGCTAGATACCTTTAAGGCAATGGCACTCCTACATATCTCCGCGTGTTCTGTGAGAGGGAACAGAGGCACTGTGTGAACCACTAGCAACGATTCTCAACAAATCAATTGAAACAGGTCAACTTCCAGAGGTCTGGAACATAGTGAATGTAATTTCAGTATTTAAAAAGGGGAAAAGACATGTGGAAAAGAACTACAGGCCAGTGTCACTTATATGCATAATATGTAACGTTATGCAGAACATTTTCAAAAGAGTAGTGGAGCACCTGGAAAGAAGTTGATTCATAAACAACAGCCAGGATGGTGTTCCTGTTGGCAGATGGTGTGAAACTAATGAGAAGAATACAAACAGAAGTAGACCAGGAAAGCCTACATGGATCTATATAACTTGGTCTGACAAGTGGCTATTGGAATTTAACCCCAGCAAGTGCAAAGGTATGAAAATCAGAGACGAGCAAAGACGTCCAGAAATAGTGTAAAGGCTCGGGAGACAAAGTGTAAAACTAAGTGAGAGAGGACTTCGGGACGAGCATAATTGCGAACATTCCGCTTGAGACACACTTTAAGCGAATAATCGCTGCAGCAAATGCGAGACTTTAAATTTAAGCATTCACGACCTTATATGAGGGATATGGTATGCCTATCTTGGAGTATGCAGCGCCAGTATGAAACCTATGTCTAGGAAAACATATAAACAACTGGAAAAAGGACAAGGGTTTGCAACGAGACTAATCCCTTAGCTGGGGGGTATGATCTATGAGGAGAGGCTAAACCTGATGACACTAGAGAACAGAAGAACCAGCGGTAAAAAATACCCAGGGTGGACACGGAATCTGAGAGGCGAGTCGCAGGTACACGAGGTCACAGCTGGAATTTAACAGTTTAGATGAGTCACAGGGATGTTTCAAAACAATTATTGAACCTTAGAAAGGTCAGGAAGTGGAACGACCTAGACAGCGACAGGGTAGAGGTAGAATCCACATATATCGTTACGAATAAGTATGATAGGGCTCACGCAACCAGAAGAGTCAAACCAGTAGCGACCAACATAGAGCCGGGGCCAGGAGCTCAGACTTGACCTTTGCATCCACAACTGAGTACACACACGTTGTTGAGGGAGAGAGACCTTGTGTAGTATATGATGGTATATTCCAGGACAACACAACTCTTATGCCAAAAAAAAGTATTACAACGTAAGACTGACTCCTTGTGTTCCAGTTATCTGGGACACGTAGACAGGGAGGGATGCACACGTGGCCACACGTGCATTACATACTACACACCTGGTGTAACCACACACTTGGTATATTACACTTAATTCGCCTGGTATGACCACACTCAGTGTATTACACACACCCCACCTATTGTACTGCACAGGTAGTGACACATGAAGCCACAGCTTTACCTAGAGTCACTGCCAGAGGTCAGCGCCTCTGCGGCCCGGTCCCAGACCAGGCTTACTGGTTGCTGGCCTGATCAATTAAGCTGCTGGTGTCCGCTACCAGCAGACCAACGTATGCACCACACCCGCTCCCACATATGAAAGACACATGTGTTAAACACAACCAAATACACATGTGGAGGACACACCTGCATGCATGACACACACGGAGGGGTCGGCGACCCCTCTCAGAGTAACAGGAGGGGGGTCTGCATTAAGACAAAAAAAGGACGCTACGTTGAGTGGGGGAAGAAGAGGTAAAACGCGTGTGTAGGGACGCGTCACACACGCAACATTCCTCACATTAATCTCATTCCTTGGCACGAAGCTGGTCCCTAAATAATGTGGAGTACACCACATCCAGGTCTCACATACGAACCATCGTCTTCATTACACCAGCCAAGTGTAGTAACCAACGTTGAACGCTGTATTAAACATAACTCAGCACAAGGAGAGGTAGACTGAGTGCTAGCTTGCTGGAGCTGGTGCTCGCTCTACCAAGTACTGCATCCAATATTTACACGCGTGCATCCCCAATCTCCTCACCTGCTCTGTGTGCTACCCCAATCTCCCTCACCTTCTCTGTGTGTTACACCAATCTCCCTCACCTGCTCTGTGTGCTACCCCAACTCCCTCACCTACTCCGTGTGCTACCCCGAGCTCCCTCACCTACTCCGTGCGCTACCCCAGAGCTCCCTCACCTGCGCCGTGTGCTACCCCCAATCTCCCTCACCTACTCCGTGCGCTACCCCAATCTCCCTCACCTGCGCCGTGTGCTAACCCAATCTCCCTCACCTGCTCCGTGTGCTACCCCAATCTCCCTCACCTGCTCCGTGTGCTACCCCCGAGCTCCCTCACCTGCTCCGTGTGCTACCCCCGAGCTCCCTCACTACTCCGTGTGCTACTCCCAAGCTCCCTCACCTGTTCCGTGTGCTACCCCTGAGCTCCCTCACCTGCTCCGTGTGCTACCCCTGAGCTCCCTCACCTGCTCCGTGTGCTACCCCCGAGCTCCCTCACCTACTCCGTGTGCTACCCCTGAGCTCCCTCACCTGCTCCGTGTGCTACCCCCGAGCTCCCTCACCTGCTCCGTGTGCTACCCCTGAGCTCCCTCACCTGCTCCGTGTGCTACCCCCGAGCTCCCTCACCTACTCCGTGTGCTACCCCTGAGCTCCCTCACCTGCTCCGTGTGCTACCCCTGAGCTCCCTCACCTGCTCCGTGTGCTACCCCTGAGCTCCCTCACCTGCTCCGTGTGCTACCCCTGAGCTCCCTCACCTACTCCGTGTGCTACCCCTGAGCTCCCTCACCTGCCCCGCCAGGCTTCCTATAATTGAAACTTCTCAACAAAACTAAACACGTGCACAAATCTTTATATACATAGACTGGGAAGCTGCAGTTGAAGTGGTTCCCGGCAATTTTTTTGTAGGTTTTCCCATGGCGCACTTGCAATTAATGAGCCACAGGTGACTTTCACTGAGCCACAGGTGATTTTCAGAGAGCCACAGGTGACCTTCATTGAGCCACAGGTGACCTTTACTGAGCCACAGGTGTCCTTTACTGAGTTACATGTGACCTTTACTGAGCCACAGGTGACCTTCAGAGAGCCACAGGTGACCTTGGAGATGCGCGTTGGTACCTGGGCGACTAATTTTCCAGCCACCGGTCAATACCCATCAATGATGGACAGGCTGGACCCGAACCTCAGTGGCAACAAGTAGTTTCTACAAGTCTAGTCACAAACCACATTACTGATAGTCTACCAGGGTAGCTACAAGTAGTCTCTACCAGGTAGCTATAACTATCAAAACTTATTCCCGGCTATGCTGATAATAGACTCCCGCCAATATAGCTTCGAGTAGGAAAGGTACAAATTCCATAGATTGTTTTGGAGGACGCAAAGGAAGAGATCCCTGGAGAACGCTGGCACGACAGCGCTCAAAGTTGACTCCCACAGGAAGCAAATTCCACCGAAATGTAGAGTTTTGAGAAAACTGGCTGTACCTTCCAACCTATTCATCACTAACGCAAATGTGTTACACCTGTGAAGACACAGTGTTAGGTCCAACAGCTAGTGCTTAACTGGTGTACTATTCCTCTTGTGTTTCCTTCTACATACTGACTCTTCTCTTCCCTTAACAATGTGACTTTCATTATATTATTGTTTATTATTAAAAGGTTTTCTCTCTAAATATTTTTTATCAGCACATTTTTTTTTATTTTAAAGCGGTTTACTTATTTCAGTAAATGTTGTGAAAAGAATGAGTTACTGTGATCTAAACTTGTACTTCAGAATGATGAGGTACACTGCCACTACAACTTGTACTTCAGAATGACGAGGTACACTGCCACTACAACTTGTACTTCAGAATGATGAGGTACACTGCCACTACAACTTGTACTTCAGAATGATGAGGTACACTGCCACTTCAACTTGTACTTCAGAATGATGAGGTACACTGCCACTACAACTTGTACTTCAGAATGACGAGGTACACTGCCACTACAACTTGTACTTCAGAATGATGAGGTACATTGCCACTACAACTTGTACTTCAGAATGATGAGGTACACTGCCACTACAACTTGTACTTCAGAATGATGAGGTACATTGCCACTACAACTTGTACTTCAGAATGATGAGGTACATTGCCACCACAACTTGTACTTCAGAATGATGAGGTACCCTGTCATTACAACTTGTACTTCAGAATGATGAGGTACATTGCCACTACAACTTGTACTTCAGAATGACGAGGTACACTGTCATTACAACTTGTACTTCAGAATGATGAGGTACACTGCCACTACAACTTGTACTTCAGAATGACGAGGTACACTGCCACTACAACTTGTACTTCAGAATGATGAGGTACACTGCCACTACAACTTGTACTTCAGAATGACGAGGTACCCTGTCATTACAACTTGTACTTCAGAATGATGAGGTGCACTGCCACTACAACTTGTACTTCAGAATGACGAGGTACACTGCCACTACAACTTGTACTTCAGAATGATGAAGTACACCACCACTACAACTTGTACTTCAGAATGATGAAGTACACCGCCACTACAACTTGTATTTCAGAATGATGAAGTACACCGCCACTACAACTTGTACTTCAGAATGATGAATTACACCGCCACTTCAACTTGTACTTCAGAATGATGAAGTACACCGCCACTACAACTTGTACTTCAGAATGATGAAGTACACCACCACTACAACTTGTACTTCAGAATGATGAAGTACACCGCCACTACAACTTGTACTTCAGAATGATGAAGTACACCGCCACTACAACTTGTACTTCAGAATGATGAAGTACACCGCCACTTCAACTTGTACTTCAGAATGATGAAGTACACCGCCACTACAACTTGTACTTCAGAATGATGAAGTACACCGCCACTACAACTTGTACTTCAGAATGATGAAGTACACCGCCACTACAACTTGTACTTCAGAATGATGAAGTACACCACCACTACAACTTGTACTTCAGAATGATGAAGTACACCGCCACTACAACTTGTACTTCAGAATGATGAAGTACACCGCCACTACAACTTGTACTTCAGAATGATGAAGTACACCGCCACTACAACTTGTACTTCAGAATGATGAAGTACACCGCCACTACAACTTGTACTTCAGAATGATGAAGTACACCGCCACTACAACTTGTACTTCAGAATGATGAAGTACACCACCACTACAACTTGTACTTCAGAATGATGAAGTACACCGCCACTACAACTTGTACTTCAGAATGATGAAGTACACCACCACTACAACTTGTACTTCAGAATGATGAAGTACACCACCACTACAACTTGTACTTCAGAATGATGAAGTACACCGCTCTTTCCTAAAGAACATTTTATTTACATCTACAATATTCAATATTTACGTTATGCTCTGTATAGAAATATGAGCAGGACGCACTTATAAACTTCTTCAAGTCCTGGTATCATGTATAACGTTCTCTAAGTGAATCTTGGTATCATGTATAACGTTCTCTAAGTGAATCTTGGTATCATGTATAACGTTCTCAAAGTGAATCTTGGTATCATGTATAACGTTCTCTAAGTGAATCTTGGTATCATGTATAACGTTCTCTAAGTGAATCTTGGTATCATGTATAACGTTCTCAAAGTGAATCTTGGTATCATGTATAACGTTCTCTAAGTGAATCTTGGTATCATGTATAACGTTCTCAAAGTGAATCTTGGTATCATGTATAACGTTCTCTAATGAATCTTGGTATCATGTATAACGTTCTCTAAGTGAATCTTGGTATCATGTATAACGTTCTCAAGTGAATCTTGGTATCATGTATAACGTTCTCTAAGTGAATCTTGGTATCATGTATAACGTTCTCTAAGTGAATCTTGGTATCATGTATAACGTTCTCAAAGTGAATCTTGGTATCATGTATAACGTTCTCTAAGTGAATCTTGGTATCATGTATAACGTTCTCAAAGTGAATCTTGGTATCATGTATAACGTTCTCTAAGTGAATCTTGGTATCATGTATAACGTTCTCTAAGTGAATCTTGGTATCATGTATAACGTTCTCAAAGTGAATCTTGGTATCATGTATAACGTTCTCTAAGTGAATCTTGGTATCATGTATAACGTTCTCAAAGTGAATCTTGGTATCATGTATAACGTTCTCTAAGTGAATCTTGGTATCATGTATAACGTTCT
Organism: Cherax destructor; assembly: GCA_009830355.1. NCBI lineage: Eukaryota > Metazoa > Arthropoda > Malacostraca > Decapoda > Parastacidae > Cherax > Cherax destructor. The sequence continues at coordinate 61,771 of WNWK01000513.1, read as the reverse complement.
CCAAGTGAATCCTTGTATCATGTATAACGTTCTCTAAGTGAATCCTTGTATCATGTATAACGTTCTCAAAGTGAATCTTGGTATCATGTATAACGTTCTCTAAGTGAATCTTGGTATCATGTATAACGTTCTCTAAGTGAATCTTGGTATCATGTATAACGTTCTCAAAGTGAATCTTGGTATCATGTATAACGTTCTCTAAGTGAATCTTGGTATCATGTATAACGTTCTCTAAGTGAATCTTGGTATCATGTATAACGTTCTCTAAGTGAATCCTTGTATCATTTATAACGTTCTCTAAGTGAATCTTGGTATCATGTATAACGTTCTCTAAGTGAATCTTGGTATCATGTATAACGTTCTCTAAGTGAATCTTGGTATCATGTATAACGTTCTCTAAGTGAATCTTGGTATCATGTATAACGTTCTCTAAGTGAATCTTGGTATCATGTATAACGTTCTCTAAGTGAATCCTGGTATCATGTATAACGTTCTCTAAGTGAATCTTGGTATCATGTATAACGTTCTCTAAGTGAATCTTGGTATCATGTATAACGTTCTCTAAGTGAATCCTGGTATCATGTATAACGTTCTCTAAGTGAATCTTGGTATCATGTATAACGTTCTCTCAGTCCTCTCTGATATATGATGGCATTAGTTGTCTGATTACAGAGAGACATTATCAACGATGTTTCGCCAATGCAATATCTGAAACATCCTCAATAAAAGTTCCATATACTGCGTGTCATCATTTTCAGTCATCATCTCCGTACCGTGGCTCCCTCTCCTCGAATCTCAACCCCTCGGTCCCTATCCGTGAACTCTGATCCAACGAGCATTTTATATGTTATGATCATGTCTCCTCTATTTCTTTTCGTATTGTTTTCAGAGTCTCCTGGTACCGTATTTTCTTCCTCTCACTTTCAATACTAGTCTCATCTCCTAGCTGTCTCGTATACACAGGTTCGTTTGTAACTAGTAGAAGGTGGTGACAGCAACAGTAATAACAGTAGCAGAGACAGCAACAGTAACATTTAACAGCAGCAACAACAGTAAGTGAAAGCAACATTAGTAATAGTAACAGCGGCAGAAACGACAGAATTAGCAGCAGCAGCTGCAGCAGTAGCAGCACCAAAAGAGGCAAAACCAGCTGCAAAATCGAAAATAGCAGTAGCAATGACATAAACAGCAGCAGCAACAGCCACAGACGCCGCAACAGCACAATCACCGCACAGCAATAAGCGTGGGGGGAGGGATGAGAGGGGGAAGTAACGACAAACTTAACAGCGCCAGGCGTACCGCATTTTTTTTCTTTTTGTGATGATATAAATTCCTTTTCGTTCGGGGGGATTTTGGGGGAAAGGGAAGGGGAGGAGGAAGGGGAGAGTGGGAGAGGGTATAGATGATCGTAAAAGATGGTAATTCCCACATAACAGTAACTACAACTCTGCTGAAATTAAATGATTTAAAGGTGATGTATCTACTTGCGTGGAATACTTGACAAGATCCCCATGACAAAACTCGCGTCTCCCAACTCAGGCTAACACATCTCACTGCTTTATATATGCAACCCATTCTATGTGATGGAATATGACAGGGACACATAACTAGCTTGTGTTCCCACACTGTAACTATCACAAAGTAAGGAAGCAGCATACAGCCATGTATCTAATTTTGCTAAATAAAAGAGGCATCGTCGCCACCAGCACAACGAACGAAGGACGTCGCCACCGGCCCTACCTCATAGCAAATTCTCTTTGTTGTTTATTTAAGGAACACTCGACAAAAACGTCGGGACGCGGGGAGTTCACAAGCACGGTCTCGGCCAAGTCTGGCACCCCTACCTGCTCATGTTCACATTAATAATCCCCACCACTGGTTCACTTCCCCGTCCAGGTGGCACACGGCGGTAAGGCCTCACACACACGCCACCAAAAACCAGTGGGAGGATGAGTTTCCTCCACGCCCATATGGGCTGCAGTCCAATATCTGCTGTAAGAGAGGAGGCCACAAACATATATCCTTTGTTGTTGGATATAACGTAAAGCGTTGAACGGCAAGTCAGAACCTCTGTTCACACCCCTTAACAAATGTAACAAGAAGCCAGAGCTTACACAGCAGACTTCCTGAAGGAAGTCTGCTGTGTAAGAGACTCCAGGCGTGTTCGAGGACTCAAGTGAAGATAAAATGTATCCACACAATGCAAAGTGTCGAACAACGACTAAAAAAAAGTATTCAGCAGCGAGGAAATCAAATTTAAACTCAAAAAGTCAAGGGAAATGGGAATAGGGAGGGAAAGAGGATTGTGGAATGGAGAAGGATAAGACAAGAGACAGGAAGTGCTAGAAGATACACATTAATGTTGAGCGATGGATGATGTGTTATGTTGTGGGGAAAATGTTGGGGCTTCTATATAACCCCTAAACAAAGTAAATAAACAAGATAAACAGGTTGATTAAAATATTTACGCCAAACAACATGTTAATTATGTCACAACTCCTTTATAAGGACCACAAAATACACATTACAAAGAATTAATGAATCAGTAAACAAGTCGTGGCTAGATGTACGTCTGTACACAACTTATTTATTTGTACACAATTGTTTAAATTATCAAATACGATGGTAGGACTACTGGAAATTACAAGAACACTGGCGAATTATCCGATATTCGAACCACCGTACGTAACTCATAGTGCAGATATGAAACATTGAAAATTATCTAGTAAGCCTAGAAAATGTTGCACCTATTATCCCCCTAAAAGAATTTAACCCAAAACGGAAGAGGAAAATATAAAAAAAATAACAAAATCCTCTCTTTATAAAAGTAATCAAGAAACATATATTAGAGAGCTACAAAGAATGTCAAGAGTCAATATTAAGAGGCAAATGAACCTTCTCTAAATGATGACACTGGAGATTTTATCTTCACGAACAATGGGACGCTAACACGAGGATCATCAATACAACATTAAATATTAACCACAATCTTAACGAGACAAAATATGTAAAAACAAGAATAAATGAGGGAATGTTAGTCAGGTGAGCGTAATACACACACACACAGCCTGTATGTATTATTTACAACAAAGAAAAATAGAAAGATATCAAGTATAAATAGTAAACATACTAAACAACACACAAGTACTCAACTGCTAAAAAGAAAAAAAAAGACAAATTACAAAACAAATTCCCAAACAAAGGGTGGCTGAAACTCGTATTGTTTCAGCGTTTTTTGTGTCAATCATAATAAAACTAATACAAAAAGAAAGGAAACCTTACACAATGAAATTACGGAGATAAAATAGGAACTTAAACAAAAGGAACAAAAAGCCATTCATGGAATAAGCAAAAAAAAAAAAATTGTTTTAACGTATGCAAATTCCAGATAAAAAAAAGTTTTCAGAGAGAGAGAGAGAGAGCGAGTGAGAGAGCGAGTGAGAGAGAGAGAGAGAGAGAGAGCGAGTGAGAGAGAGCGAGTGAGAGAGTGAACCAGTCGCACTAAATCGCTCTTAAAAGTATCTGAGATTATAAAGGTGTTTGGCTGTGACTGTGAAATAAAAGGTTATAAAACGAGATTAAAAACCACAGTGTAAAGTAAGCGGTTGAATAATGTCATTATCAAAACATTACTGAGAGTGAAGAGTGCCAGGCACTATCCTGACACCTTTGTTACTCAAGCTTGTAGTCAGTACCCTCAGTCAGTGTTGGCACATTTACTATTTTTCTTCCTCTCTGGCATACCTCAAGGCACTGTCATGGCACCTCACTGTTTCTCATCCTCACACAAGAATAATAACCCTCGTACACTTTCGTCTCCTATTTTGCGGACTATACCAAAATAAAACTGAAAACTGGGATTTTATAATATATCTTCTCCACACTTATTTAGGGAGAGGTGATGCAAAGTAAAAACAAAAAAGTGAAACATTTAATTTTATTTATTTTTCTCATGGTAGCTGGCTTGACACTGTCTCAATAAGCCATTAAAAAAAATATTCACGTTGTTTCAGTTAACTCGATCAAATTCAAAGATTCGCGACGAGACGGATACCGGAAGTGAGGAGGTCATAACTACGACACGAAACTTAAACTCAAATTAACAAGACTAAAATAAAGACGACCCCGTTATGACATGATCAGAACATGTAAATAATCAGGAGATTAAGTAAGAGTGGTGGGAGAAGCTTCTTAATATGCAGCGGCCACTGTATGTAGATGGCAGCTGAGGGCGCAGATAAGGCACCACGATATAAGGAAATACCTTTCCAGCATACCGAGCAAGTAGGGCTAGCTTGATATGATGTATGCTAACATCATACTTAGTATGACTGGATGCTCGAGGCTAGTAATTAGTAAAAGTGGTCGTTAATACTAGGGCCAGCAGCTATGTCTTAACTCCGCCTACTCAGCTAGGTTACCATTCGCATATATAAACTAGGATAGACAGAATACAAAGCTGTTTTAAGAGAACTACATTTTACGTTAGCAGAAGACTGAAGAATCAGAGGAGACATGATCACAACATAAAATATATTCAGATACAGAAAATGTTGTTAAGAGACAGACTGAGGCAGGAAGGAAAGAGAACATGGAAACACCATGAGGAAGTATAAGATAAACATAGCTAAAGAAAAAAAATGAATGAAAGAAGAAAGCTAAACAGTAAACAAGAGCCAGCTAAGACACAGAGAGGTCAGGAAACACATTTGTAACGTTAAGAGTAGTAATGAAGTAGAAGAGAGCAGGATATTACACAACGCACACTAAATATCTTCATACATTTAAAAATATTTACATTATATCATTGTAAACAGATCACGTCAACTAACGAAGTCAAGACGTAAACCAAAGAACTGATGAAACTTTTAAACCCTACAATAACATTCACACACACACCCGAGTGCTCCTCCACTCAGGATTGAACCAGAAAGAAGGTGCGGTCACACACACCCGAGTGCTCCTCCACTCAGGACTGAACCAGAAAGAAGGTGCGGTCACGAGTTTGAGACTCGACTAATGCAAATCAGTGAGCTTGTACAATCACTCTTACTCTCTTCTCTCTGGTTTAACAGCTCAGTAAGAATCCTCTCCCAGGATAGATAAGATCACCTAAAACTACTGGGCCAAGAGACAAGGGAAATAATGCCGATGGTGACACTATTCAAATCGCTAGTGCTCCCCCACTTAGAATACTGCTCAGTGCTGACGGCCCCGTTCAGGGCAGGAGAAATATCAGAGCTGGAACAAATCCAGAGATCGTTTACGGCTCACATTGAGCCATTGAAACATCTAAATTATTGGGAACGCCTTCAAGTCTTGAACATGTACTCATTGGAGCGAAGGAGAGAGAGATACATGATAATATATACCTGGAAAGTACTCGAGGGTCTGGTCCCAAATCTGCACACTGCCATAACAACATACTGGAGTGAGAGATATGGGAGGAAGTGTAAAATAAACCCAGTGAGGAGCAGGGGTGCGGTGGGGACAATACGGGAACACTGTATTAACATCCGGGGTCCCAGACTATTCAACATCTTACCAGAAGATATCCGAAACATCGCTGGAACCAGTGTAGAAGCCTTCAAGAGGAAACTGGACAAATATCTTCACCAGGTGCCAGATCAACCAAGCTGTGATGGATATGTGGGGCAGCGGGCCTCCAGCAGCAACAGCCTGGTTGACCAGGCAAGCACCAGACGAGCCTGGCCCATGGCCGGGCTCAGAGAGTAGATACTCTGGAAACTCTTCAAAGGTATATCAAAGGTAGCGTGTCTCGTGTGTCCCAGGATGGAGGAGGTGCCACAACAGGTAGCCAGCGTAAACTCTACGGTATCGTTTAATCACGTTTCACAAACATAGAAGCTCGATTCTTCATGCCACTTTTACATGAGCATAGTTAGTTTAGCTGTTTATGCTGATGATTAATGCAGCCAGCTAATGTTCAGCTGTTAATCACAATTCTCCTCCTCTTCTCGTGGTTCTGTTCCTGTTTTTCTTGATTCCTCTTCCTCCATTTTTCCTCTCGTCACTCTTCTATTCTTCTTCTCTGAATAAACCGATAAAAATAGAGCACTGAAATGTTTATTCAAATTCATTCTCAAAATATCCGCATTACTCATGTATATCCTAAGAGTTTGTTTCTGCGAAAACCCTTAGTTTTCCCCTATACCTGTTCCCCACCAACACGAAGATTTATCTAATTTATATATATATATATATATATATATATATATATATATATATATATATATATATCATGCAGGGTTTATGCACTTGGATTCAAGCGCATAAACAAAATTGTTTATGTATATTGACAGGTTTCCACAAGTGGCTTTGTATGGGAAGAGTGGGGGAGGAAGAGTGGGGGAGGGAGAGTGGGGGAGGGAGAGTGGGGGAGGGAGAGTGGGGGAGGGAGAGTGGGGAGGAAGGGTGGGGAGGGAGGGTGGAGGGAGGGAAAGAAGAAGGGAGAATGGTGTAGTAGAGAACAGCAGTTCATTCTTGTCTCATCCTTCCCCATCTCCACTCCATTAGTACCCTCGTGCATGGGACAGGTCATATTGAAAGACGGAAATTCTACAGTACTAGTAACTCCAGTCCTGCTGGAACGTAACCTATGAAGCTGCCGTTGTTACTGAGGTTTTAGTGGAAAGCTTGATGATAACATCTGTACTACACCCCAGCTGACACATTTTAAGTGCTTCATGCCTACAACCCATGATGTGTGAGGCAATATGACACGGAAACAATGTACCTATTACATGCAAAAATAAACACATATTTTTCCATTGTGTCGGTATTTTATACCATTTATTTCCATTGTACCTATTACATACACTAGGGTAACCGCACATTGCGGGTGTATTAAAAATTATTAAATACAGTCTCATTAATGTGAATTCAAAATTAGTATTACAATCCCTCTCACCCATTCCCCTTACCATTTCCACTAAGGAGTAATTTTCACTTATCCATATTTAACTTTCTAAAAAAGAAAAGTTACTGGATTAACTTTCAAATTATTAATCAACCATTTTGATACATTAAAATAATTTCCAGTTATCTTGGGCCAAGTCTACAAATTTCCGCGGGGGTTCTCTCTCTCTTAGGTATTTTCAGAACAATTATCTTTCTTTCATTAATATTAGTTGCCATTTCTGGCCTTGATTGTCCTGGGATTATTTTAAGCACCACCTCAAAGACCGTGGAAGCCCTATGTTAATCTTGTTAGCCATCTTCTTGTCGTGGTTGCCATATTAAGGAGACCACCAGTCACTCCAGGAATACCGCCAGGTCATTAACCCATTTTCAACCACCGCAAGTCAGTAAACACAGTCTTGGCTGGAGGACAAGTATGGTGATACCCACAGTGTGCAGATACACGCACAGGCACACTTCAACACGTTTATTGGCGAAACGTTTCGTCATGAGTGGTTTCAGGTTTCAGAACAGAAGAAGCCACTTGTGGCAAAACGTTTACTCAATGGGACTCCTGAACCGTCTCTATCAACACAGTCTTCTTTATTCACAAAGCTTGAAGCAACGTTGTTATGCTGAGAGCGTTGACAACATAACACTAACAACGTTGTTCTGCTGAGAGCGTTGACAACATAACTTTAACGTTGTTCTGCTGAGAGCGTTGACAACATAACATTAACATCGTTGCTATGCTGAGAGCGTTGACAACATAACATTAACATCGTTGCTATGCTGAGAGCGCTGACAACATAACATTAACATCGTTGCTATGCTGAGAGCGCTGACAACATAACATTAACATCGTTGCTATGCTGAGAGCGCTGACAACACTAACAATATTCTACTTATGGATCAATATAAAAGAAAACGTGCTGTAACTGCTTATTAAGCACTCAAAACACATCAGCTACAGTAATTCACTGTAATATAAAAACTCTTAACAACGGTATTAACCATTTAACCGTTAACAAAAACATTACAGATGATAATGGATTACCTTTTCAGAAAAATGTCCAAACAACAATAGTGACTGTTTACCTGTTAGCAAGAATAACAACACCTGTAGGCAGCAGTATAAATGTATTACCAAGATTTTATAGGAAATGTAGCTAACACATGATCAATTACCAAACCACCTACATCTAGTGTTTATTAATAATGATTCGTAACATCTGTAGCCAGTAGTTTGTGTATTACCATTATAACACCCGCTTTAGTAAATAAAAGACTGACTGCCATAAAAATAACTTTCACTCCGGGCACTTGGGTTGAACTTTTCGGCCGTCCGCTCGGAGTCCATTATTCTATCAGGGCCGATTTAAGAGATTCTCATTTGTTTTTCCTGGTAACAATAGAAGACTGCGCATGAAAATTTTTTTTTATATATAATTCTGCTTCTTTTAAGTGTGTTGTTGCTAATGACTACCATGTTTGTCTGACAACACTAACTAGCAAATACTTGAAAACCACATTGATAAAATAATTTGTAAACGAAACGAAGGCAAATAGGAAATAAAAAAAAATGTTATGCCCAGATGTGTACAAAAAAAATTCTTGGGCATTTCGACGCAGTTTTCCCGACTTGCCTTGCCAAGAACGTAAGATTCCCCAGCAGGTAAATAATGAGACAAGCACGGAAAAAAAAAAAACAAGGAAGTGAAATCAACCCATTACCTTGTCCGAGTGACTCTCGCCTCTTGCTAACTAAAACATCATTACTGAACAGGTGGTAGAGGTGGTACAGCATATGGTACAATAGATACAGCAGCTGGCCTTAGGTTAACCTGACAGCTGCAGGTTAAAATGCCATTCCCAATATTCTTCAATATTTGTGTCTTATCTCAAGGTGAAGATAACAGTCAGTACTGGTACACCACCAGTGTTCCTACAACACCAGTGCTGGTACATTAAGTGTTGAAATATCACCTGGGTTGGGAAAAGAATACCTACAGCCAATGTTGAAAGCCAGGGTGGGAGGTCCTAGTTGGAGGCCAGGGTACGAAGCCCTCTTAGGAGGTCCTAGTTGGAGGCCAGGGTAGGAAGCCCTGTTAGGAGGCCAGGGAAGGAGGTCCTGGATGGAGGCCAGGGTTGGGGGCCCTGGATGGAGGCCATGGTAGGAGGCCGAGGTAGGATTCATATTCAATCGATAGCACACACGAGGCAAATAATTGGAAACAGGTTTCACAGTGTTCAGGCGACCAGTTTGGGGAGAGGGAGTGAGAGGGGAGAGGGGAGCGAGTGGGAGGGGAAAGGGGAGTGGGAGGGGAAAGGGGAGTGAGTGGGAGGGGGGAAAGGGGAGAGAGTGAGTGGAGGGGAAAGGGGAGGGAATTAGTAGGATGGGAAAGTGGAAAGGGGAGGGAATGACTGGGAGGGGAAAGGGGTTAGTGAAAGGAGAACAGAGAGGGGTATAGCGGTGGGTAAACAGCTGGGATGCTAAGATGAAGCCCTCTATCCTAGCTCCCTCAACGAGGATGACAGGGGATGGGAGGTGGTGAGAATAATGAACCATATGTTTTAAGAGTGTCAACTTTGGTTGTGAGGAGAATGACAATAATATTGTTATGACATAAGCAGTGTGCAATATGTCTGCTGAGGCAGACATTGATTTCCAGGATATTATACACACTAAAATATTCTCAGAAAGTCCTGAACATGTGACAGGCAGCAATAAATTAATATAGAACCATATACCGATAAATTTAACACTCTACACCATCTCTGATAATGTTAACATTGCAAAACACGGAATCACAACATTTACACAAGCCAGGACAACATGGGTTGCAGAGCAGGACGCTCCTGCCTCTCACCACAGCTGCATGGTCGTATATGTAGTGGAAGACGTAATATATACACGACGCAATAGCCTTCAGCAAGTACTATCCTCGTATTATACCTCTGACGGGTTCCCAGAGTTTTCCTACTCTCGCTGTCCAACCCTGGGAAAGCAAATGCGTATAAAAGTCGTAACTATAATAATAATAATAATAATAATAATAATAAAAATAATAATAATAATATACATATGAAGTGCTAAATCCGTGTTGGTCATTCAGTGTAGGAAATGGTAGAGGCTCAATCCTCCGTCCGCTTATTGTGAGGCGGAAGCTGTACTCTGGCACAGCCAACCAGTGAAGTGAAGAATCAGAACAACTAGAATAGTGTGCTCATGGATTTTCAACATCGTCACATGCTGGAAGTGAAGAGTAAGTCACCAGTAACATCTGAAGCCACAACCGTTTAATTAAAGCTTGGTTCCTCAAGACAAGAAACTCGTCACAAACACTCTAAAGCTTCTTATGTGACGTTCACAAAGACAGATCACATGTGCTGTATAATTCTTGGAGGAAAATATTAAAATCTGTGTGAAAATAGAATTAGTTGACGACAAATAAATCTTAAAAGTCGATGAAAAAAGTTTTCCGGGGCAACGGAATACTGTGTTATGCGCGACAATGACAAAATTCACCTCCAGTGATATGAAAAGAAAAAAAATTACAAATGCGAATAAATGATCTTGTAGAAGAGACGGAAAACTTACGAGAGCTGAGAGTAACCTTGCCAAAACTTTGAACTTTTAAAGAAGAGATAATAAAATTTCTAACATAACATTCCAGGCAAATGTTGATGATTGTAAAGGTAATTGTGCTCTCTTAGTGTGTGTGTACTCACCTAATTGTGGTTGCAGGGGTCGAGACTCAGCTCCTGGCCCCGCCTCTTCACTGGTCGCTACTAGGTCCTCTCTCTCCCTGCTCCATGAGCTTTATCATACCTCGTCTTAAAACTATGTATGGTTCCTGGCTCCACTACATCACATGCCAGACTATTCCACTTCCTGACAACTCTATGACTGAAGAAATACTTTCTAACATCTCTTTGACTCATCCGAGTCCTCAACTTCCAATTGTGACCCCTTGTTTGTGTGTCCTACCTCTGGAACATCCTATCTCTGTCCACCTTATCTATTCCTCTCAGTATTTCGTATGTCGTTATCATGTGTGTGTGTGTGTGTGTGTGTGTGTGTGTGTGTTATGTACTCACCTAATTGTACTCACCTAATTGTGGTTGCAAGGGTCGAGACTCAGCTCCTGGCCCCGCCTCTTCGCTGTCCGCTACTGGGTCTCTGCTCTCCCTGCTCCATGAGCTCTATCATACCTCGTCTTAAAACTATGTATGGTTCCTGCCTCCACTATATCTTTCTCTAGACTATTCCACTTCCTGACTACTCTGTGGCTGAAGAAATGCTTCCTAACATCCCTTTGACTCATCTGAGTCTTCAGCTTCCAGTTGTGTCCCCTTGTTTCTGTGTTCCCTCTCTGGAACATCCTGTCCCTGTCTACCTTGTCGATTCCCCGCAGTATTTTGTATGTCGTTATCATGTCTCCTCTGACCCTCTTTCCTCCAGTGTTGTTAGTCCTATTTCCCTCAACCTTTCTTCATAGGACAGACCCCTGAGTTGTGGAACTAGCCTTGTCGCAAACCTTTGCACTTTCTCTAGTTTCTTTACGTGCTTGACCAGGTGTGGGTTCCAGACTGGTGCTGCATATTCTAGTATGGGCCTGACGTACACGGTGTACAGTGTCTTGAACGATTCCTTGTTTAGGTAACGGAACGCTAATCTTAGGTTTGCCAGTCGCCCATATGCTGCCGCAGTTATCTGGTTGATGTGTGCCTCCGGAGACGTACTTGGCGTTATACTCACCCCAAGGTCTTTCTCCTTTGCCGAGGTTTGTAGCCCTTGTCCACCTAGCCTGTACTCTGTCAGCGGTCTTCTTTGCCCTTCTCCGATCTTCATGACTTTGCATTTGGTGGGATTGAATTCGAGAAGCCAGTTGTGTGTGTGTGTGTGTGTGTGTGTGTGTGTGTGTGAGAGAGAGAGACAGAGAGATAAAGAGAGACAGACAGACACAGAACGTCAGCAATCGGTTTCGGTCTTAAAACCTGATTTACTCTTAATAGAAGTGAAGACAGTCCCAGGATCAAAACGTTTTTTAATAAATGTCTTTTTCACGGTGTTTACATCCATGTTTTGTTCCTGTACCTGTGGTTATTATATACCAGGTACTCCAGACTATAGCAGGTACTCCAGACTATAGCAGGTACTCTCCAGACTATAGCCGATACTCTCTAGACAATAGCAGGTACTCTCCAGATTCTAGCAGGTACTCTCCAGACTCTAGCAGGTACTCTCCAGACTCTAGCAGGTACTCTCCAGACTGTACCAGGTACTTTCTAGACTGGAATACTGCTGATATAACAGCTGTATATAAAATGAACAAAACTACAAATGTAGAAACTATGCAGTCTTCATTTGTAGTATTTATTCAAACGCCTTAATAAATGTAAATATCTAAAATCCCTCAACTGTGCTCCCAGGAGTGGTCACGAGAAATATACATCATAATATAAATATGAAAATCATGGGGCAGACTGACTCCAAATCTCACACCGAAATTTCTTAACATAGCTTTACGCATGACAGACTGCGCAAAATTCCTAAATGAAAAGCAAAAAAACAGTAAATATACTAATAAATGATTTAACATCGAAAGTCTAAGGCTGTCCCGCATCCCTTTAGGAATCAGCTTGACTACAAGAGGATATCCTTGTCTTCAAGAAACATGACAGTCAGATATAAGAGGGGTTACCAGCATATCTCTGACTGTCTTCAAGAAACATGACAATCAGATATAAGAGGGGTTACCAGCATATCTCTGACTGTCTTCAAGAAACATGACAGTCAGATATAAGAGGGGTTACCAGCATATCTCTGACTGTCTTCAAGAAACATGACAATCAGATATAAGAGGGGTTACCAGCATATCTCTGACTGTCTTCAAGAAACATGACAGTCAGATATAAGAGGGGTTACCAGCATATCTCTGACTGTCTTCAAGAAACATGACACTCAGATATAAGAGGGGTTACCAGCATATCTCTGACTGTCTTCAAGAAGCAACTTGACAAATTACCCCAGATTATTCCTGCTCAGCCAGACTGCGGTGCCTAATTGTGATGATCCACGTTATTATCGCCAGGTAATACCAGGTAGGTAGGTAGGTAAGTAGGTTGGTAGATAGGTAAGTAGGTGGGTAGGTGAAAAGAGTAAAGGTAGTGGGTAATAAAGTTTGTAGCAAAGGAGTTAAGGAAGGAGGGACTGTAGAAAGTAGGAGAGATGAAGGGAATGAGAGAGAATGGAAAGTGAGAAAAAAGAAAGGGTACAAGTGATGAGTGTGAATGGTAGGGGTGGAATGTATGGGATGGGGACAAACGATTAACGGGAGAGAGAGAGAGGTATAGAAGGAAAAGAGGGAGGGAGCGATAAAGAAGAGTAGGAGTTGAAGGGAAGTGAGAGTAAAAGGGCAGGAAGATAGCATAGAGAGGACGGGTAGGAAAGTGGAACGGGAGGATAAGAGTGGAAGGTAGGAAGGGGTGCTGGGTAGGAGTGATGGTACATGAGAGGGTGAAGGAGGGAAGGGGTGATGGTAGGAGGGGTGAGAGGGAGGTGAGATGATAGGAAGTGTGGTGATGATAGTGAGGGGTGATGGTAGGAAGGTGATGTAGAGTGGAGTGATGAGAGGTGTATAAGGTAGAGGGAGGGGTGATGGTAGGGGAGTGGGTGATGAGAGGTTATAATAGGAGGGGGTGATGAGGAGAGGTTATGGTAGGGAGGGGTTATGGTAGGGAGGGATGATAGTTGGGAGGGATGATGGTTGGGGAGTGATGGTAGGGAGGGTGATGGTGGGGATAAGGTGATGGTAGGGAGGGTGATGGTAGGGAGGGGTGTTGGGGAGGGAATGATGGTAGGGACGGTGTGATAGTGGGGATGGGGTTACGGTGGGGGTGATGGTAGGAGGGGTGATGGTAGGGGAGGGTGATAATAGGAGGTGATGGTAGAAAGGGGTGATGGAGGGAGGAGGGGATAGTAGGGAGGGATGATGGTAGGGAGGGATGATGGAGGAAGGGTGATGGTAGAGGAAGGGATGGTAGGAGGGATGGTAGGGAGGGGTGATGGTAGAGAAGGGGTGATGGAAGGGAGGTGATAGTAGGGGAGGGGATGATGGTAGGGAAGGGGGTGATGGTAGGGAAGGGGGGATGGTAGGGAAGGGGGTGATGGTAGGGAGAGGGGGTGACGGAAGGGAAGGGGGTGACGGAAGGGGAGGGGGTGATGGTAGGGGAGGGGGTGACGGAAGGGGAGGGGGTGGCTTAGTTCTCACGTTGCTGGGATCGATGAACTCCTCCAAGTGTGTAATCGGCCAGACGGAGAGCAGAGCCATCCTCCTCCCCACGAAACCTTCTTCCATCCCCCTTCACCTCGTCCATTTCCTCCCTCTTCCTTCCCACCCAGAAGCAGCTCCTGGGCACGAGGGCACTCAAGATGGGCAGAATTAAGGCAGCAAAATTAAATGAGAGGGTGTAGGAAGATGGGAGGAAAGAAGAGTGGGGAGGGTGGGAGATAAGAAGGAAGAGATGGGAGGAAAGAAGGAAGAGATGGGAGGAAAGAAGAGTGGGGAGGGTGGGAGATAAGAAAGGAAGGTAGGGAGGAAGAAGGAAGAGTGGTAGAAAGAAGAGGAAGAGAAGGAAGAGATGGGAGGAAAGAAAATAGAAGAGAAGAAGATGATGGGAGATAAGAGAAGGGTGGAGGGGAAAAAGAGGAGAAAGAAAAATAGAAAGATAAGATAAGGAAGGATGGGAGGAGGGAAAATGAGGAGGAAGAGGAGAAAGAAGAAGGAAGGAGGGAGGAGGAGAAGACAGGTAGAGGGAGAGAGAAGAGGGAAGAGAGGGGAGAGGTAAGGGAGAGAGAGGGAGTGAGAGGAAGGAGGTAGGAGGGGAGGGAGAAGGCAGGTGAGGGGGAGGGAGAAGGCAGGTGAGGGGGAGGTAGAGGAAAGGAAGACTGTTCTCAGACAACTCCTCACCCACGGGGAGGGAACAATGGGAGTCAGGGAAGGAGGAGGGAGGGTATGGGGAGGAGGGAGGGAAAGGGGAGGATGAGGGGAACAATACAAAGAATACGAACCTAGCGACTCTCGATTCCCCCTTCCCCTCCCCACCTTTCCAACTCATTCATCCCCTCTTCCCCTCCTCCCCCCTTCCTTCCTATTGAGGAGCAGCGTCACATTTACCAAGGGAGACGAGTGGAGGAGGACGAGGGAGATGAATGGTGGAGGACGAGTGGAGGAGAACGAGGGAGATGAATGGTGGAGGACGAGTGGAGGAGGACGAGGGAGATGAATGGTGGAGGACGAGTGGAGGAGGACGAGGGAGATGAATGGTGGAGGACGAGGAGATGAATGGTGGAGGACGAGGGAAGAGAGATGGTGAGGACGAGGGAGATGAATGGTGGAGGACGAGGAGATAATGGTGGAGGACGAGGAGATGAATGGTGAGGACGAGGGAGATTAATGGTGGAGGACGAGGGGGAGAAGAATGAATGGTGGAGGACGAGGGAGATGAAGGGGAGGACGAGGAGATGAAGGGAGGACGAGGAGATGAATGGTGGAGGACGAGGGAGATGAAGGGTGGAGGACGAGGGATATGAAGGGTGGAGGACGAGGGAGATTAAGGGTGGAGGACGAGGAAGATGAATGGTGGAGGACGAGGGAGATGAATGGTGGAGGACGAGGAAGATGAATGGTGGAGGACGATGGAGATGAATGGTGTAGGACGAGGGAGATGAATGGTGGAGGACGAGGAAGATGAATGGTGGAGGACGAGGGAGATGAATGGTGGAGGACGAGGGAGATGAATGGTGGAGGAGGAGGGAGATGAATGGTGGAGGACGAGGGAGATGAATGGTGGAGGACGAGGGAGATGAAGGGTGGAGGACGAGGAAGATGAAGGGTGGAGGACGAGGAAGATGAATGGTGGAGGACGAGGGAGATGAATGGTGGAGGACGATGGAGATGAATGGTGGAGGACGAGGGATGTGAATGGTGGAGGACGAGGGAGATGAATGGTGGAGGACGAGGGAGATGAATGGTGGAGGACGAGGAGATGAATGGTGGAGGACGAGGAGATGAATAGAGGAGGACGAGGGAGATGAAGTGGAGGACGAGGGAATGAAGGTGGAGGACGAGGGAGATGAATGTTGGAGGACCAGGGAGATGAATGTTGGAGGACGAGGGAGATGAATGGTGGAGGACGAGGGAGATGAATGGTGGAGGACGAGGGAGATGAATGGTGGAGGACGAGGAGATGAATGGTGGAGGACGAGGGAGATGAATGGTGGAGGACGAGGGAGATGAAGGGTGGAGGACGAGGGAGATGAAGGGTGAGAGAGAAGATGAGGGGAGGGCGAGGGAGATGAATAGTGGAGGACGAGGGAGATGAATGGTGGAGGACGAGGGAGATGAATGGTGGAGGACGAGGGAGATGAATGGTGGAGGACGAGGGAGATGAATGGTGGAGGACGAGGGAGATGAATGGTGGAGGACGAGGGAGATGAATGGTGGAGGACGAGGGAGATGAATAGAGGAGGACGAGGGAGATGAAGGGTGGAGGACGAGGGATATGAAGGGTGGAGGACGAGGGAGATGAATGTTGGAGGACCAGGGAGATGAAGGGTGGAGGACGAGGAAGATGAATGGTGGAGGACGAGGGAGATGAATGGTGGAGGAAGATGGATGGAAGATAGAAACAGTAGAAACTACAACAAGCACATACATGGCTCTGTTGCTCTAACTACAACAAGCACATACATAGCTCTGCTGTTCTAACTACAACAAGCACATACATAGCTCTGCTGTTCTAACTACAACAAGCACATACATAGCTCTGTTGCTCTAACTACAACAAGCACATACATAGCTCTGCTGCTCTAACTACAACAAGCAAATACATAGTCTGCTGCTCTAACTACAACAAGCATATACATGCTAGTTCTAAACACAACAAGCAATACACATAGCATGCTGCTCTAACTACAACAAGCACATACATAGCTCCTCTGTTCTAACTACAACAAGCATACATAGCTCTGCTGTCTAACTACAACAAGCATACATATCTCTGCCTAACTACAAGCACAATACATAGCTCTGCTGTTCTAACTACAACAAGCACATACATACTCTGCTGTTCTAACTACAAAAGCACATACAAGCCTGCTGCTCTAACTACAACAAGCACATACATAGCTCTGCTGTTCTAACTACAACAAGCACATACATAGCTTGCTGCTCTAACTACAACAAGCACATACATAGCTCTGCTGTCTAACTACAACAAGCACATACATAGCTCTGCTGTTCTAACTACAACAAGCACATACATAGCTCTGCTGCTCTAACTACAACAAGCACATACATAGCTCTGCTGTTCTAACTACAACAAGCACATACATAGCTCTGCTGTTCTAACTACAACAAGCACATACATAGCTCTGCTGCTCTAACTACAACAAGCAAATACATAGCTCTGCTGCTCTAACTACAACAAGCACATACATAGCTCTGTTGTTCTAACTACAACAAGCACACACATAGCTATGCTGTTCTAACTACAACAAGCACATACATAGCTCTGCTGCTCTAACTACAACAAGCAAATACATAGCTCTGCTGTTCTAACTACAACAAGCACATACATATCTCTGCTGCTCTAACTACAACAAGCAAATACATAGCTCTGCTGTTCTAACTACAACAAGCACATACATATCTCTGCTGCTCTAACTACAACAAGCAAATACATAGCTCTGCTGCTCTAACTACAACACATAGCTCTGCTGCTCTAACTACAACAAGCACACACATAGCTATGCTGTTCTAACTACAACAAGCACATACATAGCTCTGCTGCTCTAACTACAACAAGCAAATACATAGCTCTGCTGCTCTAACTACAACAAGCACATACATAGCTCTGCTGCTCTAACTACAACAAGCAAATACATAGCTCTGCTGCTCTAACTACAACAAGTACATACATAGCTATGCTGCTCTAACTACAACAAGCAAATACATAGCTCTGCTGCTCTAACTACAAGCACATACATAGCTCTGCTGTTCTAACTACAACAAGCACACACATAGCTCTGCTGCTCTAACTACAACACATAGCTCTGCTGCTCTAACTACAACAAGCAAATACATAGCTCTGCTGCTCTAACTACAAGCAAATACATAGCTCTGCTGCTCTAACTACAAGCAAATACATAGCTCTGCTGCTCTAACTACAACCAAACATAGCTCTGCTGCTCTAACTACAACACATAGCTCTGCTGCTCTAACTACAACACATAGCTCTGCTGCTCTAACTACAACACATAGCTCTGCTGCTCTAACTACACACATAGCCTGCTGCCTAACTACAACACATAGCTCTGCTGCTCTAACTACAACACATAGCTCTGCTGCTCTAACTACAACACATAGCTCTGCTGCTCTAACTACAACACATAGCTCTGCTGCTCTAACTACAACACATAGCTCTGCTGCTCTAACTACAACACATAGCTCTGCTGCTCTAACTACAACACATAGCTCTGCTGCTCTAACTACAACACATAGCTCTGCTGCTCTAACTACAACACATAGCTCTGCTGCTCTAAGTAATCATAACAGATAATCACACATATTTAAGCCCTCCATTACCCTTCCTTTCCTCCTTCGTCCTTCCCTTCCTTCCTACCCTGCCACTCACTCCTATACATCCTCACACCATTCGTCCCTTCCTTCCTTGCTATCTCTCTCCCTTCGTCTGCTTGTCTCTTTCTCCCCCTTCGTAGCTCTTTTTCTCTCTTTGTCTCTGTCTGTCTCTCCCTCCAGTCAACCAACAAACCAAACGTCAACATCCTACAAAAGGATTCTCTCTGAACAACAACGTTAAGTGGAAACATCTACGTGGGAGAAGTAGTGAAGGGAGTTAGGAGTAGAGTGGAAGAATTATGGGGGAGTGAATGGAGTTATAGGTTACTGGAAGAAGTTATGGAGGTGGAGGAGTTTTGAGACTGCAGGGAGTTGTAGGGAAGAGTATTAGTTATGAGATAGACGAAGGAGTTATGGGGAAATGGAAAGAGTTATGGGGGTATGGAAGTTACAAGGGAGTGGAAGGAGCTATGGGAAGTGGAAGTAATTATGAGGGAGTGGAGGGAGTTATGAAAGAAGAGGAAGCAGAATAGAGTTGGAGAAAAGGAAGACTAAAGAATACTGGAGAAAGGGAAGTTAAGAGAGATTGTGGTGGAGTAGAAAGTTAAGAGAGATTGTGGTGGAGTAGAAAGTTGGAAGAATGATGGAGAGGGAAGAGTAAGGGAAATGTTAGGGAGAGGAGAGGAGAAGGGCAAGTAACGATGAGAGAAAAGGAGCATGAAGATAGGGAAGATTGGAGGGATCGAGGAGAGGAGAAATTGGAGAGAGATGGAGGATTGGAGAGAGAGGGAGGATTGGAGAGTGAGGGAGGATTGGAGAGAGAGGGAGGATTGGAGAGAGAGGGAGGATTGGAGAGAGAGGGAGGATTGGAGAGAGAGGGAGGATTGGAGAGAGAGGGAGGATTGGAGAGTGAGGGGAGATTTAAGGTGGGTGAGAAGCAAGAGTTACGGAGACAAACTCTGATAAGATGAAAAGAAAAAATAGGAAGATGAAAAAGGTAAGGATAATGGATGACTGTGGGGAAGGAGGGAAGGGCGATTAGAGAAGGAAAGTAGGACGAGGAGGAAGCGTGAATTACCTGGGGAAGAGGGAAGGAGGATGGAAGAGAGAGAGGAGGAGGAGGAAGGGTGATTCAGTAGAAGTCCGAGGAGGGAAATAATCCCGTCTCTGGTATATAAAGAATGTTGCCACATTGAAGGTGGTAATATATTGAGAGAGACGAACATCCTGAGCGAGGCAACGTTAAATACCAATGTTACAAGTGTCTACAAGAGATGAACAACATTTCTGAACCAGTCTCTGCTGTTGTTTTATACATAAAGTTAAATTTAACCTTACTGAACAATATTACCTAAGTACTCATTACAATTAAAATAAGATGGTCAGTATTGTGTGCGATTGTAGTGGTATTTTCTAAGGGTAGGTTACATGTTTCCTAACGCAGGCGTGGGTCGTACCTGTTAACTAACCCCCGGCTTACCCAAGCTGCATTTCCAACCCATTTAAAAAAATTCAACAAATCACACCGTGTTTTACACCTCTTGATACAAACATCAAACTGGTCCTTCTTCCCTCTCCTTTTTTTTCCTTTTCTATCTTCCCATTCTCTCCCATGGTCTGTCTCCGTGTGCAGGAGTTAAAGGGGAAACAACTGAGGTGATATGAGATGTACACCTGCCAAAGTGGACAAAGGTATGGCTTCCTCCCACACCTGCTGAGGGGGGCAGATGGAGCTTCATGGAGGACAGTAATGGGGCTTGGCAAAGAGAGGGATGGGCATAAAGAGGAGAGGGATGAGGGATGGGGCATGGGGAGAAGAGGGATATAGCTTCGACAGGGAAAGAAAGGGGGATGAGGCTTCGGGTATTGGGATGGTTCTTCGACAAAGGGGTAGAGAATGCCCAGTTAGAGCGCCTACACTTCATTATTCCAGCTTCCGTATGGATGTCTGGCGTAAGGTGTAAGGAAGACTGGCGTAGTTGGAGCGCCTTAAGGTTGAAGACAGAGTGCGAGCAAAAGAGCTGAAACTGAGGAAGACTAGAATATAAGAGGACAAGAGAGAAAAGTAGACATGGAATGAGGGGGAGTGAGAGGGAGGAGAGGAGAGGAGAGGAGAGGGATAGAGTGGAGTGTGCTCGATACAACAAAGACAACCACTTATTAGTGTTGAGTGAGAAGGGATGAAGGAAAGAGGAAAGGAGGTGGGGGATGGAGGGGAGATAGAATGGAGAGAAGATTGAGGGGAAGCAGGAGCAAGAGGGAAGGCGGTGACAGTGTACACTGATACACCGCGGCTTAGCGAACCTCTTAAAATGTGGTTTATCTGGAGGAGGAAGATGAAGTATCTGTAACATCCCTGTGGCCGAAATCGAGGGTTTTTCCACCTAGGCTTTCCTGTTGATTGTCTGATCAACCAAACTGTTGCAGCTTACGGCCTATTGAGTTACAAAACCGTCACAGACTCGTTGACATCTGGCTGACCTAGTGGTCTTATTTCATATTAAAACCTTTTACTTTTTTTCTGGCAAAACTTGTGATAATCTTCTGGTGGTTGAATTATTAGTAGTAATGACAATGATACCACCACCACCACCTCCTGCTGCAGCTACTGCTGCTGCTGTTGTTGCTGCTGCTACTGCTGTTGTTGCTGCTGCTGCTGCTGCAATGACAGTGATATCTGCTTGTAGCAGGGTGAAAAATCTTAAACTACGAGTGTTAACACACTCTTCTTTGTGCCTATAGAACTCATGTTTTTTTTTTAGCTGGATTTATTCTACACCTTCCTTATCACTCACGCCATGAAGAGGGGAAGAGGGACGAGAGGGGGTAATAAAGTGGGAGATAGGAAGATAGGTAACATAGGAGGGGGAGAGAAAGATGAATATGGGTAAGGGGAAGAAGGGAAAAAGTGAAACACAGGACTCCTCTCAGTGATAGGTGAGAATACAAGAAAAAATCAATTACACACTTCCACTTTCAATGAATTTTCTATTTCTTTTCTTACTCAACCTCTTTTCTAAGTTCCATTTTTCTCTCTCACTTCTTTTCAATTAGGAAACCTCTTACTCCTGAGTAATTACAAGACTACAGCCTTGTTTTTCTTTTGCTTTATTTAGGGTGAAGATCACATCTAGTATTGCTGGTGTGTCATCACCTGTAATGACACTTGTTCTCTCTAGAATGGAATATTGATGTACACTAACACCGTCTTTTAAGGCAGGAGAATGTATAAAGAACCTTCACTTCCCGTATAAATTCAGTTGAGCATCTATATTATGGAAGTACATTCATTCCCTTCAACTGTACTCAATGGAATGTAAGCAAAAAAGACAATTTACACATGGAAAATTTTAGAGGCATTAGTCCCTAATCTGCTCACCCAAATCATTCAATGCAAAATTAAGAGGATTAGTAGATAGCGCAAAATACTTCTAATGAAAAGCTGAGTTGCATTGAGTAGCCTAAAAGAACTCAACAAGCATAAATGGAGCCATATTTTTCAACCCTCAGCCATCATACACGAGGGGAATTACCAAGAGAAAACTGGATGAGTTCCTTAATTTAGTTCCTGCTCAGCCGGGTTGTGATTCTGGTTAAGTTGAACTGTGTGACCAGCACTAACAACCTAACCGATCAGCGTGTCTACAGGAAGACCTAATCTGAGACCAGGCCGAGGGAGTACTGACCCCCAGAATCGTCTACAGATAATTTTGTTGAGTCTAACTGTTGTCTCATGAACATTTCCAGTACAGCTTTCATTATTTAATTAATTCTTGAAGTTTCTGGTCCTTCATGTGATTTCCATTTTTTCCAGTTTATTTTGTTGTGATTAAACACCCACTATCTGTTATTGGCTAGAATTACTGATGCTAATTTAAATCCCCATGATCAGTTTTTTTTTTATATCGGTGATTCGGTATTTGTGCCACTATTCTGTTATTGTCCTCATAGACCTTTCTCTCTAGTCTCTGAAGAGGCTGGTAATCTCTTCAAAACTACACATACATTTAAAGAATAATTCCACTTCCCAACATTCCTTCCTTACTCCTTCACACCTACATTATTTCCTTTTTCTTACAAAGTTATACCACTCTGGAAATATCTTATGCGTTATCAGTCCTCTAAACTTAATCTTAGCTTAAGGTATTACATCAGGTTTCATTTATGATATTCTTTTCAAATTTCGAAGCTCTTGTTTGCAATGTGAGTTTTTTTAATTAACATCTCTAGGTACAGGGATACCTTTTACCCATCACCTGAATACTTCCAGCAGGTAGTGAAGTTTCTTACACAGGACTGGAGTGTTGTCTTACAAGGTATATGACATTCCAGAAGGGATGGAGTTTTTTGTACATATTTTTTTCTGGATGTGACCCACAACAATGTGCTAATGCACAGGTACCTATTTTTAATGCTAGGTGGGCAGGGGAAACATGGGTGTCAGGAAACTTGCCCAAATGTTTCTCAGCGCCAGATAAACCTGGAACCTTGAGAGTTACATGCTGTCATCATAGAGCTACGTGGAGCCCCTTCTGTCACTGAGTGGTGAGGGAGGAGAAAGAGGGGTCAAGGGTAGATGATTATAGACGTGGATGGTAGTTCCGGGTGGCGAGAGAGTGGTAAGGAAAATGGTGTGGTGGAGAGTTGGAAGAGAGTGGATGAAGTAGATCTGCTAGTTGGTATATCTTTAGAGGGTATAAAAACTGACGGGGGGTGGGGGTAGGATAGAGGGGGAGCAGGGGTAAGTAGTAGGATCGTTTAAGGATGGAAATAGGTAGGCAGATAGGTGGTTTTGAGCTACTGATAGCCACTTGCTACAGCCTATGACCCGTCAAGGGTGCGGGGAAGAGTGTCCCTCTCTGTTGGATGCTTGTTGCTCTTTCTCTCTCTCTTACCCTTTCTTTCCTCTTCATCTGTTTTGGAGTCCAACATCTTGATTTTTTCTTGTTGCTGACTAAAACCTCAACTATGGTGCTAATACAATAGTGAGAATGGTGTAAGTTTATTTAGGTAGAGGTACACTTACACAGTTACATAAATTATCATACATAGTAACACGTGTAAATTATCTAAGATAACCCAAAAAAAAGGTCAGACATGGCCTATATTAGATATTTAAATGATTACGCTGCACCCAAGTTAATGTTAGCTAACGAAAATTCTCTCTGCCTCGTAGCTGATGCAAAACTAAGCCATCAGAATTCTTTTTGGCTGTCCTTAAATTACCAAGGTTCTTAACATGAGAACGAAGCTTTTTATTCCTAGTATCGATGTTAGGATAACTGAGATTAATACTGCAATTGTTATTAGATTAAGAAATGAACCAGACACTGTCACTGTAAGCATTAATAAATGTCTAGAAGTAAATACACACAGATTTAAATGGATTGTAAAAACATGTAATCAATTTAAGTTTTTAAACTTGCATTAACTGTAAGTTGGGTTCATATACAAATATCTTAAAGCCCCTTCCAAAAAAGTTCATCACTAGTAATTCCTTTCTTAAATCACTTGCAAAGACAACTGCTCAAGAAATTTCTTGCTTAACTGTTATTATATCATAAATTATATATACTGATGAATGTAAACAAGAGTCTACTGGCAGGGCTACACTTGCCCTTGTTGTCACCTCCCTGCATGAGAACTATAACATACATGCTGAGTTAGGCATGAGAATTAACTGAGATAAATCCCAGTTGTTAATTCTCATGCAAACTGAATTCTTGTCATCCTAATGATACTACAGTTTATTTATGACACTGAACTTGACTCCTTGATTATTATCTATTCTATATCACTGAAGGTTCTTGACTCACTTAATGACTAACATTCACTGAAGACGCCAGGTATATATATAAAAGTCTTACGAATACAGTAAATAAATAAATTTGTGCACTGAAGGAAAATGCAGAACTTGGGTATATCTATGTCAAGTATTAGGAATAATATTAGGAGAGATAAATAATAAATCTGAATGTCATTTGAAAGCAGTGATAGGAGTAGATCTATCAATATAACATGAACTTAGATAAGCATATTTACGGAGCAACTTGCAAACACTGACTAACAGCTTATAGCAGGCTTAGGCTTGGTTACAAGTACTTCTGGCAGTTTGACATACATATGATAAACTAAATGCAAAGCATGTGGCCAGGATATTGGTCACAATTTTTACCACTATGTGCTTCACTGTCCATTTACTGAGGAATATACAGACAGTATAACATGTGTGTTATGTCAAGGTATCTTATTAATGAAAATAAGACACCAGATGTATTAAGCAAATAAGCAGGTAAAACAAATTGTAGATATAAATTCAGATGTATTTCTGTTAATCACTTAGGAACTAGTTCCCAGGCATTTTGTTTATCCATATATGCTCATACGTTAATATCAAACGTCTTTCTTGGTGATGTTTCGCCCTCCCTCGTTACTCTAGCTTCCTCCCTCGTTACTCTAGCTTCCTCCCTCGTTACTCTAGCTTCCTCCCTTGTTACTTTTCTCTCGCGTGGCTCATGATACCATTGTTACTTTGACGGAACGATAATTCTTATGTATAAAAGCACAAAACCTTGTGAACTTGGTTATGTCCTTATCATCGCCTTCTCCAACTAATGTAATCCACCATTTGCTTAGCTTCCTCTCATTCTCTATCCTATTAAGCATTCCACATTGCAACCCCAATACAAAAATCCAGATTGGTTTGCCTCTCTCTCTTGTTCTCTGTTCCTCTTGTGAGGGATGTTGATATCTTATACCTGTGGAAAGTCAACCAACACTGACCAATACAATAACAACATATTTCTCTAAGGAAATATAAGTTTCAAAACACAAAAAAACAATAAAGCAAACCTATGTTTTGGCATTGCACCGTCAAGCAACCACCTACACTATAACCACCATCACCACCGTCAAGCAACCACCTACACTATAACCACCATCACCACCGTCAAGCAACCACCTACACTATAACCACCATCACCACCGTCAAGCAACCACCTACACTATAACCACCATCACCACCGTCAAGCAACCACCTACACTATAACCACCATCACCACTGTCAAGCAACCACCTACACTATAACCACCATCACCACCGTCAAGCAACCACCTACACTATAACCAGCATCACCACCGTCAAGCAACCACCTACACTATAACCAGCATCACCACCGTCAAGCAACCACCTACACTATAACCAGCATCACCACCGTCAAGCAACCACCTACACTATAACCACCATCACCACTGTCAAGCAACCACCTACACTATAACCACCGTCAAGGACCAACCTACACTATAACCACCATCACCACCGTCAAGCAACCACCTACACTATAACCACCATCACCACCGTCAAGCAACCACCTACACTATAACCAGCATCACCACCGTCAAGCAACCACCTACACTATAACCACCATCACCACCGTCAAGCAACCACCTACACTATAACCACCATCACCACTGTCAAGCAACCACCTACACTATAACCACCATCACCACCGTCAAGCAACCACCTACACTATAACCAGCATCACCACCGTCAAGCAACCACCTACACTATAACCAGCATCACCACCGTCAAGCAACCACCTACACTATAACCACCATCACCACCGTCAAGCAACCACCTACACTATAACCACCATCACCACTGTCAAGCAACCACCTACACTATAACCACCATCACCACCGTCAAGCAACCACCTACACTATAACCAGCATCACCACCGTCAAGCAACCACCTACACTATAACCACCATCACCACCGTCAAGCAACCACCTACACTATAACCACCATCACCACCGTCAAGCAACCACCTACACTATAACCACCATCACCACCGTCAAGCAACCACCTACACTATAACCAACATCACCACCGTGAAGCAACCACCTACACTATAACCATCACCACCGTCAAGCAACCACCTACACTATAACCACCATCACCACCGTCAAGCAACCACCTACACTATAACCACCGTCAAGGACCAACCTACACTATAACCACCATCACCACCGTCAAGCAACCACCTACACTATAACCATCACCACCGTCAAGCACCAACCTACACTATAACCACCATCACCACCGTCAAGCAACCACCTACACTATAACCACCATCACCACCGTCAAGGACCAACCTACACTATAACCACCATCACCACCGTCAAGCAACCACCTACACTATAACCACCATCACCACTGTCAAGCAACCACCTACACTATAACCACCATCACCACCGTCAAGCAACCACCTACACTATAACCACCATCACCACCGTCAAGGACCAACCTACACTATAACCACCATCACCACCGTCAAGCAACCACCTACACTATAACCACCATCACCACCGTCAAGCAACCACCTACACTATAACCACCATCACCACCGTCAAGCAACCACCTACACTATAACCACCATCACCACTGTCAAGCAACCACCTACACTATAACCACCATCACCACCGTCAAGCAACCACCTACACTATAACCACCATCACCACCGTCAAGGACCAACCTACACTATAACCACCATCACCACCGTCAAGCAACCACCTACACTATAACCACCATCACCACTGTCAAGCAACCACCTACACTATAACCACCATCACCACCGTCAAGCACCAACCTACACTATAACCAACATCACCACCGTCAAGCAACCACCTACACTATAACCACCATCACCACCGTCAAGCAACCACCTACACTATAACGACCATCACCACCGTCAAGCAACCACCTACACTATAACCACCATCACCACTGTCAAGCAACCACCTACACTATAACCAGCATCACCACCACTATTAATACAATTACCACAACCGTCATTATTACTACCAACATTATTGCTATCATCATCGCTACCGTTACTACTACCACCAATAGCCCCACCACCAACAACTAATACTATCCAAAACCATTAGCTCCAAGAATTAACTGCCCAACCATTCACCCTACCTTGCTCCGCCTACAGGCCTTTCAAACTCAGAAAAACCGATAAGGCTAAGAGTTAAGACAGGTGTGTAATTGGGCGACATAATGACCTACTTAATGACGGGGCACCAAGGGAACTAAACAAGACCAGAGTGCCACCCCTGTAATGACATGTAATTACTGCTGTGAGATCGTGAAGGGGTAGCGGAAGGGGGAAATAGCTGGGGTGGTGGAGGGGGTGGTGGTGGTGATAGAGGTAGAGTTTGGGTGGTGCTGGTAGCGTTTAGATGGTGGGGTCAGGGTGGTGGTGGTTTATTGCTGATGATGGTGATAGAGCTTGAGTGGTAGAGGCTGTTATTATTATTCGATGGGTCATGTAAACCATCTGTAAACTCTTTCCACTTCTTTCTTTTTCCACTAATTTATTGTACTAGTAAACTAGGACCACATTTTTTGAGTGTCTTCTAAGTGGTGTGATGATGGTGAAAGAAATAGCTGGAGAAGTCAACAGATGCATCAGTTTCTAACAAGACCCAGAGAAGAAAATCAGGCTGTCATAGTGAAAAGTTCTTTCCTGGAGTCATAGTACGCACTCCAATTATCTTTACCCTATCTGACAGGCAAAGATATTAGTCATAACACTGAATCATCCTTCAGAGACAATACTACAATTTGCATCAGACTGGCATTTATCGATTAAAGCAAACTGTAAACTCATTTAGACCAGGTCTTCCAGTCTTCCCGTGTGCCACAGGAATATAAAAGACCTGGGAGTAACTATATCAGAATATTTTACATTCAAGGAAAACAACAGCATTGCTATCATTAGACCCTGCAAACCAATAGAGCAACCTAATGATATTCCTTAAGACACTGGAAAATTGCTATATACTGACAAGACTCACTCAAGGCGGATGAAAATGTCTGGCCAGTATGAATCACTGAGATACACTGACCTGGTGATCAAGACTACACTGGATGGCTCATGTATTACTGAGACACACTGACCTGGTGGATCAAGACCACATTGAATGGCTCATGTATCACTGAGACACACTGGCCTGGTCATCAAGATCACACTGAACGGACCTTACCCTCAAGAAATTAAATCTCCCGGCATGTATGGCAAGGTATTATAACGCAAAAATTGATGACTTTGAGAAAGATCCTGTGAAATACCCGTGCTCAGACCGTCAAGCTCACTACTGTCAACAGGAAAACCACTTAACGAGACGATGACACCATAGCCACTTACGGCACATGATACCTGACACCACAGCCACTTCACCTGACACGGTCACGTGTGTGACACTGACGACTATTGGGAAACTTGTCATCATCAGAATCTCAGGCGTCAACAGAAGCTGGTCAACCGACACCCATCAACAGGCAACACTCAACAGACCCACCTGTACAGTTATCCATCAACACACACTCATCAACTGTCACTCATAACAGATACATCAGTCAAGCTGTAACTTCTGCTCCTCTCCCCACTCCCACCTCTACCTTTCTACCCTCATCCATTCTCCTTCCTTTCAGCCGCTTCTGTACCCTCCTCTTTCTATCCAACCTCTCTTATCCCCTCCCCTTCCATCTAGCCACTTCTACCTCTCCCCCCTTCCTTCCAGTCTCATTTACCCCCACTCCCCTTCCTTCCAGCTTTCTCTTCCTCTTCCTTACCCTCCCGTGCCCTGTCTGTTGCTCTTGCCACAATCTCTACCTCTCCTCCCCGAGCCGCAAGTTCAATTTCCCGTGTGTTTCCGGCGTGTGGACGTGCAAGCGACTGGCTGCACCCACGCTGGTTCCCGATACCAGCGTCAGCCGATACCAACCCCGCTAGATACCATCGACGTCCGCCTTAGGCACCCCAGAGATAACACGAGAGGAAAAGCCTCCCCGCACCTCCGACACCCCTTCAATATTACATTTGCGTTCTTTCTACGCCAGCCGCTCTGTGCCTGACGCAGCGGGGAACACTGTACCTGATAAATTAGACACGTGGGCAACACTTTGTACCTTTATTGTAGAAACGTTTCGTCACACAGTGGCTTCATCAGTCCAATACAAAGAAGAATAGTGAAGATCAGAAAGAGATTTGAGGTAATCAGTCCCTTAGCCTGAAGTCCATGTAATCAGTCCATTAATCAAGATTGACGGACTGATTATATCGATTCCAGGCTGAGGGACTAATTACCTCAATCTCCTTCTTATCTTCGCTATTCTTCTTTGTACTGGACTGATGAAGCCACTGTGTGGAGAAACGTTTCTACAATAAAGGTACCCAAGTGTTGTGTCTAATTTATCAACGTGTCGGTTCTTTGAACCATTTCTCTACAGCACTGTACCTGCCTCCTTCCTCTCTTGGCAGGAGGCAGGTACAATGCAATAGATGAATGCAGGTTGATACAAGGCCTTTCGCCAAATGCTGTACCAATTGGCCTGTTATTTACTTAAAAGAAAGGGACTTCTAATAATGAGCCTGGAGCAATACGAGGGAGGAAAGGGAAAGAAAGGAAGGAGAGGGAAAGAGGGAGAAAAATATATATTTTTTTAACAAACTTGGATGCATCTGTAGCGTGCTGCTACACTATTCTATGTGACAGTTATAGAGTGGGGGAAAAAAGCTGGGTATGTTTCCCTGCCACATTCCATCACGAAGGATGAGTTGTGTATTGAAATCTGTCAGCCTGAGCTGGGGGACTCCAGTAGGGAGGTAATGAGGATATCGTCAAATATTCCATAATGGGTTCATCAGCCACAAGTGCTTGAAAGGTCTCCTACCAGCAGACCTGGAGTTGCTATTACTGTTATATGGGAATCTCCTCTCATGATAGCTTATCCCATACACAGGAGGAATGTAATTTTTATAAAGGTATCTCCATCATCCAAGAGCGGAGTTAAGATAAAATTATATATATGTATAGGATATAAAGGAACAAGAAGGTGAGAGGAATTTGGATGACAATATATCAAAGTACATACAATAACATATGACAAGGTAGTATCATCATGATGCCTAAGAATACTTGCACGAGTCTGGTGAGATCCAGTCTGAATGTCACGAAGCAAACTTCTTCACTTGGTACACCATTACTCATTGAAAGTCACCTGAAGCAACATATATTGGCCACAGCTAAACTGTATTACATTAATACACTAAAGAGGTCATAAATGTGCGTATGTATGTGTATATATATATATATATATATATATATATATATATATATATATATATATTTACATGTACCTTGTATAGTATAGATTCGCACACAACTGGGGCATCACTGCTCTGCTAATTAGTGCCGGCAAATTCAAGTTGGACAAGGATATACTCATACATCCCAGAGTAAATAAATTATTTATTTACATAGTTCCATGTACCTCATTCCACCAGGTCTAAAGTCACTGATAACTGGACACAATTATGTAATGGTAAAGGTCGTGTGACTCCTTTGTTTTTACAGAAGTTACATGTGAAGTAGGGGGGAAGAAGAGGGGGAGGGAAAAGAGGAGGGGAAGGAGGTTTGCAGTCTATATGGAGCAAATATCACCGTTTTTCTCGATACTATAATTTATATTCTCAAAAATGCTAGGACGGCAGATGATTCTCGTGTCCACCTTTCACTACTACTATTATTATTAATATTATTATTATTAATATTTGCCTGGACCACAATCACGACATGAGACAAACTGAGTTCCGCTGCTGTCATCCACTCAGGGCACTGGAAGATTTATGTTTCACTGCTGTCATCCACTCAGGGCACTGGAAGATTTGTTTCACTGCTGTCATCCACTCATGGCACTGGAAGAGTTATGTTTCAGTGCTGTCATCCACTCAGGGCACTGGAAGATTTATGTTTCACTGCTGTCATCCACTCAGGGCACTGGAAGGTTTATGTTTCACTGATGTCATCCACTCAGGGCACTGGAAGGGTTATGTTTCACTGCTGTCATCCACTCAGGGCACTGGAAGATTTATGTTTCACTGCTGTCATCCACTCAGGGCACTGGAAGGGTTATGTTTCACTGCTGTCATCCACTCAGGGCACTGGAAGATTATGTTTCACTGCTGTCATCCACTCATGGCACTGGAAGATTATGTTTCACTGCTGTCATCAAACGTAGTCAGTTCTACATATTACTGCCTGATTACAGTGTTGGTGGTTATGGCTATGGTGGTGTGTTGGTGGTGATGGTAGAGTGGTGATGGTGACAATCTAATGATCTGATGTGTCTCCATCAAGGAAGAGACGTGTGATGGAGGATATAGTGTTGGAGAACTCTACTCTCCCTCCAGCAAGGGACGGTGGTGGTGGTGGAGGGAAGTGACCGTTTAGAATGGATGGACATCATAACCTCTCACTGTTGTACCGCCCTTCCCCTCCCTCTCTCGCCACCCCTCCATCATAACTACACCTTCCTTTCCCCCTTCCATTCCTCGGTGTTCAGGTAGAGATGTAGGAGAGTGGGGCGAGAGGTTGGGGAGGGAAAACACCATCAGCAGGTGGTGGGGGGTAGGTTGGGAGGGGAAACACCATCAGCAGGTGGTGGGGGGTAGGTTGGGAGGGGAAACACCATCAGCAGGTGGGGGGCGGCGCAGGTGGGAGCACGCTTGGCCACGTACCTGCAGAATTATTCAGCAGCATCTCTAAAGCCCCCTTCTCTTTCCCCTTCTCCCTTCCCTACCTCTCCCACCTCCCTCTCTTATTTCTTCTCCTATTTTCACCGCTTTTTCCTTTCCACCTCTACATTTTTCCTCCGATTTGTCACCTCTTTGTCTGGCATCTCATACCCGACCTCCTCCTCATCCTCTCTCTCCCCCACCCCCGTCCTCGCTCCTTGTCCTTATCTTCGCACTTCTCATCTTCTCCCAGCCTCCCTCCCTCACCGATAAATCTCCGACCACTGGAGATTATCCTGATTTTCGCGATCCAGCTTACATTGATTATGCCCCCTCTTACCACCGGATTTTAGCAATCACAAAATATCATATACAATATGATATTTTGTGTTTATAAACACGTCTTATTGCCTAAATACATTTTTCAATTTTCGATTTAACAAAGTGTTATTTTCCGATTTGCTTACTGACGAATTACTTCATCTGACGACCAGTGTAACCGACCGCAAATTTGACTAGTGATTAGCACCCAGTGTTTACGACCCACCCATAGAAACTACAATCAAAATGAACAACAGCGTAGCAGCAACTTTAGTACCAGCAGCAGCAAAAGTAGCCTAGTAATAAGCAGCTGCTGCTAATATTGTTGGTGATTGGCTATAGTCGTTGCTACTGCTGTTACGTCTGACCTTCGTCATATATACCTGCGAAACTATTTTAATTATCACAGCCCAATACGGCATAAATCAAACTGTCTCACAACTACCAAAGTTATCAACATTATCACTGCTGCTGCTCTGGCATAGCTATACCCCTGACATACCAATGAAAGCATTATTTTAATATGAGAAAACAAAAGTCACAAGCACTGCGGTAATCCCCTTCCTCCCACTATGAAAGCTTCTTGTGTCACACAAGTAAATTCAACAACGCTGCTGAAAATGTGTGTGAAAATTAGGTAAACCTACCTTCAGTTTCTATCATCGACTTTCAAAAGAGCAACTTTGTCTTCTCTTTCAATAACTTAGACAAACGTGGAAAAGTGATGCATTCACATGAATGTAAGAATGTTATATAGGCAATTTTCTATAGTAGAAGTGATTTACACAAAAGTAGCGACCACTTACACACGTGTAGAGACGGCTTATACAATTTTGGAGGCTACTTGTGATAGTGTAGGGGCGATTTACATATGTAGTGTATTTTAAAAGTGATGCCGCGATATTTACAAGAGAGTAACTGCGGCCTCAGAGAGTAGCTGCGGCCTCAGAGAGTAGCAGCGGCCTCAGAGTAGCTGCGGCCTCAGAGAGTAGCTGCGGCCTCAGAGAGTAGCTGCGGCCTCAGAGAGTAGCTGCGGCCTCAGAGAGTAGCTGCGGCCTCAGAGAGTAACGGCCTCAGAGTAGCTGCGGCCTCAGAGGTAGCTGCGGCCTCAGAGAGTAGCTGCGGCCTCAGAGAGTAGCAGCGGCCTCAGAGAGTAGCTGCGGCCTCAGAGAGTAGCTGCGGCCTCAGAGGTAGCACGGCCTCAGGTAGCTGCGGCCTCAGAGAGTAGCTGCGGCCTCAGAGAGTAGCAGCGGCCTCAGAGTAGCTGCGGCCTCAGAGAGTAGCTGCGGCCTCAGAGAGTAGCTGCGGCCTCAGAGAGTAGCAGCGGCCTCAGAGAGTAGCTGCGGCCTCAGAGTGTAGCTGCGGCCTCAGAGAGTAGCTGCGGCCTCAGAGAGTAGCTGCGGCCTCAGAGAGTAGCAGCGGCCTCAGAGAGTAGCAGCGGCCTCAGAGAGTAGCAGCGGCCTCAGAGAGTAGCAGCGGCCTCAGAGAGTAGCAGCGGCCTCAGAGAGTAGCTGCGGCCTCAGAGAGTAGCTGCGGCCTCAGAGTAGCTGCGGCCTCAGAGAGTAGCTGCGGCCTCAGAGAGTATCTGCGGCCTCAGAGAGTAGCTGCGGCCTCAGAGAGTAGCAGCGGCCTCAGAGAGTAGCTGCGGCCTCAGAGAGTAGCTGCGGAACATGAGAATTGACACAAGTAAATAATGAACTTTCAGCAATATGAAAGAAGATGAGCTTTCACAAATACTAGACGACGTGGAAAAATTTTGAGCAGTCTTAAAATGAAGGATGTATTGTTGCAGTAAGGGAAAGCAGGTAGGGAGACACTGGTCAGCAGGAACCCTTCCTACAAAGGAGTTTTCTCCCTTTATTTTTTCCCTCTTTAACTCCTCCCTACCATCCCTCCACCCTTTCCAATTTCAACTTCCCCTTTTTGTTCCTCTTAAGTTTATTTCAGTACATTTACACGAAAGTGCAAATAAAGAAGTTTTGAATGATTACAACTGCCTTACATATGTGTAAATTATCCTCCAGGATAACACAAAAAAGTCAGCGACTTTTTTCTATTGGGATCCTTGTAATATTTTCCTAGTGACAGCCTAGTATTAGATACCGTAAAAATCAGTCATGATTAAAACCATACAAATAAAATAAATAAATCAACTGCATGAAATCAGTTACAATACAATGGTGAGTTACAGTACAATAGAGAGATACAATAGGGATAAAGTTAACCGAGTAGTTTACCTGGAGCCGCTTCCGAAGGTCACCAATGGGGCGGTGACTTTCGGAAGCCTCCTTGTTGCCTCCAGGCCTCCTTGTTGCTGGCCTCATCGATCAAGCTGTTGGTGCACGCCGACTGCAGTTCAACGTATGCACCAGAACCCAGCTGATCAAGAATTGTTTTGAGTAATCTGTCTTAAAGACAGCCAAGATTTTGATCTCCTTATGCATGAAGGGAGGGAGTTGAATAGTAGTTCTTTAACACTTTTGACTGCTTTTCACTTTTCAATGGAGTAGTGATTTCAGTATTCAGGTTTTACGTGAATATCAAAAAGAGAAAATTAGCGTATTATAATAAGTACACGAATGTTAACTATACCAGAAATTACTTTCCTCCCTTTCTGTAACTTCATTCGTTAGGAACATTTTAGCTTTCTTCCTAAGCTGGTTTGAGTTAAGCGTGTCCTTGACATGTTCAGGTAATTCATTCTATTTCTTTACTACTATGAAATAAAAAAAAACGTTTTTGAGGCCTGACCACCTACTGCAGGTACTACATATGCAGCAAGATATTCTGAACACTGTGAACAGTTTTATAAACATGATTTTAGTTTCAGCTGTCTTGCCCTATCCTCAACCCTCAGTAACTCCATCTGTTATAATTCACCCGTGTAGTTTACATGCACCCAGGTCCAGAATGAATCTTACCATCTTTTTCGGGATATTTTGCGTCTTTTTTTGTTAGAGCAGATACCACGAAGAACAAGAATAATCTACATAACATTGTATAAGAGCTAGACATCGTCCTGCGAGCCTCAGTAGGTAGACACTCTCTACAGAGCATTTGATTTATTTACTACACTCTTCACTATCAAGTCTCCTGACATGCATGAGGCAAAGAGAATACCCATATATTATCACTAAGTTACTCTTGTGGTGGGTTCCCCGTTACACAGTACACTAAAAGTACATATTTACCCTCTTCAGTTTAGTTTCTGTGTCAAAGTATGACATCTGTGTTTTCTAGGTGAAGCGATAGTTATCTGCTAACCCATTGCTGTAGGACTAATTCCAGTGATAGTACATTTTGGGTCTTTGCCTAAGGCTAGCAGAGCACTGTCAGCTCCATACTACTTCAAGTTCCTTCATACATTTTCTCTCCCACCCAACATTCCCTGCCATCCCATCATTACTAGGGCTTCTTCCCCATTTCCGTTCTCCCACCTTTCTCTAATCCCCCTCCTCCTCCACTTTCTCCTACTGCCTAATCCCCACTCTTCCTCTTAACTTCCTCTTTCACTCACACCCCGCCTCCCTCCCCTCCCTCACGGACAATTAAGCCTCCATTTCTAATATAACGAGCGGGAGCGGTGGGAGGTTAAGGGTGTAGTGTTTCTTACCGCACAAAATGCTACCCGCACCAGATCAACGTCTTAGACATGAATGGCCGGTGGTGACCCTCAGGGAGTGCTGGGGTGTTACCCAGCCCCCCTAACCTGTGGCTCACTATCCTGGGGGTGTACTCACTTACGTGTGCTTGCAGAGGTTGATTCATAGCTCAGGAACCCGCCTCTACTATTACAGGAGATCATGTATACTCTTAAAAAACTGCTTGATATTTGCTTCTGTTTCGTCAAATATGTTGCATTTACCATACCGAAACTAAAAAAATTACTTTCTGACGTCGCTACCTACCATGTCTGTCCTCTGGCTTAAGTAAGCCCCGCGACTCTCAAATAGTCTGCCTATCGACTATTTAGTCTCATAGTTTTTTGTATTAATGATCATCCCATCCCATCCCATCCCATCCCATCCTCCCTGGTTCTCTTTTTTTCTGGTTATCAAGACGTATTTCTTTAGTCTCTCCTCGTAGTCCATCCACCTTAGTACCAGTGTAGACACGAACCATTAAACCTGGAGTGTTTATAATGCCTCGTCAGGGGCAGGATCCGAGCTAGCGACACAGCTTCCAAAATGGCCCAAACATAAGTTATGTATAATGTCTTAAAAAAATTCTACTAAGGTTCCTAAAAGAAATTATTTTCTTAGCTTGACCTGCATGTGCAGCTGGATTCATAATATTGATGTGTGTTTCTGGTGTTATATTTGTCTTTCTCATTTTATGTTATCTATAGTCTCTCTCCTCCCAGGCGACATTCACAATAAACCCTTCACACTCCCTTTCCTATTTTCATTATTTTATATTTATCAAAATTATATACTTGTAGCGTCTTCCATTACCGAGTCTGCAACTTCAAGTTATCTTGAAGAATCTCACTATCAGTTATCTTGCTAGTTTAACATCAATAGCAGTGATAAGTACAATTAAATTTCTTCCAGAAATTCATTTACACATTTCAGAAAGTTTATTTATGCGTTTATAGGGTTTATAGGGAGTTTGTTTGTGTATTTCGGAAGGAGCATGTGTCAATTATGTATCCTGGGGGAGGTGAGGGATGAGGTACTCTGCTACTCACGTTACGGCAAATTGAGATTTGCCTTATTTTTCCATTTTATAGTGAATTAGAGAATATATATATATATATATATATATATATATATATATATAATGTAGTAACGAATAGGTAAAACTGGTCAATTAGGAAGAATTCATTTAAAATTAAGTCCTTTCTAAAATTTTCTCTTACATATTTAAAGATACATTTTTTTCATTTATGTTAATATAAAAATTATTTATTTTGTACCAAAAGAACCTTAAGAAACTTACCTAACCTTATTATATCAAGGGCAATTTAATTTAGCCTAATCCAACTAATTATATTTTATATAAGTTTACAATAATTTAATAATAAACAAACACAATGAAATATAATTTTTTCGTTAGATTCAGAATGATTTTTGCGAAATTATTGCATGCACAAATTTTCGCTTGCCTTATTCGACAAGAAGAGCGTTGCTATTTAAACCAAAATTACAAGTTTTACCTATTCGGCACGACATATATATCTGTATGTATATAGTATAAATTCCGT
Organism: Cherax destructor; assembly: GCA_009830355.1. Lineage (NCBI taxonomy): Eukaryota > Metazoa > Arthropoda > Malacostraca > Decapoda > Parastacidae > Cherax > Cherax destructor. The sequence goes on along the minus strand of WNWK01000513.1, from coordinate 24,090 downwards.
TATAGTATACGTAGTGTGCCGCATTATCCTCAGTCTCCCTATTAATACCGTGTATCAAATATATTATTATTATTAAGGGTCAGCTATAAATATCTTCCCCTCAGTTTAAGCTAAAATATAGTTGTTTAAATTTTTTCATAGGTTACGTAAATTTAACGATTAAGTTTGCTATATTAGTTTCGGAGCAAAAATAAAGAAAAAATTATAACTATATTATTAGTTTATCTTGAGAGTCAGAAGGCGATAAATATTCAGTTGATTGTTGCTGTGGTTGTGGTGGTGACTGGTAATGGGTATCGGTAATAGCTATTTAGGTTCAATATTGGTATTAAAAACGAAGAAGAACGATAGCTAGTACTTTTAGTAATACCTACACTTCCCACAACTCTCAAAATCCTCTTTCCCACCTTGAAAATCTCCCCCACAACTCTCAAAATCCTCTTTCCCACCTTGAAAATCTCCCCCACAACTCTCGGACTTTCAACATCCCCACCACCACTATCACAAAACAACGTACTCAAAACCTTAAACCCTGGCTATCACCCATCACCACCACGACACTATCATCGCCACACCATAGCCAGCACCGCAACACCACCATCGCCACACTACCACTATCACCAACACCACCATCGCCACACTACCACTATCACCAACACCAACATCGCCACACTACCACTATCACCAACACCACCATCGCCACACTACCACTATCACCAACACCACCATCGCCACACTACCACTATCACCAACACCAACATCACCACACTACCACTATCACCATCACCACAACCTTCCCACCATCTACACTGCCAGGATATCACAGTTCAAGGTGCAGTGTTCGTCAGTGTTAGGCAGTTCAGGATTCAATTTTTAAGTCAATTATTGTCGAGTGAGTGGAAAATAATAGAGTAAAACTTGGCAAAATTAAGAAAGTGTGGATAATTTTTGTCGCAGACACAATATTCACTGGAAAAGGCCGACGTTTTGGAGTTTTTATTTGAATTAACAGACGTATAACAGCGTAGTGTGACCTTGTGAATGTTCACATTGGTGGGTTACACACACACTGTCTGTCTGTCTGTCTCTCTCTCTCTCACTATCTGAACTTTCCCCGACCTCCCTCTCATCCCCTGCTCCATCCCCACCCTCCGTCCCTCTCCTCAGCCATCCTCTCTCTCCCTACATCCCACTCACCCTCCCTCCCACCCTCCACAGAGGCGACTCTCTCTATATATACACACACACTCATACTAGCTATACAAGACACCTGATACCATCAAGACATTCACAGACCTTCTCGTATATTTAATATATCCCAACATCAACCCATCCACGCTCAAAATATCCTTAATATGCCTTTACTCCCTATAACTCTAAAGACAAATATATCCCGCAGACTGTAAAAAGATATTTTAGTCTTAAGTATTGTGATCTAAAACGTCGCTGTAATTCTGTCGTGTTTACTTTCACCCCGGACCCAGGTGCTCGCCGAGCACGCAAGTGCTCACCCAGCACCTAGGTCCTCACCCAACACCTAGGTTCTTACCCAACACCTAGGTACTCACCCAACACCAGGTGCTCGCCCAGCACGCAAGTGCTCACCCAGCACCTAGGTCCTTACCCAACACCTAGGTTCTCACCCAGTACCCACCACGAAGTGTTCAGTTTACAGATGTACTTAGTGAATGTGATATCAGGAAGGTGAACAAATCACTCACACTTTCTTGGCAGGAAGATTTTTTATATTCCTTGGAAACACAGTGAAACATCTTAAAGCAAGAGGGGATATGGTCCCATCATGCAAAATACAGGGTAGAGGAAGACACGCTCATACCCAGGGATGGACCAAGACAATGGTTGAAAACCGATTAATGAATCACCTACTTTTAAATTTAAGTCTCTAACTTTACGAATGATTTTAATGAGATATATTGAAATTCTCTCTGCTCCTTCATTCTTTGCGTTCTGTATTAATTACATGCTCTTGTACTGCTAGTGTTTGCCTCCCTGTACCTCCAGAGTGAACCACAGTCTCACTTTCTCCTTGACATCAAATGACCTACACCGATTTCTTCAGCATAAGAATGGTGAAGTGGAATGAGATGAATAAGGAATACAAAGTCAGCTTACAGTTGAATAAGGAATACAAAGTCAGCTTACAGCTGAACAAGGAACACAAAGTTAGCCTAGAGATGAGCAAGAAACAGTCCTCTGGTGGACTCTCCTCAGGAGGATTCTCCCCGAAAGGACTCAACTCAGGACTCTCCTTGGGTGGATTCTTAATTCTCAACTTCAATTTTTTAATAAAAGTACATAGTAAATAAAAAAAGTTTTATTAATATGTAATATATTAAATCTCTCTCCCTCCCTCTGTCTCTGTCTGTCTGTCTGTCTGTCTGTATGTCTGTCTGTCTGTCTGTCTGTCTGTCTGTCTGTCTCGTCTCTTCTCTCTCTCTCTCTCTCTCTCTCTCTCTCTCTCTCTCTCTCTTTGTGAGGTGAAAAAATCACGTCTGACAAAAACAAGTCAAATAAAACAAGTAAAACTCCCCACAAAAAGTTTATAAAAACTGAAAAACACGTCCCACACAATCTCTCTAAAACAAGTACAACAAAAACACGTCCGACAAAGACACGTCCAACAAAGACGCCCGACAAAGACACGTCCGACAAAGCCACATCCAACAAAGACACGTCCAACAAAGACTCGTCGGACATAGATACATCCGACAAAGACACGTCCAACAAAGACTCGTCGGACATAGATACATCCGACAAAGACACGTCCAACAAAGACGCCCGATAAAGACACGTCCGACAGACACGTCCGACAAAGACACGTCTGAAAAAGACACATCCAACAAAGACACGTCTAACAAAGACTCGTCGGACATAGATACATCCGACAAAGACACGTCTGACAAAGACACGTCTGACAAAGACACGTCCGACAAAGACACGTCCGACAAAGACGTCCGACAAAGACGTCCGACAAAGACACGTCCGACAAAGACACTTCCAAAGACACATTTCAAAGCCTGACGCCCCACTCAACAAATCGCCAACGACCAATATAATTTCCGACATAAATCAAGAGCTACCAAATGTACGTAGTTGTTGCGTGATCTGAGATGTATCCTCCTTCAGGCACTCTCATGTATCCTGCGTCATGCATCCTCACGTATCCAAGTCATGGATCCTCCATCATGTACCATGCGTCATGTATTCTGCTATAGCACCAGCACTCTCAACACTCGGAAATACAAAATACAACACCACCATTTTTATTGCAAAAATTGCCACTTGTACAGATTAACAACAATGAAAACTTTATTTAAGCTCCATCAGTGTTTAAAGTTTGAAGCTGATAAGGAGATGTGTTCTCTAGTTATCGCACAAGTAAGCTAATTTATTAAAATTACCAAATTGGTATCTACTCTTTCTGTATGTTATGAAAGACGGCGTTGGAAATTTGAAGCCGATAGGATGATGTGTTCTCCAGTTATCGCACAATAACAGTTCCTTGATAATGTGAGAAATCACGGAAGAGCTTGGAAGGTCACTATTTTTTTCACAAAGGTTCTAACACTGCTAGTGACGGATCTTCCCTACCACTAACAGTGCTAGTGACAGATCTTACCTACCACTAACAGTGCTAGTGACGGATCTTCCCCACCACTAACAGTGCTAGTGATGGATCTTCCCTACCACTAACAGTGCTAGTGACAGATCTTCCCCACCACTAACAGTGCTAGTGACGGATCTTCCCTACCACTAACAGTGCTAGTGACGGATCTTCCCTACCACTAATAGTGCTAGTGACGTATCTTCCCCACCACTAACAGTGCTAGTGACGGATCTTCCCTACCACTAACAGTGCTAGTGACAGATCTTCCCCACCACTAACAGTGCTAGTGACGGATCTTCCCTACCACTAACAAGTGCTAGTGACGGATCTTCCCTACCACTAACAGTGCTAGTGACGGATCTTCCCTACCACTAACAGTGCTAGTGACGGATCTTACCTACCACTAACAGTGCTAGTGACGGATCTTCCCCACCACTAACAGTGCTAGTGACGGATCTTCCCTACCACTAACAGTGCTAGTGACGGATCTTCCCCACCACTAACAGTGCTATTGACGGATCTTCTCTACGACTAACAGTGCTAGTGACGGATCTTCCCCACCACTAACAGTGCTAGTGACGGATCTTCCCTACCACTAACAGTGCTAGTGACGGAACTTCCCCACCACTAACAGTGCTAGTGACGGATCTTCCCTACCACTAACAGTGCTAGTGACGGATCTTCCCCACCACTAACAGTGCTAGTGACGGATCTTCCCTACCACTAACAGTGCTAGTGACGGATCTTCCCCACCACTAACAGTGCTAGTGACGGATCTTCCACCACTAACAGTGCTAGTGACGGATCTCCCACCACTAACAGTGCTAGTGACGGATCTTCCCCACCACTAACAGTGCTAGTGACGGATCTTCCCCACCACTAACACTGCTAGTGACGGATCTTCCCTACCACTAACAGTGCTAGTGACGGATCTTCCCCACCACTAACAGTGCTAGTGACGGATCTTCCCCACCACTAACAGTGCTAGTGACGGATCTTCCCCACCACTACCAGTGCTAGTGACGGATCTTCCCTACCACTAACAGTGCTAGTGACGGATCTTCCCCACCACTAACAGTGCTAGTGACGGATCTTCCCTACCACTAACACTGCTAGTGACGGATCTTCTCCACCACTAACACTGCTAGTGACGGATCTTCCCCACCACTAACAGTGCTAGTGACGGATCTTCCCCACCACTAACAGTGCTAGTGACGGATCTTCCCTACCACTAACACTGCTAGTGACGGATCTTCCCCACCACTAACAGTGCTAGTGACGGATCTTCACCACCACTAACAGTGCTAGTGACGGATCTTCCCCACCACTAACAGTGCTAGTGACGGATCTTCCCCACCACTAACAGTGCTAGTGACGGATCTTCCCTACCACTAACAGTGCTAGTGACGGATCTTCCCCACCACTAACAGTGCTAGTGACGGATCTTCCCTACCACTAACACTGCTAGTGACGGATCTTCTCCACCACTAACAGTGCTAGTGACGGAACTTCACCACCACTATCAGTGCTAGTGACGGATCTTCACCACCACTAACAGTGCTAGAGACGGAACTTCCCCACCACTAACAGTGCTAGTGACGGATCTTCACCACCACTAACAGTGCTAGTGACGGATCTTCCCCACCACTAACTGCTAGTGACGGATCTTCCCCACCACAAACAGTGCTAGTGACGGATCTTCCCTACCACTAACAGTGCTAGTGACGGATCTTCCCTACCACTAACAGTGCTAGTGACGGATCTTCCCTACCACTAACAGTGCTAGTGACGGATCTTCCCCACCACTAACAGTGCTAGTGACGGATCTTCCCCACCACTAACAGTGCTAGTGACGGATCTTCCCCACCACTAACAGTGTAGTGACGGATCTTCCCCACCACTAACAGTGCTAGTGACGGAACTTCCCCACCACTAACGGTGCTAGAGACGGAACTTCCCCACCACTAACAGTGCTAGTGACGGAACTTCCCCAACACTAACAGTGCTAGTGACGGAATTTCCCCACCACTAACAGTACTAGAGACGGAACTTCCCCACAACTAACAGTGCTAGAGACGGAACTTCCCCACCACTAACAGTGTAGTGACGGATCTTCCCCACCACTAACAGTGCTAGTGACGGAACTTCCCCACCACTAACAGTGCTAGAGACGGAACTTCCCCACCACTAACAGTGCTAGTGACGGAACTTCCCCAACACCATTTAAATTATAATGAACCATTTTAATTAATTGAACGGGAATCAAACCCGAAGCTGCGCGACTAATACCTGGTGAGCAATATTCAACAACTGGCTGGTGTTCACCATCAAAGCTACAACAACTAGCTGGTGTTCACCATCAAAGCTACAACAACTAGCTGGTGTTCACCCTCAAAGCTACAATAACTGGCTGGTGTTCACCCTCAAAGCTACAACAAATAGCTGGTGTTCACCCTCAAAGCTACAACAACTGGCTGGTGTTCACCGTCAAAGCTACAACAACTAGCTGGTGTTCACCATCAAACCTACAACAACTAGCTGGTGTTCACCCTCAAAGCTACAACAACTGGCTGGTGTTCACCATCAAAGCTACAACTAGCTGGTGTTCACCCTGAAAGCTACAACAACTGGCTGGTGTTCACCATCAAAGCTACAACTAGCTGGTGTTCACCCTCAAAGCTACAACAACTGGCTGGTGTTCACCATCAAAGCTACAACTAGCTGGTGTTCACTCTCAAAGCTACAACAACTGGCTGGTGGTGTTCACCATCAAAGCTACAACAACTAGCTGGTGTACACCATCAAAGCTACAACAAGCTGGTGTTCACCCTCAAAGCTACAACTAGCTGGTGTTCACCATCAAAGCTACAACAACTAGCTGGTGTTCACCATCAAAGCTACAACAACTAGCTGGTGTTCACCCTCAAAACTACAACAACTGGCTGGTGTTCACCATCAAAGCTACAACAACTAGCTGGTGTTCACCATCAAAGCTACAACAACTAGCTGGTGTTCACCATCAAAGCTACAACTAGCTGGTTTTCACCATCAAAGCTACAACAACTAGCTGGTGTTCACCATCAAAGCTACAACTAGCTGGTGTTCACCATCAAAGCTACAACTAGCTGGTGTTCAACATCAAAGCTACAACTAGCTGGTGTTCACCATCAAAGCTACAACTAGCTGGTGTTCACCATCAAAGCTACAACAACTGGCTGGTGTTCACCATCAAAGCTACAACAACTAGCTGGTGTTCACCATCAAAGCTCCAACAACTGGCTGGTGTTCACCATCAAAGCTCCAACAACAGATCCTAATATTTGCCTGACATTTAATTGTCGCCTGTTAACGTTATGTACGTTATATTTTAAGTGGCAGTGATATATACTGTACAGGTATATCCTGCAGTGATATATCCTGTACAGATATATCCTGCAGTTATTGCAGTGATATATCCTGTACAGATATATCCTGCAGTTATTGCAGTGATATATCCTGTACAGATATATCCTGCAGTGATATATCCTGTACAGGTATATCCTGAAGTGATATATCCTGTACAGGTATATCCTGCAGTGATATATCCTGTACAGGTATATCCTGCAGTGATATATCCTGTACAGGTATATCCTGCAGTGATATATCCTGCAGTGATATATCCTGTACAGGTATATCCTGAAGTGATATATCCTGTACAGGTATATCCTGCAGTGATATATCCTGTACAGGTATATAATGCAGTGATATATCCTGTACAGGTATATCCTGCAGTGATATATCCTGTACAGGTATATCCTGAAGTGATATATCCTGTAAAGGTATATCCTGCAGTGATATATCCTGTACAGATATATCCTGCAGTGATATATCCTGTGCAGGTATATTCTGCAGTGATATATCCTGTACAGGTAAATCCTGCAGTGATATATCCTGTACAGGTATATCCTGAAGTGATATATCCTGTACAGGTATATCCTGCAGTGATATATCCTGTACAGGTACATCCTGCAGTGATGTATACTGTCCAGGTATATCCTGCAGTGATGTATACTGTACAGGTATATCCTGCAGTGATGTATACTGTACAGGTATATCCTGCAGTAATATATCCTGTACAGTTATATCCTGAAGTGATATATCCTGTACAGGTATATCCTGCAGTGATATATCCTGTACAGGTATATCCTGAAGTGATATATCCTGTACAGGTATATCCTGAAGTGATATATCCTGTACAGGTATATCCTGCAGTGATATATCCTGTACAGGTATATCCTGCAGTGATGTATACTGTCAAGGTATATACTGCAGTGATGTATACTGTACAGGTATATCCTGCAGTGATGTATACTGTACAGGTATATCCTGCAGTGATGTATACTGTACAGGTATATCCTGCAGTGATGTATACTGTACAGGTATATCCTTCAGTGATATATCCTGTACAGGTATATCCTAAAGTGATATATCCTGTACAGGTATATCCTGAAGTGATGTATCCTGTACAGGTATATCCTGCAGTAATATATCCTGTACAGGTATATCCTGCAGTGATATATCATGTACAGGTATATCCTGCAGTGATATATCATGTACAGGTATATCCTGCAGTGATGTATACTGTCCAGGTATATCCTGCAGTGATGTATACTGTACAGGTATATCCTGCAGTGATGTATACTGTACAGGTATATCCTGCAGTGATATATCCTGTACAGGTATATCCTGAAGTGATGTATCCTGTACAGGTATAACCTGAAGTGATGTATCCTGTACAGCTATATCCTGAAGTGATATATCCTGTACATGTATATCCTGCAGTGATGTATACTGTCCAGGTATGTCCTGCACTGATGTATACTGTACAGGTATATCCTGCAGTGATATATCCTGTACAGGTACATCCTGCAGTGATGTGTACTGTACAGGTATATCCTGTAGTGATGTATACTGTACAGGTATATCCTGTAGTGATGTATACTGTACAGGTATATCCTGCAGTGATGTGTACTGTACAGGTATATCCTGCAGATGTATACTGTACAGGTATATCCTGCAGTGATGTATACTGTACAGTTATATCCTGCAGTGATGTATACTGTACAGGTATATCCTGTAGTGATGTATACTGTACAGGTATATCATGTAGTGATGTGTACTGTACAGGTATATCTTGCAGTGATGTATACTGTACAGGTATATCCTGTAGTGATGTATACTGTACAGGTATATCATGTAGTGATGTGTACTGTACAGGTATATTATGTAGTGACGTGTACTGTACAGGTATATCATGTAGTGATGTATACTGTACAGGTATATCCTGTAGTGATGTATACTGTACAGGTACATCATGTAGTGACGTGTACTGTACAGGTATATTATGTAGTGATGTATACTGTACAGGTATATCCTGTAGTGATGTATACTGTACAGGTATATCATGTAGTGACGTGTACTGTACAGGTATATCATGTAGTGATGTATACTGTACAGGTATATCATGTAGTGATGTATACTGTACAGGTACATCATGTAGTGACGTGTACTGTACAGGTATATTATGTAGTGATGTATACTGTACAGGTATATCCTGTAGTGATGTATACTGTACAGGTATATCATGTAGTGACGTGTACTGTACAGGTATATCATGTAGTGATGTATACTGTACAGGTATATCATGTAGTGATGTATACTGTACAGGTACATCATGTAGTGATGTATACTGTACAGGTATATCCTGTAGTGATGTATACTGTACAGGTATATCATGTAGTGACGTGTACTGTACAGGTATAGCCCCTAACCTAAAAAAAAATTCTTTTAGTACGCTGTTTTTTTATATTCAATGACCATAAATTCATTTTGTATTAAAAATAAATTATATTTTATGTGTTATCAAAAATATTTTAGGGTGAACAATAATGACATTATATGTGTAATATGATGCATGAACCATGAAGGTAACTTTACATTATATGTGTAATATGATGCATGAACCATGAAGGTAACTTTACATTATATGTGTAATATGATGCATGAACCATGAAGGTAACTTTACATTATATGTGTAATATGATGCATGAACCATGAAGGTAACTTTACATTATATGTATAATATTATGCACGAACTATTAATGTAACTTTTCGTTGTGTATATATGATGGACCAACCATTAAGATAAGTTAATGTAATGTGAACAACACCCTCAACTACTCTTCACTTCTACTCCTCTAATTCTCTCTCTCCTACATCCCCTTATTCCTCACCAACTGTAGTCTCTTCTCCCATCACTCCTGCCCTTCTTCCTCTGTTCCCTATTTATAATCGCTAAATTTTCATGTCTCGTGTTTATGGGATACTATAGTGAGAGACGGAATTCCCAAGTGATAGGTAGCAACTCCAGCTGTGCTTCAAGGAAACCTTCAAAGTTGCCCTAGCTGATGAACCCTTCCTGGAATACTCCCACCAAAACCACTGCTACTACCACCACCAAAACCACTGCTACTACCACCACCAAAACCAATGCTACTACCACCACCAAAACCACTGCTACTACCACCACCAAAACCACTGCTACTACCCCACCAAAACCACTGCTACTACCCCACCAAAACCATTGCTACTACCCCACCAAAACCACTGCTACTACCCCACCAAAACCACTGCTACTACCCCCACCAAAACCACTGCTACTACCACCACCAAACCACTGCTACTACCCCACCAAAACCATTGCTACTACCCCCACCAAACCATGCTACACCCACCAAACCATGCTACTACCCCACCAAAACCATCTACTGACCACCACCAAAACCATGCTACTACCACCACCAAAACCACATTGCTACTACCACCACCAAAACCACTGCTACTACCCCACCAAAACCATTGCTACACCCCACCAAAACCAATGCTACTACCACCACCAAACCACTGCTACTACCCCCACCAAAACCATTGCTACTACCCCCACCAAAACCACTGCTACTACCCCCACCAAAACCATTGCTACTACCACCACCAAAACCACTGCTACTACCACCACCAAAACCACTGCTACTACCACCACCAAAACCACTGCTACTACCCCCACCAAAACCATTGCTACTACCCCCACCAAAACCACTGCTACTACCCCCACCAAAACCATTGCTACTACCCCCACCAAAACCCTGCTACTACCACCACCAAAACCACTGATACTACCACCACCAAAACCATTGCTACTACCACCACCAAAACCACTGCTACTACCACCACCAAAACCATTGCTACTACCCCCACCAAAACCACTGCTACTACCACCACCAAAACCACTGCTACTACCCCCACCAAAACCACTGCTACTGACACGAGGTGTTGAAATCAACCTCATGTAAAGCTCATTCTGCGTGATGAAATATGACAGGAATGAAAGCTAGTTTTTGTTCCCACTATAACTATCATAACGAATAAGGTGGCAGCATACTGCTAATGTATAAAAAATTAATAAAAAAAAAATCTTAAAACACTTTTTTCTCCCTTAACTTCTCTCCCTTTCTGAAGTCTTTTCCCACTGCAACCTCTCCTCTCTTCCCCTTAGATTAAGATTAATTTCCCCCCTCTCACCCTGGCTTTACCTGTTATGTTATCTTTCTACCACTGTTTTCACGGTTGTCTGGCTGAGCCGGGCTGTATAGTGTAGCAGTGAGATACAGTGTAGTGATGAAGGTAGTGTTGTGTTGGTGTACTGTGGCTGTGGTGGTGAAGGTAGTGTTGTGTTGGTGTACTGTGGCTGTGGTGGTGAAGGTAGTGTTGTGTTGGTGTACTGTGGCTGTGGTGGTGAAGGTAGTGTTGTGTTGGTGTACTGTGGCTGTGGTGGTGAAGGTAGTGTTGTGATGGTGTACTGTGGCTGTGGTGGTGAAGGTAGTGTTGTGTTGGTGTACTGTGGCTGTGGTGGTGAAGGTAGTGTTGTGTTGGTGTACTGTGGCTGTGGTGGTGAAGGTAGTGTTGTGTTGGTGTACTGTGGCTGTGGTGGTGAAGGTAGTGTTGTGATGGTGTACTGTGGCTGTGGTGGTGAAGGTAGTGTTGTGTTGGTGTACTGTGGCTGTGGTGGTGAAGGTAGTGTTGTGTTGGTGTACTGTGGCTGTGGTGGTGAAGGCAGTATTCACTACGCTGTACTCATCAAGTTGTGTTTGTGAGGTTCACAAATTGGCCGGCACATATGGTTCTTGCCTCCTGGGCCTACCTGGAGGGTGTTACGGGGGGTCAACACCCCTGCGGCCTGGTCCCTGACCAGGCCTCCCAGTGGATTAATGCCTGATTAACCAGGCTGTTACTGCTGGCCGCACGTAGTCCAACATATGAACCACAGCCCGGCTGATCGGGTACTGACTTTAGGTATCTGTCCTGCTCCCTCATGAAGGCAGCCAGGGGTCTATTGATAATTCTCCTTATGCCTCTTGAAACTGTGTATGGAGTTTGCCTCCACCACGTCATATAGTTCATTTTATTTATCAGCCACTCTTAGATTGAAGAAATATTTCCTAGCATCTGTATAGCTTATTAGTTTTCTTACGTGCTACTTACAATATGTCCTCTTGTCTCTGTGCCCCGCATTACAAACTGTCCATGTCTCAGCTGTGGACTCCATGCCCTAGCTGACTATTTTTTTTTTATTAAAATTTGTCTGACGGAAGCCAAGTATAATGCCCTAAGGGATTCCTTACTGACGACGTTTCTGAAATCTCTGCTAGCCTTGCATGTAATGTAATGCAATTTATACTATTCTCTAGTGATGTGTTCAGTATAATACTCCCAGGTCCTATTTACTTTTCTGTAACTACTTCTATCCCAGTTTAGACACTTTCTGGTTTTCTTTCATATTCTCTGATTTGCATTACCTTGCACTTACCTGGGTTAAACTCTAGCAGCCACTTGTTCAACCGTTCCTGCAGTCTATTCAAGTCTTCTTGTAGCTCGTCTCCGTCCTCTAGTATTCTTGTTTTGCTCATTAGTCTCAAACAGTCTAACTGATACATAGGAAATGATCTACCATGAAAGATTATTTACGTAAGGGTCCTAGTACCAATCCTTGGGGATCCCACTGGTTACTCTCACGGCTCCTAATGTTTCCTCCCCTTACCGCTAAATACGCATTAATCAACTTGAGCATTTTTTCCTTGCACTCGTGTCCGCTCTTTCAGTTTGTGAGTTACTCTTCTGTGTAGTACCGTTTCAAATGCCTTCCTGCAGTCTAAAAAAAAGTCGTCTACCCAATCTTGTCTATCAGAATTCCGGAAAGTTCCAAAGGAAGGACTTCCTAAATCCGTGCTGGTTTTCTGTAATTAAGTTTCTCCTCTCCAGATGGACCACCAATTTCACTCCAAAATATCTTTCTTGGCTCTTTACAGAGTACACTGTCAATGATACACTTCTGCAAGCGAGTGTTTCTTGCAACTTTTCAAAGTATTCTGTACTAGTCATGTATCTTAGTGACTGCTGTATGTATGGTCACAATAGGCTCGCTCAATTCTTCTGGGTCCCACAGATTCAGTGGTATTCAGTTGTATCAACAGCTTCATCACTTCCTCCATTGATGCTCATGGTTACTCTTCCTGCCTCCTCAGTGATTCATTCCTTGACTCTTCTGTCTAGTTTCTCGCATAATTCTCTGCGTCATCTACCTTAAGTTCTCTGTACTTCAGTTGTTTCAGTTCTGGGTTTTACATGTATAACAATTGTGGTGGTGTGTGGGGGGAGGGGGAAGGCGAGTGTGGTGGTGATACGAACGGGGTGAGTGTGGTGGTGTGGGGAGCGAGTGGTGGTCAATGTAGCGATGAGAGTACTGTGATGAAAATAATGTGGTGTGGTAGAGGAAGGGCTGTGGTTGAAGGCTGATGAAAAAAAGGAGAGGAAAGGGGGTGAGGTAAAGGGAAGGAGGATAGGGGAGGGGAGGGGAGGCGCCGCGGGAGATTGCATGAGGGCAGGTTATAAGGTAAGGTAAATTGGATAATCTGAATTTCCCCAACGCAGGAAAAAAGTGTATAGGACACCCAAGAGCAATAAGGAATTCATCCCAGTGATACCCGGGACGGGGTCTGGGTTAGACCTGGCTTCAGAGGGACCACCCGAGCCTGTGGGACTTAGTGTGTGGGACCTGGCATGGCTTGAGACTTGGATTCAGGAAACCTGCAAACTTAAAATTCTGACATGCTGTGGGGGAAGCTGGAAAACCAAGAGACCTAGAAGCCCTGATGTGTAAGAGCCGGGTATAGAGTGACCGTACTGACCACTGAGACGACTAGGAGAGACCTAGCAGACACAAGGGACTAGAGAAGACCTAGAAGGCACGAGAGACTAGAGAAGACCTAGCAGACACAAGGGACTAGAGAAGACCTAGCAGACACGAGGGACTAGAGAAGACCTAGCAGACACGAGGGACTAGAGAAGACCTGACAGACTGGTGGGACTAGGGAAGACCTGGCAGGCACGAGGGACTAGAGAAGACCTGGCAGACTGGTGGGACTAGGGAAAACCTGGCGGGCACGAGGGCCTAGAGAAGACTCGGCAGACTGGTGGGACTAGGGAAGACCTGGCAGGCACAAGCTACTAGGGAGGGGCCTGGGACTAAAGAGGATCTGGCAGGGAACTGAGACTAAGGAAGACCTACTAGAGGAATGGGGCAAGGAGGCACCTGACTGGGTCTGTTACTAGGGAAGACCTGGCAAGAGCCTGGGACTAGGGAGGACCTGGTAGGGACTCGAGAAGGAAGGAACCGAACAAGAGAGACGTACAGGAAGAAGATACCACCATGGACCAACACCAACAGCGGGACAATTGTACTCCTGTTGCTTGAATTTTTTTTTATCACATACATGTTTATTTTAATTTTCCTGATAAAATTATGCAAATTGTGGTTTGTGATCTTGGTCATTAAACATTTTGTAAAATGTGAATTGTTGGAACAAGCATCAACTACGCGACGTAATAAAATGATTTATATTATTTATTATTATTAATTATTAATTATTGGTATCGTATTACTGCTATATACCACATGCATTGCTATAATAATCATTTAAAATTTAAATAAACATAATTTGCATTTCTATAAAAGTATTATAGAAATTTTAATTCACAAACAAACCTAAAACTTCAGATTCGCAGCCATTACCTGAAGACATAATGAATACAAGCGAGAAATTTATGTCAAGATCACTGGAAAGGTTGGGTCAAGAGTTATTATATAAAGCAAGGATCACTGGAAATGTTGGGTCAAGAGTTATTATATAAAGCAAGGATCACTGGAAATGTTGGGTCAAGATTTATTATATAAAGCAAGGATCACTGGAAAGGTTGGGTCAAGATTTATTATATAAAGCAAGGATCACTGGAAAAGTTGGGTCAAGATTTATTATATAAAGCAAGGATCACTGGAAATGTTGGGTCAAGAGTTATTATATAAAGCAAGGATCACTGGAAATGTTGGGTCAAGATTTATTATATAAAGCAAGGATCACTGGAAAGGTTGGGTCAAGAGTTATTATATAAAGCAAGGATCACTGGAAAAGTTGGGTCAAGAGTTATTATATAAAGCAAGGATCACTGGAAATGTTGGGTCAAGAGTTATTATATAAAGTAAGGATCACTGGAAATGTTGGGTCAAGAGTTATTATATAAAGTAAGGATCACTGGAAATGTTGGGTCAAGAGTTATTATATAAAACAAGGATCACTGGAAATGTTGGGTCAAGAGTTATTATATAAAGCAAGGATCACTGGAAAAGTTGGGTCAAGAGTTATTATATAAAGCAAGGATCACTGGAAATGTTGGGTCAAGAGTTATTATATAAAGTAAGGATCACTGGAAATGTTGGGTCAAGAGTTATTATATAAAGTAAGGATCACTGGAAATGTTGGGTCAAGAGTTATTATATAAAGTAAGGATCACTGGAAATGTTGGGTCAAGAGTTATTATATAAAACAAGGATCACTGGAAATGTTGGGTCAAGAGTTATTATATAAAACAAGGATCACTGGAAATGTTGGGTCAAGAGTTATTATATAAAGTAAGGATCACTGGAAATGTTGGGTCAAGAGTTATTATATAAAGTAAGGATCACTGGAAATGTTGGGTCAAGAGTTATTATATAAAGCAAGGATCACTGGAAAGGTTGGGTCAAGAGTTATTATATAAAGTAAGGATCACTGGAAATGTTGGGTCAAGAGTTATTATATAAAGCAAGGATCACTGGAAAGGTTGGGTCAAGAGTTATTATATAAAGTAAGGATCACTGGAAATGTTGGGTCAAGAGTTATTATATAAAGTAAGGATCACTGGAAAGGTTGAGCCAAGATTTACACACGACTGCAAGTTACAATAACTAAGTTGTTGCGAAAGTTGAAAAAAAAAATTAAGTCCAAAGAGAAAAAAAATTGAAGGTGGAACAAGTAAAATATACTGGGAAATTTCTGACATTAATTACCATGCTACTACCGATGTTGTGGTTATTGTTGTGGTTGTTGTGGTTGCTGGTTATTGTGGTTGTTGTGGTTGGTGGTTATTGTGGTTGCTTCTCTTTATTTTCTCCCTCCCACTCTCGCGCTTGCTTTTGCATTTATGCTTTCTCTCAATCTCTCTCTCTCTCTCTCTGTTGCTAGTATGTCTATCCTCCCATTCCCTTCCAATCTGCCCCCACTCCTCTCACCCTTTTCTCCCCAGGGTATCCCAATGTTCCGCCCCATCTCTTTGCTGCCTCATCTCCTCCCCTCTCCCTGCTGCCTCACACTTCCCCTGCCAATGTTAATTACAGAGACAGCAACAAGCAGGGTCTGAGCCGCACGCGAGCACTCTCTCTCTCTCTCTTTCTCTCTCTCTCTCACACACTCACACACACACACACCTGCAACCACAAATAGGTGAGTACAAATAGGTGAGTACAAATAGGTGAGTACACACACACAGTAAACAAAAATTAACTTTCGCTGTATTTCTTAAAAACTGAAAGCTTGGTTAAAGTAGCTAACTTTTTTATTCACTTAAAAACACGAAAATTACAAGTTTCAAGACATTTGAAGATTACGAAAATGACAAAATTCAATTATATTTTGTTTAAGGATATATAGAACTCTTGATCGAAGATATTCAGGAGTCTGAAAAATAGAACGAAATATATGTACCAACAATCCTAATACAAACCTTTTTATCTATATTCAAAGACACACTGACATTAAATTGTAGAAAGAAATGAATCCAGGTATCTAACAGCGGCTGAGTTATGGATCTTCGATTCTCTTCCTCTTCCTTCCTCATCTTCATTTTCTTTCTACTCCCCTTTCTCCTACTGTTAGTCAGTGTCGCTTGCTCCACACCACACCTCTAGTTGTTACTCATCATGCTAGTGTTCTTCCACGACGCTTCATTTTACTTACATCTTCGTTGAAGGGACGAAGAGTGACCTCCATCTACTGGTTCCCCTCGTACTTTTCGACCGACAAACGTGAACTAGACGTCTCGTATTGATTTTTTAAGTGTCATAAGTGGTGCGAGGGAGAGCGCGTGGGGAAGCAATCATCGTCCTGGGGGAGCAGTTGTTGCATCCGCAATTTAGTCATGCCAACAAGGGAATGGCAGTGACACAAACACCTCATGCCTTTTTTTATTGATCAAAGTTCGATACATCAGCAGTGTGATACTATCCTCTTCTATATATTAACAAAGTGGAAGCAAAAGCTATTTTTTCCCTGTCATATTTCATCATCGAGGATGGGTCACATACAGTGTTGAAATATGTCATCCTGAACTGAGAGACTTCACTAGGACAGTGAGGATATCTTCGAGTGTTTCATTTAGGGTTCATCACCTACACAAACTTGAAAAGATTCGCTCCAGCAGAGCTGCAGTTACTATTACTAGGAGATGACAGAAAATAAGGAGGAAGGGGAGGGGAAGGGAGAGACGGGTATGGAAGGGGAGTCGCAGTAAGGCAGCAGGAGGAGGAGGTGGAGCGTCAAAACAAGGTGGAGAGCATGTAAATGGATAACATCTATCTTGTGGATGATTTAACGCAATTTGTGTACCCATTTCTGTTAGCTAAGTGAGAGAGAGATGGTCACTGGCGAAGATTTAAAGACTGTATGGCAACTCAGTGAAAATTCCGGCAGAGGACAACACCTTCGAAAGCTGGCAACCATTGTTATGTTGTACAAGACTGTGGCAAGATATGGCAACTACCTAGCCTTCCCTCCCTCCCTCCCCGCACCCTCCTCTCTCTCTCTCTCTCTCTCTCTCTCTCTCTCTCTCTCTCTCTCTCTCTCTCCCCACGAAGGTAGGTGAGCGGCAAAATCAACGTTGATGTATTTACCTGGGAAAGTAATCAGGGGTGCTGAAGTTAATATTAAAGCAAAACAAGATGAGGAATGTGGTAGTAGAAAGGTAAGAGAGGATGAGAAGACTGGTAGTAGAAAGGTAAGAGAGGATGAGAAGACTGGTAGTAGAAACGTAAGAGAGGATGAGAAGACTGGTAGTAGAAACGTAAGAGAGGATGAGAAGAGTGGTAGTAGAAACGTAAGAGAGGATGAGAAGAGTGGTAGTAGAAAGGTAAGAGACGATGAGAAGACTGGTAGTAGAAACGTAAGAGAGGATGAGAAGAGTGGTAGTAGAAACGTAAGAGAGGATGAGAAGACTGGTAGTAGAAAGGTAAGAGAGGATGAGAAGACTGGTAGTAGAAAGATAAGATTGAGGATGCGGAGTGAGGGAATATTAAGGCTAGTTGTATTTGTGGGGGTCGAGCATCAGCTCATGGTCCCGTCTCCTCCTAGCATTACTGGTCTCTTGAAGCTTATCAGGCCTCTCTTAAAGCTGTATAGTGAGTGTGCCTCCACTACTTACTCATGCAACGCACACCTCTTTTCACGTACCCAATGCCTCACTTGTGACTCCAGCTTTATAATGCACCTCCTTCACCTTGAACACTCCATCATTATCTGCGCTATTAATTCCTCTTAAAATTTAGCTCTCTGAAATCATGTCTTGCCCTGGTACTTTTCCTACCCAAGGTCGTCAGGTTCACCTGTACGGTGCACTCTTCTCAGTTCGGAGACTAGTCTGGCTACAAACCTTTGCACTTTTCGAGTTTAAGCAGGTGCTTGACCAGGTGGGGGCTCCATACTGTGGCCACGTACTGATGACTGGTCGAACATGTTTTGTGTTGGGGTCAGGTGACATGTGGGGGTGACAGGTGTAAGGGTGACAGATGCGGGGGTGACAGATGCGGGGGTGACAGACGTGGGGGTGACTGGAGTGGGGGTTACAGATGTGGGGACGACAGGTGTGGGGGTATCAGGTGTGGGGTGACAGGTGAAGGGGGGAGGGGTACGGGTGGGGAGGGAGGGAAGGGGTGGAGAGAGGCTCCTCGGGAACTTGTTGCTCCACGATCAATACGTCCGTGACCCTTGCAGCCTCCCCACGCCCACACGCCCGCCTTCCCACGCCCACACGCCCGTTTCCCCACGCCTACATGCTCGCCTCCCCCACGACCGTTTCCTCGCGCCCACCTTACGCCCGCATACCCGCTTTCCCACGTCCGTTTCTTGACTCCCACACACCAGCCTCCCCACGCGTGTTTCCCCGCGCCCACTTGCCCGCACACCAGCTTCCCCACATCCGCCTTCCCACGCCCACAAGCCCGCCTCCCCACGCTTGTTTCCCCACGCTTGTTTCCCCGCGCCCACACGCCCTCCTCACGCCCATACCCGCACCTCACGCTCACACAAACAGTTCACTGACAAACTCATCCCGACAAATAAAGGTAAAGACAGTAACAAAAACAAATAATATATTTACCACTTTATAAATGCATTGTTACAATAGTTTTAACTAAAGTCATTTATTATCATCATTAAACTTAATTATCAGTGATTTAAGCCGTAATTCTGAGGTGACATCAATTATTGCAGCTACGTTATTAGCTTCAGCTGGTACGTAATTAGCTTTAGCTGGTTATTAGCTTCAGCTGGTACGTTAGCTTTAGCTGACAGCTGGTACATTATTAGCTTCAGCTGCCAGCTGGTACATTATTAATTTTAGTTGCCAGCTGGTACGTTATAAGCTTCAGCTGCCAGCTGGTACGTTATTAGCTTTAGCTGCCAGATGGTATGTTATTAGCTTTAGCTGACAGCTGGTGTCCCTGGCTTTTTTCTTAGCTTGGCCAGATACCACAGTAGCTTTAAAGAGGATCTCACCAGAGACAAAGATGACAAGTGAAACACCCCAGGTAAACCTCCCTTCCTCACCCTTCTCTGGTAAACCTCCCTCCCTCCCCCTTCTCTGGTAAACCTCCCTCCCTTACCCTTCTCCGGTAAACCTCCCTCCCTCACCACTCTCTAGTAAACCTCCCTCCCTTACCCTTCTCAGGTGTAAACCTTCCCCCCACCCTTCTCCGGTAAATCTCCCTCCTCACCCCTCTCAGGTAAACTTCCCACCCTCACCCCTATCAGGTAAACCTCGCCCCTCACCCCTCTCAGGTACATCTACACCTGAGAAATCCAGTAGTTTACAAAGAGATTCACGAGGTTATTAATTAGAGATGAAAGAGAGGTATGGGTAGACTTGACATTTCTTTACTGGAAGGTCAACGGTAACAAAGAAGACTGACACAAGTCGAGGAGCCAGAATAACAAACATGGATCAATTTATATGCGTGTGCTCCAAAGCAGAGCTCCCTGGAGACTGTTACCAGAGTAGATTTAGAGAAACCGGTTAGCCGGACTCTTGAGTCCTGGAGACGAGAAGTACAGTGCCTATATTCTGCAAAAGGGGCAGGGATGTTGCAGTTCTAATCTGCGAGTCCTGGAGGTGGGAATTACAGTGCCTGTACTCTGAAGGTGCAAGGATGTTGCAGTTCTAATCTGCGAGTCCTGGAGGTGGGAATTACAGTGCCTGTACTCTGAAGGTGCAAGGATGTTGCACTTCTAATCTGCAGGGATGTTGCAGTTCTAATCTGCGAGTCCTGGAGGTGGGAATTACAGTGCCTGTACTCTGAAGGTGCAAGGATGTTGCAGTTCTAATCTGCGAGTCCTGGAGGTGGGAATTACAGTGCCTGTACTCTGAAGGTGCAAGGATGTTGCAGTTCTAATCTGCGAGTCCTGGAGGTGGGAATTACAGTGCCTGTACTCTGAAGGTGCAAGGATGTTGCAGTTCTAATCTGCGAGTCCTGGAGGTGGGAATTACAGTGCCTGTACTCTGAAGGGGCAAGGATGTTGCAGTTCTAATCTGCGAGTCCTGGAGGTGGGAAGTACTTTTGTATTTTTTCCAATGACACAAGTCGAGGAGCCAGAATAACAAACATGGATCAATTTATATGCGTGTGCTCCAAAGCAGAGCTCCCTGGAGACTGTTACCAGAGTAGATTTAGAGAAACCGGTTAGCCGGACTCTTGAGTCCTGGAGACGAGAAGTACAGTGCCTATATTCTGCAAAAGGGGCAGGGATGTTGCAGTTCTAATCTGCGAGTCCTGGAGGTGGGAATTACAGTGCCTGTACTCTGAAGGTGCAAGGATGTTGCAGTTCTAATCTGCGAGTCCTGGAGGTGGGAATTACAGTGCCTGTACTCTGAAGGTGCAAGGATGTTGCAGTTCTAATCTGCGAGTCCTGGAGGTGGGAATTACAGTGCCTGTACTCTGAAGGGGCAAGGATGTTGCAGTTCTAATCTGCGAGTCCTGGAGGTGGGAAGTACTTTTGTATTTTTTCCAATGAACGGTGTTCTAAATTATAATAATAAAAAGTTAGAAAAATACCTTAATTTTACACTGCAAAAGGCAATACTGTGATATCGGAACTCTTCTGGCAAGACAGTCACTGACCAGGTGACAGTGAAAGTGTTTCCTCTGTTTTTCAGGACATTCCGCTCCGGTGGGAGATAGCCGGTGTTTTAAAAAATAACTTATTGGTGTGTGTAAATAAGTTCTCTAGTAAACTTCAACTGCCCATGTCACTGTTTGCAAATGACTAAATAAATGCAAAATAATGAAAATGAACGAGAAGTCTGATAAGAAGAAATATCACATTCAATGTCTCCAGAAGTAAACACAACAAATAAAATAAAACCACGTCAAATTCTTTGTCGTTAAAAATGATGTTGGTGCAGGACAGGAGACGCCCTCAAGTTGATCAACCACTCGGCTAGCAAAAATAGTTTCTTACATACTCTTAGGATGATGATGTAGTTAGTAATAGTAGTAGTAAGAACATAAGAAAATAGAAACACTGCAGCAGGCCTACTGGCCCATGCGAAGCAGGTCCAATTCACTCGCCAGCTTAAGCCAATGCCTTAAGGTAAAAAAAAAAAACATACCACGGGTGGTATGGTTTTAAGACTCTCTGACCGCGGGTTCTCACCCCACCCGTGGTATGGTTTGTTTGCAATCGTGTTATTACGATTTCGTGAGCCTTAAGGTAGTCAGGTCAGGTCCCATTCCCTAAGGAAGGAGCACGGCAACTGACCTAGTAGCACAAGCTGGTCAGGTCCAACTCACACCCACTTATGTATTTATCTAACCTATTTTTAAAACTACACAACGTCTTAGCTTCTATGACGGTACTCGGGATCTTGTTCCACTCATCCACAACTCTATTACCAAACCAGTGCTTTCCTATATCCTTCCTGAATCTGAATTTTTCCAACTTAAATCCATTGCTGCGTGTCCTGTCTAGGCTAGATATTTTTAGCACGCTATTTTCATCCCCTTTATTAATTCCTGTTTTCATTTATTCACCTCAATCATATCTCCCCTAATTCTACGCCTTTCTAGAGAGTGCAGATTCAGGGGCCTCAGTCTATCCTCATAGGGAAGATTTCTGATACATGGGATCAGTCTTAGGCCCATTGTTATTTATAATATATATCAATGACCTTGATGAGGGAATTACTAGTGATATGAGCAAATTCGCCGACGACACGAAGATAGGTAGGATAATTGATTCAAACATAGAGGTCATAGAACTTCAGGAAGATTTAGACAAACTTAATTCGTGGTCAGAAAAGTGGCAGATGCAGTTCAATGTAGATAAATGCAAGGTTCTGAAGCTCGGGAGTGTCCATAACCCAAGCACTTATAAGTTAAATAACGTAGAACTTAGCCATACAGATTGCGAGAAGGACTTGGGGGTGATGGTAAGCAGCAACCTTAAACCAAGACAGCAATGCCTAAGCGTACGTAATAAGGCAAATAGATTACTGGGATTTATATCAAGAAGTGTTAGCAACAGAAGTCCAGAGGTTATATTACAGCTTTATACATCATTAGTAAGGCCTCACCTAGATTACGCAGCTCAGTTCTGGTCTCCATATTACAGAATGGACATAAATTCGTTAGAAAACATTCAGCGTAGAATGACTAAATTAATACATAGCATTAGAAATCTTCCTTACGAAGAAAGATTGAAGACCCTAAAATTACATTCACTTGTAAGACGTAGAATGAGGGGAGACATGATCGAGGTATACAAGTGGAAAATGGGTATTAACAAAGGGGATATAAATAAGGTCTTGAGGATATCTCTCCAAGAGAGAACCCGCAATAATGGATTCAAGTTAGATAAGTTTAGATTTAGAAAGGATATAGGAAAGTATTGGTTTGGAAATAGGGTAGTTGATGAGTGGAACAGTCTGCCTAGTAGGGTTATTGAAGCTAGGACCTTGGGTAGTTTCAAATTTAGGTTGGATAAATTCATGAGTGAGAGGGGTTGGATTTGAGTGGGACTCGCGCATGAGTGGGTAGAATTGTCCAAGCTTATTTCTTGGGTAGCATTGAAAATTGGGTTGAGCAAATATTCTGTTAGTGGGACGGATTGTGAAGGACCTGCCTAGTATGGGCCAACAGGCCTGCTGCAGTGTTCCTCCTTTCTTATGTTCTTATGTTCTTATTTATATCCATTATCATGGCTAGCTGCTGCAGTGTTTTAAAACGTGGGGTTGGAGTGTTGAAGAAGGAGGTCCTGCTTCTCCAGGAGGAATTTAGGAGGCTGAAGGTTCACCTCAATAAGTTTGGAAGTGAGAGTGAGGTCCTGCTTCTCCAGGAGGAAATTAGGAGGTTGAAGGTTCACCTCAATGGGTTTGAGAGTGATGTGGCTGGAGTGGTGGAGGAGAATAGGGATACCAGTAGTGAGGTGCAGTCTGCCACTCCCTGCGAGGAGGGTGAAGGGGGGGAGGAAGAAAAGGCTACCAGGAGTGAGGTGCAGTCCAGCACCTGCTACAAGTGGCGAGTGGTTCCCAGTAATGGCAGGAACATCAAAATAAGGAAAGTTAAGAGAGAAGATTTGAAGGTAGGAAATCGCTTCTCTGTTCTTCAGGATGAGTGTACTCCAGTGGCCAGTGAAGGTAAGGTACTACTTCCCCTGCAAATAGAGGTAAGCGAATTCTTGTGGTAGGTGACTCACAGGTAAGATATATGGACCGTGCTTTCTGTAATAGGA
>WNWK01000512.1:102500-457500 GCA_009830355.1 Cherax destructor | reverse complement strand
TGATTTTCGTGTGCAGGTTTGGTACCAATCCCTCCAGGACCTTCCAAGTGTATATTATCATGTATTTCTCTCGCCTGCATTCCAGGAAATACAGATCAAGGACCTTCAACCGTTCCCAGTAATTTAGGTGCTTTATCGTACTTATGTGTGCCGTGAAAGTTCTTTGTACGCTCTCCAGGTCTGCAATGTCGCCTGCCTTGAAGGGAGCCGTTAGTGTACAGAAGTATTCCAGCCTAGAGAGAACAAGCGATTTGAAGAGTGTCATCATGGGCTTGGCGTCCCTAGTTCTGAAGGTTCTCATTATCCATCCAATCATTTTCCTAGCCGATGAGGTAGATACAGTGTTGTGGTCTTTGAAGGCGAGATCCTCTGACATTATCACTCCCAGGTCCTTCACATTTCTTTTTCGCTCTATTGTATGGTTAGAATTTATCTTATACCCTGATTTTTTTATTTCCTCAAGTTTTCCATATCTGAGTAGTTGAAATTTCTCCTCGTTGAACTTCATATTGTTTTGAGTGGCCCATTTGAAGATTTGGTTGATGTCCGCTTGGAGTCTTGCGGTGTCTTCGATGGAAGTCACTGCCATGGCAATCCGGGTGTCATCCGCAAAGGAAGTCATGGAGCTATGGCTTACATCTCTATGTCAGAAATGAGGATGAGGAATAGAATGGGAGCGAGTACTGTGCCTTGTGGAACAGAGCTTTTCACCGTAGCTGCCTGGGAGTTACTCTGTTTACTATTACTCTGTGTTATATTTGTCAGGAAATTATAGATCCATCTACCAAATTTTCCTGTTATTCCTTTATCACGCATTTTGTGTGATATTACGCCAGGTCACACTTGTCGAAAGCTTTAGCAGTCTGTGTATACTACATCTGTTTATCCTCAACAGCATCCAGGACCTTGTCATAGTGGTCTAGGAGCTGGGACAGGCAAGAGCGACCTGCTCTAAAGCCATGTTGCCCTGGGTTGTGTAACTGATGGGTATCTAGGTGGTTGGTGATCTTGCTTCTTAGAACCCTCTTAAAAGATTTTTATGATATGGGATGTTAGTGCTATCGGTCTGTAGTTCTTTGCAATTGCTTTACTGCAACCCTTGTGGAGTGGGGCTATGTCTGTTGTTTTTAGTGTGTGTGTGGGATGACCCGTGTCCATGCTCCCTCTCCAAAGAATGCTGAAGGCACGCGATAGGGGCTTCTTGCAATTCTTGATGAACACGGAGTTCAATGAGTCTGGGCCTGGGACAGAGTGCATGGGCATGTCATTTATTGCCTTTTCAAAGTCTTGTGGAGATAGGATAATATCTGAGATTTCTGAGATGACCAAATTTTGGGTTTCGTTCATAAAGAATTCATTTGGATTGTCGACCCTTAGTCTGGGCAGCGGCTCGCTGAACACTGAGTCGTATTGGGACTTTAATATCTCATTTCTTGGCTGTCATCTGTGTATTTCCCATCCCGCCTAAACAGGGGCCCAACACTGGATGTTGTTTTTCCCTTAGATTTGGCGTAAGAGAATAAGTATTTTTTTTTTCAGTTTCCTTTATGGCTTTTAGTTCTTCATGTGATTCTTGTCTCATGTAAGAAACCTTCAGCTTAAGTTCTATATTTGCAATTTCATTGACCAGTGGCTCTCTTCGTATTTCAGATATATTGCCCATTCTCAGCAGCTCTGTGACTCTTCGCCTTCGTCTGTATAAGGAGTCTCTCTCTCTCTAGTTTACATCTTTTCTTTCTTTTTCTTAATGTAATGTGTCTTGAGCAAATTTCAAGAACCGCAGAGTTCATTTTTTTCTAGACAAATGTTCGGATCTGTGTTGTTTAGGATATCTTCCCAGCATGTTTCATTTAGGACATAAATGACTTGATCCCATTGTATGTTTTTGTTATTAAAATTGAATTTTGTGAAGAGACCTTCATGGCTGATCACATTTTGCTGGTTAGGAGCCCTGTGCATACATGTCTGTACCTCAATTATGTTGTGATCTGAGTGTATTGTCTTTGATACGTTTATATTATGTATCGGATCGTCGTTGTTAGTGAAGATGAGGTCCAGCATATTTTCTAGTCTTGTAGGCTCTAATATTTGCTGGGTTAAAGTGAATTTGGTGCAGAGATTTAATAGTTCGTGTGTGTGTGAATTTTCATCTGCGCTGCCTCCTGGGGTGATCTCTGCTAAAAACATTGTTTGCTATACTCCTCCATTTTACGTGTCTCAAGTTGAAATCTCCTGGTAGTAAGATGTTTGGGGCAGGAGTTGGGAGATTTCCAGACAGGGGTCAATTTTCAAAAGCTGATCCTGGAATTGCTGGGAAGTTGCGTCTGGAGGCTTGTATACCACCACAATGACAAGGTTTTGGTTTTCAATCTTTACCGCCAAAACGTCAACTACATCATTTGAGGTGTTTAGTAGTTCTGAGCAAATGAGCGACTCGTGACGTACAGGCCAACCCCCTCCTTGTTGCCTGTTTAGTCTGTCGCATCTGAATAGGTTATAACCTGGGATCCATATTTCGTTGTCATAATGATCCTTTATGTGGGTCTCTGTGAATGCTGCAAACATTGCATTTGACTCCGTGAGTAGTCCCTCGATGTAAGGAATTTTGTTGTTTTTTGATGGCTTTAGACCCTGTATGTTTGCAAAGACAAATGTTGTTATATTGGTGGAATTTAGGGGGTTTTTATTTGCTGGCTCTAATATCTGTTGTTCTTTAGTGGAGGCCAATGTCCGTGCCTCTGCTCCAGAAGTGTTATCAGTTGGTGTAGGAATATTGTCATTTCTTGCCAGTCTTTTTTCCCTCCTAGCCCTAAAAAAAACAAAACTCCCTAGAGGGGTTGTGGCTCCCCTCTTTTGTTTCCCATAGCCTGGCTGGTCTGTGTCTTCTTGTCCCATTTAGATGATGTGCCTGGCAGTATGTGTTGTAGCATTTTCTTTCATGGATTGATGAGTGACACATTTCTGGGTGAAATAAGTTACAGGAGGGAAAGTTGCACTCTCCTGTTGCCATGTGGGTGCAGCATTTTTTGGGGTGGTCAAAGGTGCATGTCCCACCTGTTTTACCAGATATACCGTGGCTGCAGAGACCCATGGCATAGTATTTGTATAGATTGGATTTCCGTTTGCTAGGATTCATTGTAGCTACGTTCGCTGCAGGTGCATTTTTATCTGTTTCCTCCCTATCTATCCCCCCTGTATGGACATCAGTGCTTCTACCAGGTTTTGCTGGTAATGTGTTGACAATATTCCCCGAGGCATCATTCCCTTTTGTCACATCTTCAGCAGTATCACTATTTTGTTCCTCTGTGAATTGAATAGCGAACTGAATGCCAGTTTTATTTTGTGCCAATACCGATACTCAATTTTAGGACAATACCGATACTATAAATATAGCCGATACTGCTAAAATAGGCTTATACCCACGGATGCTGGTTCCGATACAGTTACCATCAAAACTGGCTCATACCCACAGATACACAATACAAGTCGGTAGATAAACCAAACTTGTGCAACACTTGGGCATCTTTACTACTGCAGAAACGTTTCGGTTGCACAACAAGCTTCTTTTATCTGTTGTGCATTAGATACTACATATTGCCAGCAGATACATAGTTGTACCTGCCAACAACTTTGAGCACCCCGAAAACAATGCTGTGACCTCCTATCCAAAAGACTGGGTCGTTCTACCTCTTGTAAACTCTTCCAACCCCAAACATCTTGCTGCTTGGTGATTTCAATCTAAGACATACAAAATGGAGGAATGTAAGGCTATCCCTGCAGGCAGCTCAGATGGAAAGTCACACACACGAGTTGCTGAATCTTTGCAATACACCTAAGCCAACACACACGAGTTGCTGAATCTTTGCAATACACCCTAAGCCAACAAAGAGTGGAGCCAACAAGACTGGAAAACACATTTGACCTTATTTTCACAAATAATGATGACCTGGTAAGAAACATAATATAAAAAAAAACTAATTCAAATCACAATCTAACTGAAGTCCAGACTTGTATGTACAGGGGTCCTGATCAGCAAAATGCATATAGCTACAAGGGTGCCTTCACCAAACTCAACTTCAACAAGAACATCAACTTGGTTCAGGTAAACCATGTCCTAAATGAAACATGTTGGGAAGATATCTTAATTAACATGGATCAAGTTTCTGGAAGCTGAAGCATTCTCGAGGCATAGTCCCCTAAGAAAAAAGAACAGTAGTAATAAACGAGAGAGAGGGAAAGAGACGCTCCCTCCGTATTTCATGATAATCTAACCCCCTTGAGGGGGCTAGATTATCTGAAATACGGAAGGAAGCACTGAACAGGGAAGTGGGAAATATTGAGCTTAACTTAAACGATTCATACAGGATCCAGGAGACAAGAGGAGCTAAAAACAATTAGTGAAATCAAAAGAAATTAAAAAATATTTTTCATGTCAAAAACAAGAAAAAAGAACACTTTAGTATCAGGCCCTTGCTCAGACAAGATGCAACTTATACAGATAACAACAAAGTAATGAATGAGATACTGAAGTCTCAATGTGACTATTTAGCGAGCCATTAATCAGTCTATATATCGACAATCCAAATAATTTTTTCATGAATGTGCCTCAAAACCCTGTCGATGAATGCCAAATTTCCGACATAACCCTAAATCCACTGGACTTTGAAAAAGCCACTGACAACATGCACATGCACTCAGCCTCAGGCCCAGATTCGTGGAACTCCATGTTCATTAAAAACTGCAAGAAACCCCTTTCGCGTGCCTGAAGTATGCTATAGAGATGAAGCCTAGACACGGGTGTAATCCCACAGTCACTAAAAACAACGGATATGGCCCCACTCCATAAAGTTGGCAGCAAAGCAATAGCTAAGAACTACAGACCAATAGCTCTAACATCCCACATCATAAAAATCTTTGAAAGAGTTCTAAGAAGTATGATTGCAAATCACTTGGATTCCCAGCAACTGGACAATACAGGCAGTATGGGTTTAGAGCAGGTCGATTCTGCCTCTCGCAACTACTGGACCACTATGATATGATCTTGGATGCTTTGGAAGACAAACAGAATGCAGATGTAGTATACACAGATTTTTGCAAAAGCCTTTGACAAGTGTGATCATGGTGTACTAGAGCACAAAATGCGCGCTAAAGGGATAACTGGCAAAGTAGACACATGGATCTTCAACTTTCTAACCAATCGAACACAAAGAGTAGTGGTAAACAGAGCTAAGTCGGAGGATGCCTGGCCCATGGCCGGGTTCAGAGTAGATAAACTCTCGAAACTCTTCAAAGGTATATCTTCAAAGGTGAAAAGCTCTGTTTCGCAAGAAACAGTACTCGCCCCCATCATGTTCATCATTCTCAAATCAGGCATAGCTGTATGACCCCTGTGGTTTAGCTCTTCTTTTTTATTGTTATAATAATAATAATATCAGGCATAGACAGAGATGTAAGCCATAACACCGTGTCATCCTTTGCAGATGATACTAGCATCTGCATGAAACTGTCCGCCATTGAGGACACGGTAAATCTCTAAGCACATATAAACCAAGTTTTCCAATGGGCAACGGAAAACAATATGACGTTCAATGAAGACAAATTTCAACTGCTCCGTTATGGAAAACTGGAGGAAACAATAGCTAGAACTGAGTATACTACAAAGTAATTACACAATAGAGCGGAAAAGTAGTGTGAAAACTTGGGAGTGTTAATGTCAGAGGATCTCGCCTTCAAGGACCACAACATTGGCACTATCACATCTGCGAGGAAAATGATAGGATGGATGAGAACCTTCAAAACAAGGGATGCCAAGCCAATGATGATCCTTTTCAAATCACTGGTTCTCTCTAGGCTGGAATACTGCTGTACGCTAACAACTCCACTGAAGACAGATGAAATCACAAATCTAGATAATGTATAGAATGGAGAGTTAGAGGTATCGCGAAGATGGAGGGAAAATTTTGAGGAATTGTTAAATGTTGATGAAGATAGGGAAGCTGTGATTTCGTGTATAGGGCAAGGAGGAATAACATCTTGTAGGAGTGAGGAAGAGCCAGTTGTGAGTGTGGGGGAAGTTCGTGAGGCAGTGAGTAGAATGAAAAGGGGTAAGGCAGCTGGGATTGATGGGATAAAGATAGAAATGTTAAAAGCAGGTGGGAATATAGTTTTGGAGTGGTTGGTGGTATTATTTAATAAATGTATGGAAGAGGGTAAGGTACCTAGGGATTGGCAGAGACTATGCATAGTTCCTTTGTATAAAGGCAAATGGGACAAAAGAGTGCAAAAATTATAGGGGAATAAGTCTGTTGAGCATACCTGGTAAAGTGTATGGTAGAGTTATTATTGAAAGAATTAGGAGTAAAACGGAGAGTAGGATAGCAGATGAACAAGGAGGATTTAAGAAAGGTAGGGGGTGTGTAGACCAAGTGTTTACAGTTAAACATAGGTGAACAGTATTTAGATAAGGGTAAAGAGGTTTTTGTGGCATTTATGGATTTGGAAAAGGCGTATGACAGGGTGGATAGGGACACAATGTGGCAGATGTTGCAGGTGTATGGAATAGGAGGTAGGTTACTGAAAGCAGTGAAGAGTTATGAGGATAGTGAGGCTCAGGTTAAAGAATGTAGGAGAGAGGGAGATTACTTCCCGGTAAAAGTAGGTCTTAGACAGGGATGTGTGATGTCACCGTGGTTGTTCAATATATTTATAGATGGGGTTGTAAGAGAAGTGAATGCACGGGTGTTGGCAAGAGGTGTGGGGTTAAAATATAAAGAATCTAACACAAAATGGGAGTTGTCACAGTTGCTCTTTGCTGATGACACTGTGCTTTTGGGAGATTCTGAAGAGAAGTTGCAGAGGTTGGTGGATGAGTTTGGTAGCGTATATAAAAGAAAATTAAAAGTGAATATAGGAAACAGTAAGGTGATGAGGATAACAAAAAAATTAAGTGACGAAAGACTGGATATCAGATTGGAGGGAGAGAGTATGGAGGTGGTGAATGTATTCAGATATTTGGGAGAGGACGTGTCGAAAGATGGGTCTATGAATGATGAGGTGAATCATAGAATTGATGAGGGGAAAAAGGTGAGTGGAGCACTTAGGAGTCTGTGGAGACAAAGAATTTTGTCCGTGGAAGCATGGGTGTTGAATGTTGCAACAAGGAGAAGGCTGGAGGCAGTGGAGATGTCATGTCTGAGGGCAATGTGTGGTGTGAATATAATGCAGAGAATTCGTAGTTTGGAAATTAGGAGGAGGTGCGGGATTACCAAAACTATTATCCAGAGGGTTGTTGAGGTGGTTCGGACATGTAGAGAGGATGGAACAAAATAGAATAACTTTTCCTAGGCCAACCCCTACCCCGCCTTCCCTCCACTACAGATTTATTCACTATCCTTTGATATACCTTTACCTTTGAAGAGTTTCGAGACTTTATCTACTCTCTGAGCCCGGCCATGGGCCAGGCTCGTCTGGTGCTTGCCTGGTCAGCCAGGCTGTTGCTGCTGGAGGCCCACTGCCCCACATATCCATCACAGCCTGGTTGATCTGGCACCTGGTGAAGATACTTGTCCAGTTTCCTCTTGAAGGCTTCTACACTGGTTCCAGCCGTGTTTCGGATATCTTCTGGTAAGATGTTGAATAGTCTGGGACCCTGTATTAACATCCGGGGTCCCAGACTATTCAACATCTTACCAGAAGATATCAAACAGGCTGGAACAGTGTAAAGCCTTCAAGAGAACTGGACAAGTACTTCACCAGGTGCCAGATCAACCAGGCTGTGATGGATATGTTGGGCAGCGGGCCTCCAGCAGCAACATCCTGGTTGACCAGGCAAGCACCAGTCAAGCCGGGCTCAGAGAGTAGATAAACTCTCGAAACTCTTCAAAGGTAAAGGTATATCAAAGGAGAGTGTATAAATCTGTAGTGGAGGGAAGGCGGGGTAAGGGTCGGCCTAGGAAAAGTTGGAGGGAGGGGGTAAAGGAGGTTTTGTGTGCGAGGGGCTTGGACTTCCAGCAAGCATTCGTGAGCGTATTTGATAGGAGCGAATGGAGACAAATAGTTTTTAGGACTTGACTTGCTGTTGGAGTGTGAGCAAGGTAACATTTATGAAGGGATTCAGGGAAACCGGCAGGCCGGACTTTGAGTCCTTTAGATGGGAAGTACAGTGTCTGCACTCTGAAGGAGGGGTGTTAAATGTTGCAGTTTTATAATTGTATTGTAAGCACGCCTTTGGAAAGACAGTGATGGAGTGAATCATGATGAAAGTTTTTTTCTTTTTCGGGCCACCCTGCCTTGGTGGGAAACGCCCGATGTGTTAATAATAAAATAAGTTCCGTCAAACACCTTAATTGCTGGGAACGCTTTGAGTCTCTTGATCTGTACTCACCGGAGTGCTGGCGTGATATACATCATAATCTGCACCTGGAAAATCCAAGGGGGACTGGTCCCAAACCTGCACACAGAAATCACTCCCTACGAAAGCAAAAGACTGGGCAGAGGTTGCAACATACCCCCAATGAACAGCAGGGGCGCCATTCGTACACTAAGAGAAAACACAAAGTGTCCGGGGCCCTAGACAGCCTCCAACCAGGCGTAAGAGGAATTACCAAGAGACTCCAGGCTGCCTTCAAAACTGAGCTGGACAGATACCGGGCTGTGGTTCGTACGTTGGACTACGTGCTGCCAGCAGTAACAGGCCCTGATCCACCGGAAGGCCGGGTTAAGAACTGGGCCGCGGGGACGTTGACCCCTGTAGGTAACACAAACAATAACATTTCCAAATCCCTAATTAACTAAAGCCAAACATTAGGGTTTTCACCATAGCCGCCAACACAATAAAGGACTTAGTCAAAAAGAAAACAGTATCGAATGACACCGATGCCGGTGTCTAAATGATACCCTGTGAAAACTAAGTTTTATGTTGGTGAAATTTCTAGAAGACTGGACACGAGAACCAGCTAGGACAAACGTGCCTACCAGAGACATGACACTAACAACGCCTGTAATATCACTAATATTCTCAGCGGATATGACACTGATATTACATAAAATATAATGAACGGTACTGAAGTTGGTCTACTGACCCACCTAATTTTAAATTTCCTTTACTGTAGGTGACGTCACTCGCCCATCTACACCTCGCGTCTCTCTACTATACATTTGCTCTTTCTACCCCACCTCTGAGAGAATTTAAGTCCCTGGTGGACGAAACGTCTTCTCAATAAAATGCTATAAAGCACATATTAACATACTTCTCCGTATATAATGCCACAAGAGAATTTGACCAGTATATACCTATCCCATATGCCGGATCAATTGAACACTAATGGATACGTATACAAGGGAGGCCACCATCAGCAAGAGCTCGCTTGACCAGACAAACTTGGCCCAAGGCCAGGCTGCGGGAGGAACACTCCCGAAACCAGTCAGTTATATCAGAGATATAACAGGGAATCGAAACCGGGACCTTGTTGTTGAGTCGAATGCTCTCACCAGTGAGCTACGCGAGGTAAAACGAGAGGTAAAACGAGTGGTGAAGTTGGGGGACGGGGGAGTGATAACCCTGCTGAATCGATTAGCTGGGTCCCGCAGCTGCTACAAGGCACCCAGTGGATATTTGCGTCTCTCTCTCTTACCCCTGGGGTAGGTTGTACACTCAGGAGCCTCCCTGGTTGGGCTTCCTAGTAGGTTGGGGACTGTAGATAAAATCTGACATCCGTGTAAAGACCACTAATTTATTACGCAACTTGTTCTCCAACAGAGCGTACATTTTTTCTCTGAATTGCCGTTCATTCATTTCTGCCTGATAGAACATAACATGGAAATTTAGTATTTATTCTCAGGCCTGCAGTGTTCCTCCATTCTTATGTTCTTAAGTGAACGTATATTAGCGGAAATTTACGAAGGATTAACCGATAAAGAATTAAAAAAGTGGCTTACGTTTGGCAGCGCTGGGCGTATGCATTACCTTAAAGCGCGAGTTTTCTAAAGGCTTTGTTACGATATACACATTTTGCAAAGCAAATCAAAGTAGAACGAGACCACCAACGATAGAGGAGAACTTTCCGTGCAGAGCTCAAGGTTGGCCAGGGGTCATCCTGGTTCCACAAGTTAACGCATCTGGCCAGGGGTCATCCTGGTTCCACAAGTTAACGCATCTGTATCACCACCAAGACTTTTCAACACATCTCTTAATATATAAACAATTGGCGAGACACTTAACTGCCTTAAAGAGGCAAACTGGCGAGCTCATCAAGTTCCTGATAAGCCACGATGTGCATACATTGGAATGCGTGCTACTAGAACGAAAAGTCCAACTGATCAGGCCAGCAATCAGAAGTAAATGATATACCGACACAATGGGGGAAAGAAATGCAGTATAATGCGATCCTTTATTTACAACATTTCGCCCAGAGTGTGTGACCTGATGAGGCCCACTTTGTGGGCGAAGTGTTGTCTTAATAAAGGATCGCAACACAGATTTGCAGTGTGTAGTTATGAGTTTTTCCAGGAAAGCAATGAGAAGGTTTAGTCTGGGACAGCCAAATACAGTAGTACAGAGAGCACAAAGTTACATATACATTAGAACACGCTTCATGCGGCCCACCCCACGACACCCATCACGTGACCTCACATCTATGCCTATATAAATCTGTTGCTCATGTTCCAATTATATTTGAAATGAACTAGGCTCCAGGACAGAAATACATTAATAAAAAAAAGTGTCCTAAGTGTTTGCTCACACACTATTGACTACTGGCATAGTCAGCTGGTGGCCACCCAGTGACCACCAGCACTATTATTTCTACAATCAACTGTGACCAGTTTCGTGAGCTTTTCTACCCTCGCAGCCTGGCCTGGGATCAGGCTTCCCTGTTCTCTCTTCAATTAGGTTGCCCACATATCCTTCACAGCCTGGTTGCTCTGGCAGACGTAGTAATCCAGTTCCTCTTGAAAACTTTTACACCTGCTTCGGCGTAATTCATTTATGCGCACCTCTCTAAATGCAGTCTTTGTAAACAGTCTGAAAAGTCAAAATATTCACGGGAAACCGATACGGAAATTCTTTGCTTTCAGTTGGTTTTTCCCTTCTCAGAACTAGGAGATGAAGACCAACTCCGTTCCTCCTGCATGTGGCTTCTCTCCAGGCTAAATACCGTTTATTATGAAGCATTCCATTTATGTCTCGTGGCCATTCATTCACCCAGTTTAGCGCCTGTATTAAGACATGTTCCTTTTAGAATAGTTGGAACAGTGGCCCAACCAGACTTTTGCTTTATTTAGCAAAGCTGGGTACGTCAATAATGTGCTGCTACCCTACCTACCAATACCCTACCTGTGATAGTAACATAGTGGGAACAAAAGCTAACCATATTTCTCTCATATTCCATCCGTGGAGCCAACACCGGGTCACCATCTGGAAAAGACCCGGGCCGGGACAACACCGCAAACCTACTACATATACATATACATATATATATATATATATATATATATATATATATATATACATATTCCATCACATATACAGACTTACATATGCACCACTGTACTAAAATCTTTCACACACACCTACACACCTGGGAGACTTCAGTAAGGCAGTGGATACCTTCAAAAATTGCTAGACATACTGAGACTTTTATTTTGTTTATGGTAAACTAATATTATATTCATATGTAAGCTCTAAACCTCTAAGGCTTATACAGTTCCTGAGGAATTGACAGTATTCAGGTTCGAACAAAGGGTACTCTTATGAAGGAATTCATAATTTTGAGACCATAGAAAAACCAACGCAGAGGGTGAACCATGAGTCCATGACATGGTTCTGTGGGGGACTAGACTAATTCCGTCTTCATTAGTTTGTTATGTGCACCCCATGTTCATCGTGTAAGTGGGCGGTAGCGCAAAATACAGGCTTACAGAGGTCACAATAGGTCTGTCAGATTCCAATAAGCATTGTTGCATCACTAGAAAGAAATACTAGTAATTTCATATTTGACAATTACTTCATATAGTTGTACATAGTACAGTAAGGAACAGAAGCTCAAAACATTGATATCTTATTGCCACTAATAAAAAAAACATTGGTCATAAGTGGGTTACAATCTCTATAAAAATAGTTCGTTCATCTAGTCGATGCAAAATGTGGATACCTCAAGATTTCAAATATTAACAATGAGGTGTTTTGTCATATCCTGTAAGGTTTGCATGGAGGTCTTTCTGATAGACTGGATATTTGGACACTATGATATAATGCTCCAGTGTATTGCCCTGTCTCCGTCCACTCACTTTACATATTATATTATTAACATTTCCATACAAATCATATCACCGGAGATACATATAGCCTACCTTTATTCTATACCTGGAAAGTACTCGAGGGCTTGGTCCCAAATCTGCACACTGCCATAACATACTGGAGAGAGAAATATGGGAGGAAGTGCAAAATAAACTTAGTGAAAAGCACGGGTGTGGTGGGCACAATAAGGGAACCCTGTATGAACATCCGTGGCCCCAGAAGATACAAGAAACACTGCTGGAACAAGTGTAGAAGTTTTCAAGAGGAAACTGGACAATTATCGTCACCAGGTGCCAGATCAGTCAGGCTGTGGATATGTGGGGCAGCGGGCCGCCAGCAGCAACAGCCTGGTCGACCAGGCTAGCACCAAACGAGCCTGGCCCATGGCCGGGCTCCGGCAGTAGTAAGACTCTCGAAACTCATTAAAGGTATCAAAGGTAAAGGTATCAGTAACCTCCTGCAATCTACTGACCTTGTTACATTCTCCATAGATATATTTAATATGACATTTCATTATGGTAAGTAATGGATCTGCTAGTTCCTATCCGTACTATTCTACTTTCTTCAAGCTCGTTTGCTAATTCCTTTCTGACAATGCTCCGTAAGCGTCTTTTTAGAAAACTCAAAATTATACTCAACATTCGTTTTATTTAATGTTTGTTTAGCTAATTCATCAACTTTGTCGTGCGCCTCAAGGCATATGTGAGAAGGTATACACAAAAGTTTAATCCCTTTCTTAATAATTTATGTATATCTGTGTTTAGCTTCATGCACAAGCTCGCTACATTTAGGTTTCAGGGTATTTAAAGTAATGAGGAAAGAGTCGGTTATAATTACGCTGTGTAATTTCTTGGCTACTGTTCTACCATCCAAACAAACTCTGGTTAAGCCATTCTTCATTTAACTTAACCTATAATTACTTATGTACAGAAAACTACTTCAATCCTCATATAAATCAACACTTATAACAATGGACGACTGGTTACCACCGACAAAGAGGACCAAGTAAATTGCTAGTACCTCTACCTTTGATATACCTTTGAAGAGTTTCGAGTTTCACTACTCTCGGAGCCCGGCCATGGGCCAGGCTCGACTGGTGCTTGCCTGGTCAACCAGGATGTTGCTGCTGGAGGCCCGCTGCCCAACATATCCATCACAGCCTGGTTGATCTGGCACCTGGTGAAGATACTTGTCCAGTTTCCTCTTGAAGGCTTCTACACTTGCTCCAGCCGTGTTTCTGATATCTTCTGGTAAGATGTTGAATAGTCTGGGACCTCGGATGTTGATACAGTGTTCCCTTATTGTCCCCACCGCACCCCTGCTCCTCACTGGGTTTATTTACACTTCCTCCCATATCTCTCACTCCAGTATGTTGTTATGGCAGTGTGCAGATTTGGGACCAGACCCTCGAGTACTTTCCAGGAATATATTATCATGTATCTCTCTCTCTTTCGCTCCAATGAATACATGTTCAAGACTTGAAGGCGTTCCCAGTAATTTAGGTGCTTTACTGGCTCAGTGTGATCCGTAAACGATCTCTGTATTTGTTCCAGCTCTGATATTTCTCCTGCTTTTAACGGGGCCGTCAGCACTGAGCAATATTCTAAACGAGGGAGCACTAGCGATTTGAAGCGTCATCATCGGCATTATTTCCCTTATTTTGAAAGTTCTCAATACCCACCCCGTCATATTGGCTGTCATGATCTGTTTTGATCGCATTTGTCAAACGCCTTTGCAAAATCTGGATATATCACATCTGCGTTTTGGTTTTCTTCCAGCTCCTCCTCAATTCTGTTATAGTGGTTTAGAAGTTGTGACACACGATCTCCCGGCACTAAAAACATGCTAGTTTGGGTTGTGCAGATTGTGTTCCATAAAAAATTTTAATTTCGCGGCGTCTCATCACTTTTTGAAGCCTTTTATGATATAAGAAGTTAGGGCTACTGGTCCGCAATTTTTCTCTAGCGCTATTCTGCCTCCCTTATGCAAAGGAGCTATGCCTGCATTCTTTAAAATGGGGAATTCCACGAATTCGATCCAGATGCTGTATGAACAAGCGTGGTTTCAGTTTCTTTTTCGAATTCTATGCGACTAGTGGTTGTCACTTATTTGATTCGCAAGGCCTTCCAAAATCCTCCCTTGAGGGGGTTCATATTCACAGGTGCGAAAGTGCAATGTGAATGCACTTGTTTATTGACATTCATGAGCGTGCGTGTAGGCATGTGAATGTGTAGGTGCGTGAGAGCACGTATATATGTATGCGTGCTGCCACGAGAGTGTATGGAGAGAGTATGATGCCTCCACGCTACAGCAAGGAGTTGAGTCACTATAGCTTGGCCAGGTGTACT
Source organism: Cherax destructor (assembly GCA_009830355.1). NCBI lineage: Eukaryota > Metazoa > Arthropoda > Malacostraca > Decapoda > Parastacidae > Cherax > Cherax destructor. Next base: position 442,857 of record WNWK01000512.1, on the reverse strand, counting down.
AGCCTCAGGCGGAAGCATTCGTTACTCCCTCTGCTAGTAGGAGGCGGGTGCGAAGCAAGCGAGCCAGCGCGCGCCACACTGGCTTAAACACTACACAACCCTCCTCTGGGGGGGCCCCTCCACGCTCTGGCTCCCACACCTCCCTCCCTCATTCACCGTTACTTCACAACCTCACACTTGCCTGCACGCTACACCTTCCACCACTATTTCAATAATATAATTTAAAATTAAAGACTAACTACCAGCATGGTATAAAAGCGATACTGCATTATTGTGTATTTTAATTAAATACGATACAGCTAAACATGGTAGAACGGTGGAAATAGGAAACGGGGTGGCCAAAATTCCTTTAGGATACCAGTTTATGTGACTGTAGCAACGCCATGAGGTTCCGGGGTTATCACCACCAGGTTACAGGTATATATAGTAAATGAAAATGTTACTGGCGGTAGTTTAAAATAGAGAAGAAATCGAGTTCTATAATACATCGATTCCGGGGATCACCGTTACCATGGCTTGGTCCTAGGTCAGGACTCTGGTTGATGGCCTGATCTGCCAGGCTGTTTATGGTGGCAGCACGAAGTCCTGTATAAGCACCGCAGCCAGGCACAATGAACTGACTCGAGAAACATAAAATTCTCCATAAGGCAGCTAATGATCTGCTGGTACCTCTCCTTTATATATGAAGTGATGTTGAAAAGTCAACTGTTTACACTTAATGAGCTATCTCGGTACGTTTGTTGCTCTCATGCTTTTTCAACGGGATACTTTACACTGTTTGTTAAACATCTTGTTCTCGTATAAGAACAAGATGTTCTCACCAGGGTCATACAGCGCTGTTCTCCTATGAAGTAATTTTTACTTGCCAATATTTAGGAACAGAAAACACTGTGGACCATTCCTGCATAAATTACGAGCCAAGCCAGATTTTGATGACGTAAGGTTGAAGGCAGCAATAGCCTGGCTGATCAGTCAACAAGTATGGCTTCAGGTTGGGATGCTGGAGTGCAGCATCCCAGGCACCAAGCCGGAATATAGTAATTCCCCTCATAATTGGAGAAATTATTAGTGACACGCACGGAGAAACGAACCCTAAAATAATTAAAACCGAGCGGGTGGCGCAAAGAACGGGAAAAGAGGCAGGGGAGAGGGTGGAATAAAAGTGGGGAGAGATGCGGAAAGGAGGGAGGGGGAAGTATGAAGGGAGGTCAGTGGGTAGAGGGTTTGAGAAGAGGGGCGATGGAGGACCTGTACAGTTCCGCAGGTGACTGTCCCCGCGACCCGGTCCCGGACCAAGCAGCCTCGATGACAGTCTGCTCAACCAGGCTGGTGGTACCAGCCGCCAGCTGCGTAAGTCCAAGGTTGGCACCATAGTCCTATTCTTCAGGTAATTCCCCTTATGCATTAAAAGAGGGTGTTGAACTATTTGTTTCCTTTACACATCCACATATCTCCTGGTGTACTCATGGCATCAATTTTCCATTGCAGGTACTTTGAACTCTACTTTACCTCTTGTATTCGTGCAGAGTTGTAAGACACATTCGGGTTTAGAGCTTAAAATAATTATTTCCTTATTATAATTAGTTACAATCTTTAATTCCTAGGCAGTAATTCCAGCGGGGACAATCCACAACTTTCCAGGCTTAAATTATGAGGCATCTTGTTTACATTCAAGAAGCGCAGTTGGTAGGACTTCAGGCGTCCCCAACAACTGAAGTACTTGACTGAATTTATAAAAGCAGTGAAGACTCTCGAACTGTGATTCTGTCTTCCTTAAAAGATAGTTATAGTTGAACTATATATTCCAGCCTAGAGAACAAGTTAGCAAACTGGTGAGAGTATTCAACTAAGAGCCACCCGGAATGGAAGGAGGTAGCAAGGAGGATGGAGAGGAAGTTACAAGGGAGAGATGGAGTGATAGGGAGGGAGGTTACGAGGTGGAGGTGGTGGCAGCAGCAGCAGGAGGAGGGAGTGATGGGGAGGGAGGTTACAAGGGAGAAAGGGAGTGATGGGAGGGAGGTTACAAGAGAGCAAGAGGGAGTGTGGTGGGAGGGAGGTTACAAGGGAGAAAGAGTGGTGGGAAGGTTACAAGGGAGAACAAGATGAGAGGTTACAAGAGAGAAAGAGTGGTGGGGAGGGAGGTTACAAGAGAAAGAGTGGTGGGGAGGGAGGTTACAAGAGAGAAAGAGTGGTGGGGAGGGAGGTTACAAGAGAGAAAGTGGTGGGGAGGGAGGTTACAAGGGAGAAAGAGGGAGTGATGGAAGTCACAAAGGAGAAAGAGGGGGCGGAATAAAGGAGGAAAGAATGGGGAGGGAGGTTACAAGGGACAAAGAGGGAGTGGTGGGGAGGGAGGTTACAAGGGAGAAAATGGTGGGGAGGGAGGTTACAAGGGAGAAAGTGTGGTGGGGAGGGAGGTTCCAAGAGGGAAAGAAGTGGTGGAGAGGGAGGTTACAAGGGAGAAAGGAGTGATGGAAGTCACAAAGGAGAAAGAGGGGGCGGAATAAAGGAGGGAGGAAAGAATGGCGAGGCAAAAGAGCGGTGGAGGAGACGGCGGCGGCACTAAGGTGGAGTGGGGTTTACCTGGAGTTTACCTGAAGAGAATTCCAGGGGTCAACGCCCCTGCGGCCCGGTCTGTGACCAGGGTAGGGTAATATGGGAGAGGATGTTGGAACGCCAGGTAGCAGCCACCACTAACAACCCGGGGCAAGACTAAACCTAACAACCCGGAGCACCACTACCACCAACAACCCGGGGCACCACTACCACCAACAACCCGGGGCACCACTACCACCAACAACCCGCAGCACCACTACCACCAACAACCCGGAGCACCACTACCACTAACAACCCGGGGCACCACTACCACTAACAACCCGCAGCACCACTACCACTAACAACCCGGAGCACCACTACCACCAACAACCCGGGGCACCACTACCACTAACAACCCGCAGCACCACTACCACCAACAACCCGCAGCACCACTACCACTACAACCGAGCACCACTACCACCAACAACCCGCAGCACCACTACCACCAACAACCCGCAGCACCACTACCACCAACAACCCGCAGCACCACTACCACCAACAACCCGCAGCACCACTACCACTAACAACCCGCAGCACCACTACCACTAACAACCGCAGCACCACTACCACCAACAACCCAGCAACTACCACAACACGCAGCACCACTACCACCAACAACCCGCAGCACCACTACCACTAACAACCCGCAGCACCACTACCACCAACAACCCGCAGCACCACTACCACTAACAACCCGCAGCATCACTACCACCAACAACCCGCAGCACCACTACCACTAACAACCCGCAGCACCACTACCACTAACAACCCAGCAGCACCACTACCACAACAACCCGCAGCACCACTCACTAACAACCCGCAGCACCACTACCACCAACAACCCGCAGCACCACTACCCAACAACCCGCAGCACCACTACCACAACAACCCGCAGCACCACTACCACTAACAACCCGCAGCCACACACCAACAACCCGCAGCACCACTACCACTAACAACCCGCAGCACCACTACCACTAACAACCACTAACAACCCGCAGCACACTACCAACAACCCGCAGCACCACTACCACTAACAACCCGCAGCACCACTACCACTAACAACCCGCAGCACCACTACCAACAACCCGCAGCACCACTACCACTAACAACCCGCAGCACCACTACCACTAACAACCCGCAGCACCACTACCAACAACAACCGCAGCACCACTACCACTAACAACCCGGGCACCACTACCACTAACAACCGCAGCACCACTACCACCAACAACCCGCAGCACCACTACCACTAACAACCCGCAGCACCACTACCACTAACAACCCGCAGCACCACTACCACCAACAACCCGCAGCATCACTACCACCAACAACCCGCAGCACCACTACCACTAACAACCCGCAGCACCACTACCACTAACAACCCGCAGCACCACTACCACTAACAACCCGCAGCACCACTACCACTAACAACCCGCAGCACCACTACCACTAACAACCCGCAGCACCACTACCAACAACCCGCAGCACCACTACCACAACAACCAGCAGCACCACTACCACTAACAACCCGGGCACCACTACCCAACAACCCGGGCACCACTACCACTAACAACCCGCAGCACCACTACCACTAACAACCCGCAGCACCACTACCACAACAACCAGCAGCACCACTACCACTAACAACCCGGGCACCACTACCACAACAACCCGCAGCACCACTACCACCAACAACCCGCGGCACCACTACCACTAACAACCCGGGGCACCACTACCACTAACAACCCGGGGCACCACTACCAACAACCCGCGCACCACTACCACTAACAACCCGGGGCACCACTACCACTAACAACCCGGGGCACCACTACCAACAACCCGGCACCACTCACAACCCCGCCACTACCACAACCCGCAGCACCACTACCAACAACCCGGGCACCACTACCACTAACAACCCGGGCACCACTACCACTAACAACCCGGGCACCACTACCACTAACAACCCGGGCACCACTACCACAACAACCGGGGCACCACTACCAACAACGCACGCAGCACCACTACAACAACCGCAGCACCACTACCACAACAACCCAGCAGCACCACTACCACAACAACCGCAGCCACCTACCAACAACCCGGGGCACCACTACCACTAACAACCGGGACACAAAACCGGCACCACTACACTAACAACCCGGGGCACAACCACTGAACGGACCACTACAACAACCGGAGACACTACCACTAAAACCGCAGCACCACACAACAACCGGGCACCACCACTAACAACCCGCGGCACCACTACCACTAACAACCCGGGCACCACTACCACTAACAACCCGGCACCACTACCACAACAACCCGGCACCACTACCACTAACAACCCGGGCACCACTACCACTAACAACCCGGGCACCACTACCACTAACAACCCGGGGCACCACTACCACTAACAACCCGGGGCACCACTACCACTAACCAGGGAAGGGACAAGAAGAACGGAGAAACTAGCAGAAAAGAAGGAGAGCAGAAGAGAGACGGGAGGGGAGCAACGAATGAACAAGCGGGGAAACATCATAGAAAGCGGTTAAGGACCATAGGGAAAAATAGGGGAACAGGACAGGAAGGAGAGAAGGAGCGTAAGCGAAGGAGGAAAGAGAAAAGGGGGATAGATACGAACGAGAGGAGAGAAAAACAGAGGAGAGAAGATACGAACAGAAAAGAAGAGAGAAACAGAAAGAAGAGGAGAGAGAGAGAGAGAGAGAGAGAGAGAGAGAGAGAGAGAGAGAGAGAGAGAGAGAGAGAGAGAGAGAGAGAGAGAGAGGAGAGAGAGAGAGAGAGAGAGAGAGAGAGAGAGAAGAGAGAGAGAGAGAGAGAGAGAGAGGAGAGAGAGAGAGAGAGAGAGAGAGAGAGAGAGAGAGAGAGAGAGAGAGAGAGAGAGAGAGAGAGAGAGAGAGAGAGAGAGAGAGAGAGAGAGAGAGAGAGAGAGAGGAGAGAGAGAGAGAGAGAGAGAGAGAGAGAGAGAGAGAGAGAGAAGAGAGAGAGAGAGAGAGAGAGAGAGAGAGAGAGAGAGAGAGAGAGAGAGAGAGAGAGAGAGAGAGAGAGAGAGAGAGAGAGAGAGAGAGAGAGAGAGAGAGAGAGAGAGATTGGAGAGATGAGAAAGTGGTGGCGGTAGTCAGAGGGGAAGGAGAGCGAGTACAACGGGACTGCCCCCGCCCAACACCCTCCCTTCATCACACCGGGTGGATAACCAGCACCCACGTACCTGCTGCTGGATACTCTTCACTCCTGCCTGGTGTTAACATTACACGGAGACCACTGGCCATCTTGCTAACATCCGTTATTAGTCCACTAAGGCACATTAATAATTTATTAATCTTACGCAACATGAAGTGCTGAATATGTAAGGGTAATACAGCGCCAGCTGAATGGGATAGTACCCCATAATTAAGCTTGATCCAAGGAAGAGGTAGCTCCAATTACTTTGATGAAAACTCCTTTACCAACATAAATTCACCATGAATGTAATTTCGTGCCCCCTTCAAGGATATTTTGGAGAAAATTATAATATCAACAATATTTCATATTGCTGCATCACCTCTGCAACAAATTTAAGCATCAACTTCTGTTAAATACGAATCCAAGACTGTATTGATGCAATCAAGGGAGCAACAAAGCCATTTTTCTTTGTATAGTATCTTATAACTGGAGATTAACGAAGGCCCAAATTTTGCTCAGACACGCTATTATCATGGTTCTCAAGCCACTTGTGGTAAAATCCGGTCCAAACATAGTCAGGAAAACTGGATATCCTAATGACCCACTTACCTACCCAGCCACACGTGACCCCAGCAACCATGAAAGCACAAACCTCGCTAACAATTTCATTCAAAACATGAAAAAGTTTAATACACAAATAACCCCCATGTAGGAGACAAACTCCTGACAGCCTTCACACACTAAAGGACTAAAACATGTCCAGTAACATTACATCCATGTGGCATTATACTGTGTGTCAGGGAGCAGACTGGCTTGACAAATAGAAGATAGTGAATATATACTGAATGCTTCATACTGTCCAGGAAAGGGACCAAAATGAGATAAATCAATTTGAAAGAAATCCAAAATACGCCCTCTTATGTATAAAATCCAGGGCAAAAATTACATCCAGTATCAAGCCCTTACCAAACTAGATGGAACTTACACCAGTGATAGCAAAGAAACGAGCGAAATACTGAAATCTCAATATACTGTTCAGCGAGCCATTAATTCAAATGAATTCTTCATAAACGAGACTCAAAACTTTCTCAACATCTCCAAAATTTCCGACATAACCCTAACCCCAACTGTCTCTGAAAAAGCCATTGACAGCATGCCCACTCTCTCTCTCTCTGCCCCAGGCCAGACTCATGGAACCATGTTCAAGAACTCTAGGAAACCCCTACCACTTGCCGTAAATATGCTGTAGAGTGGTAGCTTAGATATGGGGGTCATCCCACAGTCGTTAAAAACAATAGACACCTCCCAACTCCACGAGGGTGGCAGCAAAGCAATAGCAAAGTATTACAGACCGATAGTACTGACGCCCCACAATATACGAATCACTGCAATTATTATTATAATGAAATAGAAGCGCTAAACCACAGGGGTTATACAGCGAATCACTGCAAGATTTTTAAGAAGAAAGATCATAAACCACAGGGATTCACTGAACCTACACAACCCAAGGCAGCTAGCGTAGGCTTAGAGAAGGTCGTTCCTTCTCGCAACTACTGAACCATTATGACATACCTTTGAAGAGTTTCGAGAGTATCTACTCTCTGAGCCCCGCCATGGGCCAGACTCGTCTGGTGCTTGCCTGGTCAACCAGGCTGTTGCTGCTGGAGGCCCGCTGCCCCCACATATCCATCACAGCCTGGTTGATCTGGCACCCGATGAAGATACTTGTCCAGTTTCCTCTTGAAGGCTTCTACACTGGTTCCAGCCATGTTTCGGATATCTTCTGATAAGATGTTGAATAGTCTGGGACCCCAGATGTTAATACAGTGCTCCCGTATTGTCCCCACCGCACCCCTGCTCTTCACTGGGTTTATTTTACACTTTCTCCCATATCTCTCACTCCAGTATGTTGTTATGGCAGTGTGCAGATTTGGGACCAGGCCCTCAAGTACTTTCCAAGTACGTATATATTATCATGTATCTCTCTCTCCTCCGCTCCAATGAGTACATGTTCAAGGCGTTCCCAATAATTTAGATGTTTCAATGGCTCAATGTGAGCCGTAAACGATCTCTGAATTTGTTCCAGCTCTGATATTTATCCTGCCCTGAACGGGGCCGTCAGCACAGAGCAGTATTCTAAGTGAGGGAGCACTAGCGATTTGAAGAGTGTCACCATCGGCATTATTTCCCTTGTTTTGAAAGTTCTCAATACCCACCCCGTCATCTTCCTGGCTGTTGTGATCTTTGTCTTGTTATGGTCTTTAAAAGACAGATCAGCAGACAATTATTCCTAAGTCCTTTACATGTTCCTTTCGTTCTACGTGGTGTCCCTCTTGCTTTTTGTATATAGTGTTCCTTTTGAGTTCTTCATTTTTTCCATACCTAAGCAGCTGAAACTTATCACCATTGAACGTCATGTTGTTCTCCACTGCCCACTGGAAGACCCTGCTTATGTCCTCCTGTAATTTTTCAGTGTCTTCTACCGTAGTGACTTTCATGCTTATTTTAGTGTCATCTGCAAATGATGATACAAAAGTGTGCTGGGTGTTTTTATCTATGTCTGCTATGAGGATGAGAAACAGCAGAGGTGCCAGGACAGTGCCTTGGGGGACTGAGCTTTTGACCTCGCTGATGCTGGATCTTGCCCTGTTCACTACTACTTTGGTCTTGGATACACTGGAACACACAATACGGATGTAGCATACATAAACTTTGCCAATGCCTTTGAAAAGTGCAATCATTGTGTAACAGTGCATAAAATGAGAGTAAAAAGTATAATTGAAAAGTGGGCAGATGCATACATAATTTTCTAACAACCCAAAGTATAATAGTGAACACACTGAAACTGGAGGCACAGTACTTGCCCCCTGTTCTCTTTTTCATATACGACATAAACAAGAGGCATAAATCATGACTCCGTATCATCCTTTGCTTATGATACTAAAATCTGTACAAGTGGTATTAGATGTACTAGAAAACAAACAGAATGCAGATGTAGTATACACGGATTTTGCAAAAGCCTTTGACAAGTGCGACCATGGTGTAATAGCATACAAAATGCGTGCTAAAGGGATAAAGTAGTGGTAAACAGAATTAATAATAATAATAATACTTTATTGAGACATGGTACAATGATACATGGTAGACAAGAAACATAGTTATTAATGAGATGTACATGCCAAAAGCCCCTAATATGCTGTGCATTGCGGGCATTCTTAGGTCTACTTAATTCTAGACTACATGGTAAAAAGTTATGGTTGATAATTTATAAAATAAGTATAATTGCGTATCTAAGTTATAAAGTTTGAATATAAGTTGAACATATCAATTAATTGTAGCAATGCAACTAATTGAGTGAGATAACAATTTAAAACAATTAGTTGCATTGCAGTTACAGTTTACGTGGTCATTATAATGTAAATGTTATGGAAATAGTTAGCTTAGTATGTATTATTCATAACAGGTTTTTACATTTAAGTGATTAGTCAGGTTTTTACATTAAGTGATTATTCTACTTTGTTGGGAATGTTTGATATTGAGCATTTAGCTTTGGGTGAGAAGGTGGTTTTTTAGCATCGTTTTGAATTGGGGTACAGGCAGGGTTTCTTTGGCAATGACAGGTAATGAATTCCAAATTTTCGTGCCATAGTGAAGAGCTCTGTTCCACAAGGCACAGTACTCGCCCCTATCTTGTTCCTCATTCTCATATCAGACATAGACAGAGATGTAAACCATAGCACCATATCATCCTTAGCAGACGATACTAGGATATGCACGAGTGTCATCCATTGAGGACACGGCAAATCTCCAAGAAGATATAAACCAAGTTTTCCAATGGGCAACGGAGAACAATATGATGTTCAATGAAGACAAATTCCAACTACTCAGTTATGGAAAACTGGAGGAAATAATAGCTAGGACTGAGTATACTACAAACTCTAATCACACAATAGAGCGGAAAAGCAATGTGAAGGACCTGGGAGTAGTAATGTCCGAAGATCTCACCTTCAAGGACGACGACAATGCCACTATCACATCTGCGAGAAAACTGATAGGATGGATAATGAGGACATTCAAGACAAGAGATGCCAAGCCAATGATGATCCTTTTTAAATCACTTGTTCTCTCTAGGCTGGAATACTGCTGTACATTAACATTCCCATTTAAGGCAGGTGAAATTGCAGATCTAGAGAATGTACAGAGAACCTTTACAGCATGTATAAGTTCCATCAAACACCTTAACTACTGGGAACGCCTGGAAGCACTTGACTTGTACTCACTGGAGCACAGGCGAGAGAGAGATCATAATCTACACCTGGAAGATTCTGGAGAGACTGGTCCCTAAACTGCACACAGAAATCACTCCCTACGAAAGCAAAATACTTGGCAGGCAATGTAACATACCCCCAGTGAAAAGTAGGGGCGCCACTGGTACACTAAGAGAAAACACTAAGTGTCCGGGGTCCAAGACTGTTCAATAGCCTCCCACCAGCCATAAGGGGAATTACCAATAGACCCCTGGTTGTCTTCAAGAGGGAGCTGGACAGATACCTAAAGTCAGTGCCAGATCAGCCGGGCTGTGGTTTGTACGTTGGACTACGTGTGGCCAGCAGTAACAGCCTTGTCATGGACCGGGCTGTGGGGGCGTTGATCCCCGGAATGCCCTCCAGGTAGGTAGTCTTCCAGCGAGCCACTGACAATATGATGTTCAATAAGGACAAGTTTCAGTTACTAGGTTATGGAAAGATTGAAGAAATAAAGACCGGAACAGAGTATAAAACAGATTAATCACTCAACGGAGGGCAAGACTAATGCGAGACACATGAATAATTATGTTGGAAGATCTCGCCTTCAAGGATCACAAGTATCACTATTACAACTGCAAGGAAAATAATAGTCTGGATAACTAGAACCCTCAAAGCAAGACATGCCAAGCCAATGAAGATACTCCGAGTCACTTGTTCTAAGTTGGAGTAATGTTGTACTCTAAACAGCTCCAGAGACTGCAGAGAACCGTCGCTGCTCATATAGATTCAGTTAACCCCTAAATTACTGGGAAGGTTCAAAGTCCCTTGGTCTGTGTTCCTTGGAAAGTAAGCAAGAGGGGTACATTATAATCTACTCCTGATAAATTCTAGAAGGATTAGTCCCAAATCTGTTCACAAATCGTTCCCCATGAAACAGCCTTGGCAGACAGTGCAAAAAATGTCAATAAAAAGAAGGTCTGCAATGATCATGTACACCAAGGAAAAACTCGTTAAGTATGAAGGGACCAAGACTTTTCAACGTGCTCCCTTTATATAAAAGGAGGATTACCAACAGACCCCTTCCTGGTTATCTTCAAGAAAGAAATGACCAAGTTCGTCAATTAAGTGCCTGATCAACCTGGCTGTGGTGTTTATGGTGGACTTCATGCAGCTAGCACCAACAGAATGGTTGATCAAGTCATCCACCGGGAGGCTGTGTCTGGGACCAGGTCATGGGTGCGTTAACCAATGGAACACACTCAAGGTAGGTCAACAGCTGTAGCAGTTTACTTTGCTCTCAGATACAGTTATATGTGCATAATTTTACCAACTCCAAAACATTATGTTGACGTTTCCAATCCTCCTCCTCTCATAAAAACTCATGTCAGCACGAGGATACTGGAGGCCATTCCTCCAGTAGTTTCCTAGTATAAATGATATATGTACATGAAACAATAAACCAGATCCATTTTGATGCTCTCATTAAAACCGTTTAGGGGATTCATTGCACCTTGCTTTCCACTGGAGGTATTTTGCACCATCTGCCAAACCTCTTACTCGAGCAGGGAGCGATTTCGGCGTGTAAATTCAGGACAAATCTCTCCAGAATTTTCTAGGTATAAATCATGATTTATCTTTCTTGCATGTTACAAGAAGTACAGCTTAAGGGACTTGAGGTGTTCTCTATAATATAGGTGCACGACTGAATTTATACATACAGTGAAGGCTCTATGTTCTCCGCCTCTATGATTATGCATGTGCCAGCCTTGAAAGGGGCTGTTAGTGTGCAGCAATATTCCAGTCTAAAGAATACAAGTTACTTTCAGCAATATTCCAGTATAATGAGTACATGTGATAGCAATATTCCAGTCTAAAGAGCACAACACTGCTGTGAACCTTGAATGCACTAACATTATCACTCGTATGTTCCTAGCATACTACTCTTACTGTTAAGACATTAACTCCAAATGTCAACTCGAATGACAGGGTACAATTATTCGTGTCCTTACATGCCAGTCAGTATCAACTAAAAAAAAATTAAATATACAGTACTGTAAAGGCACCTTGCTATAAAACTAAGATTGTGTGCCTGTGAATATGAGACACTAAAAGTTAGTCTTGCACTTTATCCGTGACTGGCTTAAGAGTTATTTGTCTTTTAACCCTGCATGAACCCAGTATTCCCTTGCAACTGTTTGATCAATCAAGCTGTTGCTGCCTGCAGTCCACAGGCCAGCATAGCCATCACAACCTGATTCATTATGCAAATCCTCAAAGAGCTTTTCCAGTTTGACTTCTAAATTTATTCCAGAAATAATTCTCATCTGCTGGTAGAGCATATACTATTTAAGGGGTATCGACCATGCATGATGGCAGTCTTCTCTAATTGTGATTGTGGCACCTCCGTTTTTCACTGGGGCTATTCTCTACTTCCTCACACACCTCGCCTCATGTCAATTATGGTGGTGTGTATAATTTAGGACTCAAGATTTTATTTTTTCAAGTAAAGTATTTGTTCAAGGGGGCTTCACAATATGTACATTATTACATTTTTGCCAGTTTTATATTAAATACTGAATATCTGTGTTAGGTACAGTACTGCACTAAACAATCATGAAGCACTTCCTAATGAAGCTACAGCTGAACAAATATGAATAAATTAATGTGCAATGAAATTGCTTAGCATGTCCAATTTTCTGTTAAAATTAGGTATTTACAACTTAGACATTGCAATTATAAATTTGATATATATTTTTTAATTAACATAAAACAGAATATGACTATGTATGCGTACTATTATTTGTTGTTAAATCGAGGATTTTGGCTTTTTATATTAAATTAGTAATGACAAATACAGTGGACCCTCGGTTTTTGTTGAAAATTCTTTCCAGAATGCTGTTTGAGTGCCATTACCGAACGAATTTGTTCCCATAAGGACAAATGTAAATTAGATTATTCATTTCACACCCCCAAAAACACACTTACAAAAGCACTTACGAAAATATACTTACATAATTGTTCGAGTTTGGAGGTGAACGAAAACCGAGGGTCCACTGTACACTATACAAAAATATAAATGATATGGTACGGAACATGCACTGTAGATTCCAACACATTTACAAGCCAAGCCACGATGTCTTGTGTCTCAGAAACTTCAAGCTTTAAGAAAAATTAAAAAAAAAAAAAAAATTAGGTAAAGATTTGTTCAGATTTTTAACCCCGAGGGCTATCCACCAGGGATAACCCAAGAAAGTCAGTGCATCATTGAGGACTGTCTTATTTCCATTGGGGTCCCTTCAAACTTGTCCCCAAAGATGCGACACACCAGTCAACTAACACCCAGGTACCTACTTACTGCTAAGTTAACAGGGATAGTAGGTGTAAGGAAACATACCTAACGTTTCCACCCATCTCACGGTTGGCATACTGAAAGCCCAAGTGTTGTATATAAAGCAAGGCCTCTCCTACCTCATAATTACACAGTATCATAGAAGCCTGAATCCATACCCAAATATATATAATGAACAAATTTCAAGAGTCTTCCTGCTTTTGCAGTCTGGCCTGGGGCCAGGCTTTCCTGGTGATTGCCTGATAAACATTGCTGCTGCTGTTGGTGACCCAATGACCCCCATTCCCATCACAGTCTGATTGATTTGGTACTTGGAAGCAGTGAGCTTCCTCTTAGTGACTTGCACACTTGCCTCTGGCAGTATTTCTGATACTTTATATTCTGATATATTCATATCAACAGCCTTATTCATTAATTATACAACTTTTTAACTTCCTGAACAAATCTTATTCTTAGCTTGCCTTTGTGAAGGCTATAAGTATCCCTGGATGTTTGTGCCACCAACTGGTATAGATCTAACCAAGTGTAAATTCTCTCAGTACAATTACTTATCTTGCATTATCTGCTTAATATTAAAAAATAAAAGTCTTTTGATATTTCCTAAAAAATTTCCGAACTAATACACGATCACCAGCACAACATCAATCACTGCGTGATTAGAATGGAAGACAAAGATTGTTGTTAAGACCTCATTTTTTCTATATTTATGAGGAATTTACACGTAACAGCAATATTTTGAGAAAAATTGTATTTCTACTAGTGTTGTGCACGATGAGTAATAATATACACGAAAAGAAAACAAGTTTGATGGCCAAAAAAATGGGAGATGGTGGGATGCCTCCTACCAAGAGGCCTGGTCACAGACCGGGCCACGGGGACGTCGATCCCCGGAATGCCCTCCAGGTAGACCATGAAGCTGCACTACATAAATTATTCCACATTTACATGGAATTCAAGCACATGGATTTGTGTATAAGCTTTATGTAATTCAACCATTGTTTTAACATTGTAGAATATTTCAGAGAAAAATTCTTGAGTGACAGAAAATAGTGGAAGATGGTTGACAGCAGGCACTTGAGTTTTTCTACCCAAACCTCCTTCAAGGGAGGTTCCTCGATTCTGGTGATGGGCTCCTGATCTAAGGAATCGGACTTTTACTTTAATTCCCTGAATGCAGCCTGTATGTCTTTCATTTTCCAGGCACTTTACAACCCCAACAGGTTTAGTGCTCCCCATGAATAAAATGATGATAATATAGTAATCTACTCAGACCTAGGGCCAAACTTCCTTATTGCCTGCCTGTTCAACCTGGCTGTTGCTTTTAGTAGTTCACTGGCCCACCTCTCCATCACAGCCAAGTTGATTTGGCATTTTTGCTGATACACTAGTCTAGTTTCCTCTTGAAGACCTTTACATTTGTTCCAGCAATATTTCCAATTCTGCTGCATCCCAAATACAGTGGTACCTCGGTTAACGATATTTTTTCATTCCAGAATGCTGTTCAAGTGCCATTACCAAACGAATTTATCCCCATTAGGAATAATGTAAAATAGACTAGTCCTTTTAGACCCCCCAAAAATACACTTACAAAAGCATTTAAAAAAATAAACTTGCATAAAAGGGTGAGTTTGGGGACCATCGTTAACCGAGGTACCACTGTATGTACTGACAAGCACCATGGCTCCATATAAATAAGAATTTAATTATTCCTTGATATAACGAAGTTCCGCTCACAAGCAAAATTATCCCTGTTCAATCAAGGGAGGGGCAAGTCTAACACTTGCTGCAATTGATCACAGCTGCAGGTTGGATATTATGAAAGAAAGTATAAGAACCCCAATGGAAATTAGTTACTCTGCTTGGCATTCTTGTTTTGTCCCGAATTTATAATTCTATGCAGTTAATCTGAAGTTTTCATCATAAATTATGGTGTAATTATACAGTGGACCCTTGCTATTCGAACACTCCAAAACTCACCCTCCTTCCAGAATGCTGTTCAAGTGCTGTTACCAAATGAATTTATTCCCATAAGGAATGATGTAAATTAGGTTAGTCCATTTCAGACCCCCAAAAATACACTTATAAAAGCTCTTACAATAATAAACTTACATAAAAGGGCGAGTTTTGGTGTTCGAATAGCGAGGGTCCACTGTATATCCCATGCTTTCTAGGGTGATATGTCTACTCTGGATGTAATTTTACAAATATTAAGGCTGGTGACTGATAATAAATACAGTGGTACCTTGCTTTTGTCGATAATTCATTCCAGAATGCTGTTCGAGCGCCGTTACCAAACAAATTTGTTCCCATAAGGACAAATATAAATTAGATTAGTCCGTTTCAGACCCCCAAAAATACACTTACAAAAGCACTTACAATAATACACTTACATAACTGTTCGAGCCGGGGGCTGTACGAAAACCGAGGTATACCACTGTATATACAATTAGAGATGGTGAAACCATGTTTGTAAACAGGAATGCTGTGGTGATGATACTCATTTATTAAAAATAATATCCCTGACTTTAATGGGCAATTTCATAATCCCAATGAATTCTTCTATTCCATAATACATTTAATAAATTACTATATAAAACAACTTTACCTTTTTTTCTCCCTAGTTTTCCATCTAGGTTATAACAGTCCACCTTCAGCCCTGACACATTCATGAAAGAGATACGACTGCAGTCCTTATTACTTCGATGCTATAATTCACTTTCAATTTCCGAGGCAGTGGAGACAATCTCTGGGACTATTTACGGATGTACAGTACCAAACATATTGCCAAAAATTTTAACTGACTATTTAAAATTGGGCTACTGTAAACAGGTGTCCCTCTCCAGGAGCTTTGTCAAGCCATTAAGGCTTGACAAAGCTCCTGGAGAGCAAAATGTTGCCACAATAAAATGTCACATTAGTTGCATTTATGTCCTTTAACTTAACATATTGTCGGTAATTCTACCAATATTAATACAATCTTTGATATTGTTTTAATGTCACCTTTGCACCATTTATAACATTTTTAGTATATTTTTAAATGTTTATCCAGTAGTGTACTGCATATTGTAATAAACAGAACAGGAAATCAGCTCTAATATACATTATTTAGGTATGCATACTGGTCAGAGAGCCCGTCCTAAGTCAGAGTCGATGGTAAACGAGTACATTGCTAAGTGAGGAGAGGCTGTAATTAGTCCAGTACCGTATTCAAGAAAAAGCTAAGCCCTGTATAATCAGTCAGTGCAGAACGGCACAGAATGCACATCAGAATGGCACAGAATGCACATCAGAATTTCAAGTAAAAATAACAGACTGCAGTACTGTACATTTCATTTTACTTCATTATATACATCATCACTCTGCAAAGACAAAATGTCTTGCTTCCAATTTAAAGGTTAAGCAGCAACTATATATACACCCAGTTGGCCAAGTGGATGTGATGAAATCATACACAATCACAGTTCTCTCAAATTCCTTGTGCTCTGCAATTTTAGATTTTAAAACAACTTTTAGGATAGGTCTGACTTAGTGATTCCTAGAAAAATATAATGGTAATTCAGATTTGCATCAGGCACCACTGCAAAGAGACTATGATGATCTGAACAAGTTAAATAAAAGAAGAGCCTGTGGTATAAACAGTGCCATCAGCACAGCAGTACTAATGCAAGTTACAGTGAAGATGGGTTGAGAAATTTTACAGAAGTATGAACCATGAAGAAAATACATGTCATCTCATGTTGGCCCCTAACCCTCATGCACTCCTAAGCTCATATATCCAAACAGGAAATTGGGACAAAGTGCACTGTACAGCCTTTCCTCACAGCGACATATTCATTTACCCACGACTCTGACTTACAACGGGCTCTCTAACCAGTATGCATACCTAAATAATGTATATTAAAACTGATTTCCTCTATTCCGTTTATTACAATATACAGAAAACTACTGTATAAACATTTAAAAATACAGTGGACCCCCGGTGTTCGTGATTTTTTTCGTTCCAGAATGCTGTTCAAGTGCCATTACCAAATGAATTTATTCCCATAAGGAATAATGTAAATTAGACTAGTCCTTTTAGACCCCCAAATATACACTTACAAAAGTACACTTACATAATTGTTCGAGTTTGGAGCATCACAAACACCAGGGGTGCACTGTACTATATTAAAATTTTATAACTGGTGCAAAGGTAACATTAAATATCAAAGATGGTTGACACAAACCCACTACTATTATAGTTGCTTAGCAACAAATTCGTTTACCAACATGGTCTTAGGAATGGAACTCTGTCATTAAGTGAGGAGAGGCTGTACTTGTTTATACGTATAGGATGAGAGAAGTGAAGAAGACTATGGCCCATTCCTTTTCACTTCCCTCGCCATTAAATCAGTAGTCACTATTATATAATGAAGGAATAGGATTTGGTGTGAATGAGCCAGCTGTATCTTGCAGTAGATGGCTCATACCTGGATTATTGCTTTTAAAAGATCCCTTAAAATCTTTCCTTCCATTACAGCCACTTGTCACAATACACGAGACCCATCGCAATTTAAAGATTTTTGTCAAATTAATGAAAGAAAATGAGAAAGCAAAAGCTGTCAAACTTTAATGCACCAATAAAGTAGGATCAAATCATTTTCAGCTTTCATTTTGCAGTTAGAGTAATTTTTTGATGTTTTTTTTAATAAACTGCCCACATCAGGATTCCTTTTTTGATGCAACAATGTTTTTTTAACAAACCGTCCATCTTCCACCGAGGCAGGGTGACCCAAGAAAAGAGGAAACACTTTCACCATCATCCACTCCATCATTGTCTTGCCAGGGGGCCACTGCAAATATCCCCACCCCTCCTTCAGAGTGCAGGCACTGTACTTCGCACCTCCAAGACAAAAGTCTGGCTACCCAGTTTCCCTGAACCCTTTCATAAATATTACTCTGCTCACACTCCAACAGCATCTCATAAAAACCATTTGCCTCCACTCGCTATCTAACATGCTCACACACACTTGCTGGAAGTCTAAGCCCTTCTCACACAAAACCTGCTTTACCCCCTCCAACCTTTCCAAGGATGAACTCGCCCCATCTTCCCTCCACTACAGATTTATATGCCCTGTCCACAGCAGGGATTGTCAAGGATCCTACTTCTGCACCATTTTTGGGTTAACCTTTTCAATGTCACCCCACTCAGTGTAGGATAAGTGAAGCAAACCTCTGACCTCGTGTTTGGTTTAAAATGGCATATTTTAGTGGTTTCTTGGTATTATTTTACAAAATATAAAACATAATGCTGAAATATAAATAATTTTGGTTGGTTTTGGGACCAGAAGTAGCTTGAATGAGGACGCAAAGCAGCAAAAATATTAGATTTTGTAAGATTATCCTGAGAATGGATAAGGCAGAATATCCTTACTCTCCCCAGTCTGTTTTATGGGTTTTTACTAGGTCTGCTTCAATTACTGGGATGCCCTAAACCATGACTAATCATGCCTGGTTATATTATCTGAGAAATGGGGTAAAACTTCAAATTTTTGCGTGAATTCAAATGGAGAATAAATGTAATGTAGGAGAATCCTGAGGACGTGATTAATGAACAGAGGAAATGTTGCTTTAGTTTCTGGGATACCTACAGTGTTTATTTTGGACTCTTAGTTGTAATAGTTAAATGAGCTGTTTCTGGTGCTCAATCGTATTAGCAATCGCATAGAAAAGGCAGAAAGAAAACTGTGTGCAAAAGATGTGGTAGAAGATGAAAAATTTTGTAGGAAATTTTTTTTTGTACCTTTCTCTGATAACAGTTTCTAGATGATTCAAGGGTAAATCTGTTTCTTGTGAAATAGAACTAGTAGGACAAGTAAAATTGAATCCAATAGGTTTCTTGCTGCAAATAGATGGATGAATCCACTGATGTTGCAAATTTAGCAACATTACTCGTGTTGCACACTATACTGTATTCATGAATCTTCTCTTAAAGGAGATATTCATTATATGCAAATTACAAATGAAATATTGAAATTAATCAATTCATAAAGAAAACAGGAAATATCCTGGGACACATATTCCAGTATGTGCACTGAAGGAGCAGCACCTATGGTAGGGAAAAATGCTAGACATTGTACGGCAAAAAATATAGCTTCATTTATTGAGCATAACCATTTGTGCCTTCATAAATCATGCACTAGCAATTAAATGAATGCCATAAGATCTACCAGGAAAGATGCTGTACAGTATTCAATTACTATACATAACTAAAATTACTCTTTTTCAATTATTTTGCACTGAAAACTTTAATTCTACAATACACATTTTTATATGTATTTCTTTTATAAAAAGAAACAAGTAGGGTGCCTTTCCCTTAAAAATTTGAAATTCATGTAGCTATATTTCACATATTACAAAAGGTAACAAATTGTGTTATATTGCTATTTATCTTGTATGATTAAACTTTTATCTTTTGGTCAAGGGTTCTGCAAATTCAAAAAGTTTGACTATCTGTAGTGTTGGGTTGGAAGAGTTCTATGAGAGAGGAGCTTGAACCTCAAGCACAAGTTAGAATGGAGTGTGAGAAACAGGTCTTCAGGATTTTACATGCTAGATAAGAATTTTAAAGGCAGGGAGTACAGTACAATGTATGAAGCTTGAAAACTAATTGAGGCTACAGTTCAGCAAGTATGTGCACGTCTGGAAAAGAAACTAGAAAACATGGGACAGTGAATATTTTTCTTTATTTTAAGAAATTAACAAATGAAATATGGTACAATGGTACCTCGGTATACGTCCGCATTGGAATAAGTCCAACTTGGTATATGTCCTGTTTGGACGCGAAAATTTTTGATTGGTATACGACCTTTGTTTGGAATACGACTCGCGTGCTACCCTTGTTTACCTCTCTCTCAATGTGGAGGAGTTAGTGGAGGAGCACAGGGAAGAGCTGACCACTGAAGAGCTGCAGGAACTTGAGAAGGAGGAGCACAAGACTAAGATGGATGCACTCTCTTCAGGCTCGGAAGAGGAGATAGAGGAAGCCCCTACTTCATTAATCAAGGAAATCTTTGCCAAATGGATGGACGTTAAAAACTTTGCAGAGAAGTACCACCCCAACAAAGCTCAAACAAGCCGTAATAGCATTGTCTGGAATGACCAGACAATGTCACATTTCCGAAACATCCTGAGGAGAAGGCAGAAGCAAAGTTCTTTGGACAGATTTTTAGTAAAAGTCAAACCTGGTGAGCTTCAACCAGGTCTAAATAGGGAAAAGACAGAAAAGAGAAGGAGACTCTCCTTCCAAACAATAAAAATTCCTCTCCTCCCTTCTCAGCACTATCCTAGTGGGCACTCGACTCTTCAGCAGAGGTTAAATTTGCATTTATTTCATCTAATTCTTTTGTATTTATGTATGTATTTTAATATTAAGCAGTGTTTAAATTACATATTTTAGTATTAAGCAGTGTTTAAATTATTTTATACAACCCCATCAATGTATAATATGCCAATAACAATAGGATTTTTTTTCATGGGAACGTATTAATTGTTTTCCCTATACAGTGGACCCCCGGATTTCATCAATAATTCTTTCCAGAAGGCTGTTCGAGTGCCGTTACCCAACGAATTTATTACCAAGGACGAATGTAAATTAGATTAGTCTTCAGACCCCCAAAAATACACTTACAAAAGCACACTTACGTAAGTGTTCGAGTTGGGAGCTGTACGAAATCCGGGGGTCCACTGTATTTCTTATGGGAAAATTTGTTTGGTATACGTCCTGTTTGGTATAAGTCCTAGGTCCTGGAACGGATTAAGAATGTATACCGAGGTACTACTGTAGTAATATGAACGATACACCAATTCAGAAGTATAAATAGTATTATATTTATAGAGATATATGTTAGAGAATGCAATGAGGTCACCTGAAAATTCACCACCCCAAGGAATAAAGTGAAATATAGATAAATAAGTTTTTCTATTTTGCATAAATCTGAACAAGCTTAAGTTATGTTGCTAAGGTAGTGTGGGTGGAAAATGAAAAAATCTACTTAACTATATTTCGCTGTTTGCCCAGTGGAGTAAGGACAAAGTAAATCTTCAAGCGATCAATTTTCTTGAAGTAGCAACTGTGTACCTAAAAGCTGGGCATATTCTTAAGGATAAATGTGAATTAAAAAAATCAGGAGTTGACTCTGCAGTGAAGAGAAATAATTGTAGCACCATGTTAATGAACTTTTAGCAACATAACCATGAAATATTAAATAAATCATGAGAACACAATCAAAATATAATTACAAAGCCTCTGGTGCAAGTGCACAAAACCAGTAAGGCTGTGATCTTACAATGTTACCAAGTGACCAATTGGACAAAAGTTTCCAATATTTTCCTACTGGCAAAGTTTTCTCATTCATATATATATATATATATATATATATATATATATATATATATATATATATATATATATATATATATATATATATATAGTATAAATTTAATAAAACTAATAGTAATAACCTAACCTAACAAACCTAAATTAACTGGATAACTCATGATCATATTTAAACAACCCATCAAAACTGCTGTATAATAACTTGCCAATGTCAGTGATTTGAAAAACCTATGACTGCCCAATATCAAAACCATTATTTAAACACAGCCTACAGAATGAAATGAAAGTGCAGAAAAAATATATGTACGTCATCCCTAACTGCTACTTCCACTGGTTATATGATTTTAAATACGGTCTATATGTTTATGAACTGTCCTAAAGTGTGGACAAAAAAAAAATTGTATATGAACTACATTACGTATGAAGCTTCTAGCCAATTGCAGTAATCTAAAGCTAGAGGAAACACAAAGGATTATGTCTCAAATAAAATCGCCTAAATTAATGCTTGGTGAAAATTTGAGGCACATAATTGATGCCACACATATTGAGAAGGAAAGATATAAATTTATAAATACTAAAATTAATTTCTTTAATTAAATTACTCATGCCTGGGTACCATGGTCATGCGGCTGCCGCTTCTGGCTTGTTCTCTGTGGTCCATGTTAAATGTTTAGTGAACCACATGGCAGCCGCCACCACACATGAACACACTTCATCATTACTACTACATGAAACACATTATATATGGCCACAAATCAAAATCTTTCTCGATCAGCTGATCCTGAGGCAGCAGCAGCACCCAGCGCCTCGCTCCCCCGCACCAGCCTACAACCATTATAAAGCAAACCATCGGCAAAAATGCGGTAGAAGCCAACACTTTTCGCACGAGGGGTAGATACATTTATTGCATAATATGAAAGTATATGGAGGCGGGAGAGTGAGTCAATGACTCCATTTTCTGGCGGGGACGACAGCGGCGCCATCTATCCCGCCGGTCCTCAACCTCCACCATCCTGGCGTTTCCCTCTTATTTCCCGCCCCGTGTTCATCTTTACCCCGGTTGAGCGTAGTCAGGAGGGCGAGAGAGGGGCGAGGATGGTGGTATAGTGGTGGGAGGTGTATAAGGAAGCTAGATAAGAGAGTATAGAGGTAAAGTAAGAGAGTGTTGTGTGGAGGTTGCTGGTGCGGCCGCCAGGGTACAATGGCCAAGTGTACGGCCGCCTTCCTCTGCCTCACAACATTCAAAAATTTACTTTCCACTCACTCACATGACAATCAGCTGATTATGCTCTCCATACAGCCTGTATCGTGACATGACCCTCCCTCGCGCCAGGGTTATTTACGGGCGTTTTCCACGCCCGGTTTTCAGCTATATTTTGAAAACTGCTACGAAAAGAAACTTCAGTTGGAGAAAGAACAGAGGTGAAACTCATAACTTACCTCAAAAGGCTAGTTCTACTGATGTTATGGGGGTAATAACCAAATACTAAACATTTTCACGATAGCACTCCTGGAGACACTTTGCAAATACAACAATGAATCACCAGAGGGGTCAAAAATGGAGAAAATTGAGGATGTGAAACAACAAGACGCGCCACAGACACTCGGGCCACAACACTGCCTCATAATCCGCGCTCACCAAACTAGTTCCCCCACCTTCCCACCCAACATATATTTCACTACACTACTTTAACCAAACTACTTCAAATAATTTCTTGCTCGACTTTCAAAGCCGTTTGATGTCTGTATAATGCTATTATGGTACATTGTTCCGAAAAAGCGTAAGAATACATGATGTAAATAGTGCAGCTCACTTGTGCCTCCTGCCAAACCGAACAATATTTTCATTATTCGCTGAGTTTCTGTGCATCTGTTGCAAGTCATTTAATATTATATGATCAATATATATATATTCTACGTAATAACATCTAAATAAAATTTGGTACTTAACTTTATTGACATAAATTAAGCAAAATGGACATTATTCAAAGAAAACGTTTGATTTTGGACATTTTCTTTGAATGAAAGCATAAACTTGAATATATTGCCAATCCCCTTTGTTTTTGTCGAATCCTAAATTTATAGCTCATTTAAAGATCATTTTCTGCTAACTACAACAAATAAAATAATTACAATACACTTTTAACTTTTGTGTACTGTATAACCCTTGTAGGTTTAGCGCTTTTTTATTATAATCATAATAATAATATTAATTCTAGCGTATTTTGCACTTTTAGAATCCCCATAGGCATTCATCAAGGCACAAACTATTTTGATTCAATAATTTTGTCACAGTATTTGTCTTTTGTAAAGCAATTCTTGAAGACACATTTATGTGGAACTAAGAAACGTGTAAGACATTAAATCTTGTTTAACATGATTCCACTAGACGAATCACGTGGAAATATAGACACGTAGGAATTCAAGGACCCAACGAAAATAAAGACGCCAATAAGTAAGTATATTTAGGTACAGATCCACATAAGTACAATTATCATACATAGTAACATATGTGTAAATTACCTAGGATAACCCAAAATAGTCTGACTTATTTCCGATGGGATCCTTGGAAGAAAAACATTGCTTGACTTAACAAGGCCACTCTGCTTTCAATTCTGTTCAATTTACTATGTATAAAAACATCGTTAGCATTTAACATTCTGCATGAGGCCTAAATAAAAACTTACAGAAGGGACGTTTTGCTCACAGGTTTTTTTTTCATCATTCCAAAAGATATATTAATCTTAAAGGACTGATAAGTGGGCGAACAGTCTTCTATAAAATATCCTAAGTTCTTCATATGTGAATTCATTTTCACAGTTTGTTGGTAATAATATTCTTAGTACTTGTGCTGGGCGTACCTTACATATATTAAAATCTAGGAGGGACGTATAGACAATCCGAACACCGATTTCCCCTGTTTCTGAGCAGTAAATAGATCCCAAGAGTTTGTCGCCTAGTTGCAAGTCAAATCCTAGGAAGGACCTAAGAAGATCCACAGTGGAAATAAGTTACACGGCTTGGTTTTCTTGGGTTATACTTGGTTATTATACCTCCAGGGTTACTACCAGTCAAGTCTTTTCTTCCCTTAGAAGTCCTGAACTTTGCTTTTGAATATTATGCAAACACAAACTATATTTACGACTTAGTCATAATTCAGATTCATTGTCGATAAACCTTTGACAATCTTTGTTTAATAGGAAATTGCTCCCCTCAAGGAAGGTTCATTGACGCTGGTGAGGGGTCTTGATCTAGGGAATTGGATTTGTGCTTCAGTTCCCTAAATTATGCCTGAATACCTTCCATCCCCAGCCCCCCACAGGCGCTGTAGAAACCTACTGGTTTAGCGCTTCCCCATCATTATAATAATAATAATAGGAAATTGTTGTGATAAGCAAAACTTACTTCTTTTACCCTCGACCTTCAATCCATTCCTTACATGGTTGTACAGCAAATGTGTTTTCCACATCCATAAACAGCTGGAATCACAACACCATTAAGTCGAGACTTATATCCCTCCTGCTTGTGGATGTAAACTTCGTCCCTCAGTACACAGCTAGTCAGTGCGCGTCAGTGACAGAGCTAAAACTATCATTACAGCAATGCTGCAAATGTTGGTGTCTTAGCCATTCGTCGAAATATTGCAGGTCACAGGTGCAGTGGCTTTCCTATACTCTCGCTCATATATCCAACCATTTTGGAGTTCTGAAAGATGATTTTCCAATTTTTTTCCCCACTTCTTCCCCAGCTGCCACCTTCACAACTTAAACAGTCCTCTTCACCTGACCCTTCCACACTTACACCTCAGCCCTAAAGACCCCCAACAACAGTCACCTCGAGACATAGCAACAACACTACTGTTCCTTCGCAAACACTCTAAGCTTTGAGTAAATACTTAAGACTTAAACTATTACTACATTTATCCCAGAAATACACGCACCCCACACTCTTCCAATATCCTTCTTAGATACAAGAAATTTGTTCCATTTTATGGACTTCTACATCACATTACCCAACTAGCCCTTCACAATCAATTCTTTCCGTGACAACCGCCAACGTCCCTACCGTCTCCATTCCACCTTCCTTTTATCCCATGCATTACATTCTTCCACCTCCCTCTATCCCTCTATCCAGAGACACGTGAAGCTATAATTGCATATATCGAAGACTTACAGGAAAACTCAACAGGATGCTCATTTAAACTGAAACACACAAACACTCTTCAAGACTCTGACTTCAGTCTTACACTCTCATCATCCACCATCATGATCTCATCCTTCACACTGTTAATTTGCAACACACGTACTACTTCTCATTACACGTACACACACACACACACACACACACACACACACACACACACACACGCCACAACTCTCATATCTCTAGTATACTTTCCTCTTTAAGGGGGGCTCCTTGACGAGGTAAAGAGGCTATCGGTCTGAGGAATTGGACCTTTTGGTCTTCTTCCTCAGACCGAACCTAATTACCCCCCAATCCCCCCTCCCTTTTCCCATCTTCCCCATCCTTCCTTTTCCCTTTCCTCCTCCCCCTCCTCCTCATCCCTCCCTTATTTCCTTCCCATTTTTACCCTGGGAGCTTCTCTCCACAGGCATTCTAGTTCCTAGGTAGGGGGAAGGGTACCGTGTTCCATTCCCATTCCGTTGAGGTTCTTGGCGGTGGTGTAGTTTACCGTGGAATCTGGATCGCCTGGGGATGTCCCGATCCCTCTCCGGTCTCCCGGGGGGGTAGCCTTGGGTATCTTTCGGGCGACGGGTGTATCTCTGGAGGCCACCTTTCGGATTCCGGGGGTGGTGGCCGAAGGCAGTATGCTTTGTGGCGGATATCCGGCCGCCCTCTCTTTTGTCCGCCGAGGTGGCTCGGTGGATGTGAGGTTGCTATCCCGGATTGCTGGTTTACTGGCATGAAGGGTAGGGTATGGCACGGGTTCCATGCAGCATCTGCACTACTTGCGGTGTTGAGGTCCTCTTGGGCGTGGAGGGGGATTTACGCCCCTTTCATTCCTCCTAGGAGCTATTCCTCCACGTTCCCCCCTTTTTTTATTCTTATTTTTATTTTTATTTTTTTTCTTTCTTTTTTTTTCTTAAAAACAAAAAGAAAGAAGTAACCTAACCATGGATGCCCTAATCCGTGACTCTACCCCCGGGCCCCTTGATACCACACCTAGTTCTGACCCTACCTTGTTAATGGATCTCTTCAGACAACCCTAATACCCCTGTACCTGAAGCAGGTGCCAGTTCGTCACCTGCTTCAGGTCCCAGGGACCCGATTGGCCCTTTTGATACATCTGACCTTCGCTCCTCTCTGACCTTGATTCTGGCTTCTCCCTCGACGGTGCGGCAATTTTGAATCGCTCGCCCGTCTCACATCGGACCACCCCTGGTCCCACACTCAAACGACCAAGACCCACACATGACGATTCGACACTTTCTTCTCGTTCATCTCAGAAACGACAAACTCGTCATGCACTCCCCTTAAACTCTCTGTTTCAAACTACTCAATGGACAAAGTTTTTTACTCTGCGACAGACTTCTCCTAATACCTATCTTTCAGACCATAGTATTGGTAAGGCTCTGCTACGCCATGTTGGTAAAGACATCTCATTTCACGCTCTCAAGAGCGGCACTCGCATCATCACGGTCCAGAATGCTGGCCAAGCTCGCGATCTTTCTCTTCTCACAACCATAGATACTGCTCCTGTTACTATTGACAAGCACCATTCCCTCAATTCTTGTTGTGGTTCTGTCATTTTGCCCCACACCATTGTCCAACGGAATTTCCAGACATGTGGTGATGACATTTTCGAGCAGCTTGAGCTCCAAGAACTCCCTATCCTTAAAGTTGACACTTTTGTCCTCCCTTCCAATAAGCGAAGACGTTATCCTTGCAATATAGCTCGTTTAACGTTTGACTGCCGAGAACTTCCACCTTCGGTCTACATTGCAGGTCAACGTTTACAAGTTCGAAAGGTGAACCCTACACCGCAGCAGTGTAGAAACTGCTGGCGTTTTGGTCATCCAGCAAAATATTGCAGGTCCATGGTCGAATGCCCAATCTGTGGTGCTGACGACCATGCCAGTTCTTCTTGTACTCTACCTCCCTCTTGCCTTAACTGTCATGAGGCACATCCTTCGTATTCTCGCCGTTGTCAGGTTTACCTGAATGAGCGGGAAATCCGTTGTCTCAAAGAGGTGGAAGGCTTCTCATATGCTATGGCTGTCTCTCATCTTCGCCTTCAAGGGAAACTTCCCCGTATTTCCTATTCTCGCATTGCTAAACGTCGCCCCGCTTCTGGGGTCCCAACTTCCACGGCTTCCTCTGTGGTCGCCTCATCCTCAGTCACCCCTGTCTCGAATCCTTTTGATGTTCTTGGCTCTGAGGTCCCTACCTCGGCTTCCCATACTATCCACACTCCTTCCTCTATTCACTTGCACAGTTCTGAGTCTACACGTCCTTGTCCTTCACCTAAACCTCAGCGCCCCCTTTCTTCTTATAAGCCCGGCAAAAAATCCCTACTGCCAGGTTCTTCGCCTCCGACTAGTTCTGTAACGTGTGTGGAGGTTCATCCTCCTCCTCATACACTACCTTCATCCCCTGTCCCCTCCCAAGTCCCTACGACAGTTTCCTCTTCTATCTCCTCGTCCTCTACTTTAGTACAGTCTATAGACTCCCCGATAGTTGCTCCCTCTTCTTCAATTTCTAATGTAGTCTCACATTCTGCATCTTTGACTTCCGAAACACTGGAAGCTATTGCAGAATATATTTCAGAGACTGGGCCGATGATGGACACTACTCCATCTGAGGTTCCTCATCTCTCTTCTTCGTCTCAACCCCCCCTTCCTTCACAACGTCCTCCTCCCTCTCTGATTACAGGTCTTCCGCTGCCTCCACACGTGGACTTTTCTAACCCTAGTCCATAGCTTCCTCTCACTTCCACTTCTATCTTTCTCTCCATAAATCATGGCTTATTTGCAGTGGAATATCCGAGGCCTCAGGGGTAACAGGGATGAGCTTCAGGTGTTGCTCTCCCAGTTTTCCCCTATTGGGGTCTGTTTGCAAGAACCCAAATTACAATCCACTGTTATCAGGCCCTTTTCAGGCTATAATTTGTTATATTCATCGGATCCTTTTTCCAATGGAACCTTTAATGAAAGTGCTCTTCTTATACGCACTGGTGTTCCATACCGTCAGCTCTATGTCCCTTCTTCCTTACATTACACCGCAGCCCGTATCCACTTGAATAAGTGGTATACACTCTGTTCTTTATATCTTTCCCCTTCCCGGGCATTGTCTATCCCAGATGTTGATTTTCTGGTTTCTTCCTTACCGCCACCCCTTCTATTACTTGGCGATTTTAACGCACACCACTTTCTCTGGGGAGGGTCGCACTGTGACTCCCGTGGCATTCAGTTGGAGGCATTTCTTTCTTCTCTTCCCCTCCATGTTTTAAATACGGGTACTCCTACCCATTTTTATCCCCGAACTCATTCTTTCTCCTGCATCGATCTTTCCATCTGCTCTTCATCAACTGTCCTTGACTTCACCTGGTCTGTCCTCCCGGACTTACATGGCAGCGATCATTTCCCAATCATCCTTAAGTCCCCTCTGTTTTCTCCACCTCCTCATTGCCCATGCTGGCAATTTGACCGGGCGAAATGGGACCTTTACGCACATCTTACTGCCTTTCATGAGGTTCCTACCTCGTCCTACATTGATGAGGTTTTACATCTCTTTTCGTCCTCCATCTTCACAGCGGCTTCACATTCTATTCCCCAAACCTCGGGCAAGCATCCTCAGAAGTGCATGCCTTGGTGGTCTCCTGCTTGTGCTCGGGCAGTGCATTTGAAACGCGCTGCATTGGGCAGGTATCGGTATAACAGAACCACAGAGAGATTCCTTGATTTCAAGCAGAAGAGAGCTATTGCTCGCCGTGTCATACGTGATGCTAAACGCACTTGCTGGCGAGATTACGTTTCTACTGTCACTTTGGCTTCCTCGATGAGTGCAGTCTGGAAGAAAGTGCGGAAATTGAGTGGTAAATTCTCCCCCTACCCGGCTCCTGTTCTTCAGGTTGCTGGTGTCGATATAGCACACCCTCTGGCCGTTGCCACTGAAATTGGTAATCATCTCGTCCGCATTTCTCAGGGGCTACATCTATGCCCCTCGTTCCTTTCTTCTAAGTCTGCCAGCGAGTTAAAGCCCTTAGATTTTTCTTCTCTTAGAGAAGAATCCTATAATGTGCCTTTTACCCTTCAAGAACTGGAGGTAACACTCTCTGCTTGCCGATCATCGGCAGCTGGGCCAGACGGCATACATATTCGTATGCTACAGCATTTACATCAGTCTGCTCTTACTGTCCTCTTACGTCTCTTTAATCTCATATGGTCGCAAGGAGTTCTTCCCCAGCTGTGGAAGTCGGCTATTGTTTTCCCTTTTCGAAAACCAGGTACTACGGGACGTGATTCCTCTCACTACCGTCCCATCTCTCTTACCAGTGCAGTTTGCAAGGTGATGGAACGTCTAGTTAATAGACGTTTGATGTGGTATTTAGAGACTCACAATAGTCTCCCTAGTCAATATGGCTTCCGTAGGGCCGTTCTGCCATTGACCCCTTGCTGCGCTTGGATACGTATATTCGTAATGCCTTTGCGAATAACCATTCGGTTATCGCTATCTTTTTCGACCTTGAGAAGGCTTATGACACAACTTGGAGATATAATATCTTGGCCCAGGCCCACTCCTTAGGGCTCCGAGGCAACCTACCATTCTTTCTTAAGGCCTTCTTAACTGACAGACATTTCCGGGTCCGGGTTAGTAATGAACTCTCCCCAGAATTTGTCCAAGCTGAAGGTGTCCCCCAGGGATGTGTTCTGAGCACAACACTCTTTCTGCTTGCTATAAATAATCTGGCATCTGTTCTCCCATCCAATATTTGGTCATCGCCCTATGTGGATGACTTTGCTATAGCTTGTGCAGGTGCTGACTGTCACCTCATTGCAGTTTCCCTTCAGCATGCCATCAACCGGGTTTCTGATTGGGCCACCACTCACGGTTTTATATTTTCTAGTGGCAAAACCCATCAAATTACGTTTACTAGACGTTCAGTGGTCTCTGACCATCCATTGTACCTATACGGCTCACGTATCCCAGAACGTGATACAGTCAGGTTTCTCGGCCTCCTGTTCGACCGTCGATTGTCCTGGAAACCTCACATTACCTCTCTGAAGGCAACTTGTCACACCAGGCTGAACCTTCTTAAAACCCTCGCACATCTTTCATGGGGGGCTGATCGTAGAACCCTCCTTCGCCTACATTCAGCCTTAATTTTGTCGAAACTCGATTATGGTGACCAGATATATTCTGCAGCCTTCCCTGCTACTCTTTCCATCCTTAATCCCATCCATCACCAGGGATTACGCTTATGCCTTGGTTCATTTCGTTCTTCCCCGGTTAGAGCCTCTATTTAGAAGCGAACATTCCATCCTTATCCGATCGTCGTGATGCACATTGCATTCGCTATTTTGTTCACTCTCATGACCTCCGCAATCCTTCCATGTATAGGATTGTTACAGATGTTAGTAGGCGCTCTTTATTTGTTCATCACCCCTGCTTACTTCGTCCCTTTTCTCTTCGTCTACATTCACTCCTGTCTTCCCTTCAGCTCCCACCTCTATATGTTCATGTGACATCTTCCTTTCCCCTACCCCCTTGGGAAGTTCCTGCTATCCGTGTCTGTTCTATTCCTCTACCTTGCGCAAAGCCCAACTACCTATGGCGGCTTCTCGCTCTTTCTTTCTAGACCACTTCCGTTCTCATTCCCATGCCATCGCAGTATACACTGATGGTTCAAAGTCATCTGACGGCATCGGATTCGCAGCAGTGTTTCCGTACAGCGTTGTACAAGGGCATCTATTACCCTCGGCTAGGATATTTATGGCTGAATTGTATGCCATTCTTGTGGCACTTATCTGTATTGCATCTATGCCTGAGTCACCATTTGTGGTCGTTTCAGACTCCCTTAGTGCTTTACAGGCTATCCGTAAAATTGATACACCTCACCCCCTAGTTCTTCGTATCCACCTTTGGTTACGCCATATCTTTAGCAAGCATAAAGATATTGTTTTTTGTTGGGTCCCTGGTCATGTTGACGTACAGGGCAATGAACAGGCAGACACTACTGCACGGTCAGCAGTACATGACCTTCCAGTTTCATATAGAGGTGTTCCTTTCACGGACTATTTTGCGGTCATTGCTACCCACCTTCGCATCCGTTGACAACAACGCTGGTCTGACCTGCTGAATAACAAGCTTCATTCTATTAAACCGGTTATAGGTTTCTGGCCTTCTTCTTGTCACCAATGTCGAGGTTGGGAGACTACTCTCTCCCGTCTTCGCATCAGCCACACTCGTCTTACTCACGGGTATCTCATGGAGAGGCTCCCTGCCCCTCTCTGTGAGCATTGTCAGGTTCCAGTGTCTGTTCGACATATCCTGTTGGACTGCCCACTCTATCAACGAGCATGCAGAATTTACCTCCAACAACGTCTTCGCTCTGCGGCCCTATCTTTACCTTCCCTTCTTGCAGATGGACCCTCCTTTAATCCTGACTCTCTCATTGACTTTTTGACAGAAACTGACTTACTACACAAACTCTGAAGATTATACCTCTAGCACCTCCCTCAATCCCTTCTACCTCGATCTCTTGCTACCCTCCATCCCTACACTATCCACCGTCATCTTGCACTCCATACCCTACTAATCGTCCATCTCCCTCTTACAACCCACTCTCCCTGCATCCTGCAATAACCTGCAGCGCTGTATAACCCCTGTGGTTTAGCGCTTCTATTTGATTATAATAATAATAATAATCTAGTATACTTCAATCACCTCATGTAAACCTTGCCAACAACTCCAGTATATAAGTACCCCTTTCTTATTTCTACCACTGCATTTTCTAGTAAGTAATAATGTTAGTTTTGCATTGGGATATCAGAGGATGTAAGGGGAATCAGGGAGAGGTCCATATGTTGGTTTCCCAGTTTTCCCTGTGTACGTTTGTCTATAAGAACTCAAACTATGTATCACAGATGGATTTTATATCTCTGGTTAAGTTCTTTTACGTTCATTAGATTAGATCCCCTTGCTGACGAATCATACAAGGAAAGTGCACTTCTTGTGAGCAAAGATATCGCGCATTCCCATACTTCCGTTCGTACTCCCCTTTAATATACTGCAGCCCGTGTATGTTTAAACATATAATACATGGTCTTCCCTTTATATCTCTGCCCATCACACTCCTTGTCTTTAGCTAATATGCAATTTTTTGTTTTCATTCATACCTACGCATCTTCCTTTATTAGTTAGTTTTAACTCACATCATTTGCCCTGAAGATGATGACATTGTGACTCTCACCGAGACTACTTAATTTTTTTCTCGCCCCTCTCCTTCTCTGTATCTTCAACACCTGTATTCCTATATTTTTAGAGCTGCGAATCCGTTCCCTCTCGTGCATACATCACTTCTTTTCTGGAGGGGTTCTCTTTGCGTTCTTCTACAGACAAGACATTGCATCTCTTTAACATTTCGGTTCTCTGTACAGTTATGCTAGCCATTCTTCTGACCTCAGGTAAACATTTTCAGAAATACTTTCTCTAGTGATCTCCAGACTTTGCTTGTATAATTCGTTGGAAACAAGTTACATGCGACCGCTACCGTTATAACATTGGACTGTGAGGGATAGGCGTTGTGGAAGTATGAATGAATGGTGGTGGTAGTTTGTTGGGCAGTCTGCTTGTTCAGTTAGGGTGGGTGCTTAGTTCCCGCTATTTACCCCCCCTTCCTTCTGCACCCAATGGGAGGTGACGAGTGCGTCTCTGACCAGTGGTCAGTCACTTGTAACAAAAAAGGCACAATACCGTGACTGGAACAATACACACACAACCCGCACATATAAAAGGGAGGAGCTTACGACGACGTTTCGGCCCGACTTGGACCATTTACAAAGTCACACTAACACACAGAGACGGAGGAAGGGGTATATATAGGCAGGCAGTCAGGGGAGGGTACAAGAGAGTGGGGTAATAATGGAGTAAGTAGTGAAGTGGTAGTAGTAGTAATAGTGGTAGTGGAGACAGTCATGTACTAGGAGAGGAGCACTGCAATGAGGCTAGCGGCCCGCAAGGGTGGGACGAGAACACAGAGGGAGGAAAGGCGAAAAAAAAATGAAGGACAAATACAAGGCAAAAGAAAAGAAAGAAAGGAAAACCCATAGGAGAAAAAAGAGAAGGGGGAAGAGATGAAAGGGGAAGGAATCAGGTTAAGTCACGGGTGTTCTGAAGTTTAGAGCATTTAACAATGTAATGAGAGAGGAAAGCATCAACAGAGACAAAGCCAGGGCTAAGATTCATACAGGGAAAGTTATGTATAAGGGAGGATTCAACCAGGCGGCGACTATGAAAGTTGGACGTAGGGTATACAGTTTTAGCAGAAGACCAATCAATAGGATGAATGTGATCTCTGACATGACAGAAAAGAGCATTATTAGTGTCGGCAAGACTAACACTATTTTTGTACTCCTTGAGTCTGTCAGAAAGAGATCGGCCAGTTTCTCCGAAGTACTGAAGAGGACAGGAGGAGCAAGAAATAGAGTAGACACCAGGAGAATCTGTGGAGGGAGGGGAGGTATGAACAAGATTAGTGCGAAGAGTGTTAGTCTGACGAAAGGTAAGTTTGATGTCTAAGGAACGGAGAGAGTTGCTGAGATTAGAGAGACCAGAGATGTAGGGAAGGCAGAGGACTGGAGAAGAGTGGAAATTTCTGCTTCAAGAAACTGAGGATCACAGATGCGGAGAGCACGGAGAAAGAGGGAGATAAGAACACTCTTCTTGACAGAGGAGGCATGATAAGAGAAGTAATGAATGTACATGCCACTGTGCATAGGCTTGCTGTACACGGAGAAGGCAAAACCTGTAACTGAGCGGTGGACATGAACATCAAGGAAAGGAAGCAAAGAATTAGATTCCCAATCAGCTTTAAACTTAATGGAAGGGGCAAGATTATTAAGAGCATCAAGAAAACGTTGGAAGAGACTTGAGTCATGAGGCCAAAGAGCAAAGATGTCATCTACATAGCGGAGCCAGAGTAAAGGACGTACATCAATAGTGGGAAGAAGGACAGTCTCGAAGTATTCCATGTAAAGATTAGCAAGAACAGGAGATAGAGGAGAGCCCATAGCGACACCAAAGGTTTGAGAATAATATTTACCTTGAAAGGAAAAGGAGTTAGAGTCCACACAAAGGCGGATAAGATCAAGAAAGACATCAGTAGGTAAAGGGAGATGAAGTAACCCTTCATTGGCCTTCTCTCTGAGAAAATTAAGGACATCATCCAGAGGGACATTAGTGAAGAGGGACTCGACATCAAGACTAAGCATCTTACAGGTCGGGAGAGAGCGAACCCGTTCGATGAAGTCTTGAGAGTGACGAAGGTGGGCAGGAGAAAAAGTACCAAGAAAGGGAGTGAGGGTTTTGGCTAGCCAGGAAGCAAGAGAATAAGAGACAGAACCTCAAGAAGATATGATGGGACGCAGAGGAATATCAGGTTTGTGAGTTTTGGGAAGGCCATAGAAATAGGGCAGAGAGGGACAAATGACACGAAAACGTTGAACAAGGTTAAAGTCAGAAGGACAGAGGTCGGAGAGAGTCTTAAGTTTCTTGTTGAAAGTTCTCTTGATGCGATCAAGAGGGTTGGAAACGAGAGGAGTGTAGGTACGTGAGTCAGAGAGCAAGACATCGGCTTTACGGAGGTAATCCTCATGATCGAGGATAACAACCGAATTACCTTTATCAGAAGAGAGCGTTGGATTTAAGAGCAGAAAGGGCAAGTTGATAGCGGCGAGGAAGGTGATGGTTTTTAGAAAACAGGCTATCAAGAGCAGGAAGGAGAGCGCCACGAAAAGTGGATAAATCAGGAAGATTATTATTACAAGAGCGAGACTGGCGAAAAGAGTCAAAAGAGCTAATCATGTCAATACCAGCGCGAGGGGCAGGTGAAGTGGCAAAGGAAAGACCAAAACCAAGCAGTTCAAACTCATGTTGGGAGAGTGTGACAGAAGACAGATTAGTAACTAATTAGCACTAATCTTGTTCATACCTCCCCTCCCTCCACAGATTCTCCTGGTGTCTACTCTATTTCTTGCTCCTCCTGTCCTCTTCAGTACTTCGGAGAAACTGGCCGATCTCTTTCTGACAGACTCAAGGAGCACAAAAATAGTGTTAGGCTTGCCGACACTAATAATGCTCTTTTCTGTCATGTCAGAGATCACAGTCATCCTATTGATTGGTCTTCTGCTAAAACTGTCTACCCTACGTCCAACTTTCATAGTCGCCGCCTGGTTGAATCCTCCCTTATACATAACTTTCCCTGTATGAATCTTAGCCCTGGCTTTGTCTCTGTTGATGCTTTCCTCTCTCATTACATTGTTAAATGCTCTAAACTTCAGAACACCCGTGACTTAACCTGATTCCTTTCCCTTTCATCTCTTCCCCCTTCTCTTTTTTCTCCTATGGGTTTTCCTTTCTTTCTTTTCTTTTGCCTTGTATTTGTCCTTCATTTTTTTTTCGCCTTTCCTCCCTCTGTGTTCTCGTCCCACCCTTGCGGGCCGCTAGCCTCATTGCAGTGCTCCTCTCCTAGTACATGACTGTCTCCACTACCACTATTACTACTACTACCACTTCCACTACTTACTCCATTATTACCCCACTCTCTTGTACCCTCCCTGACTGCCTGCCTATATATACCCCTTCCTCCATCTCTGTGTGTTAGTGTGACTTTGTAAATGGTCCAAGTCGGGCCGAAACGTCGTCGTAAGCTCCTCCCTTTTATATGTGCGGGTTGTGTGTGACAGTCACTTGACTTGTGGCTCCCATCAAATCTGTAAGTATACACACACAACCCGCACATATAAAAAAAGAGAGGAGCTTACGACGACGTTTCGGTCCGACTTGGGCCATTTACAAAGTCACACTAACACCTTCGTCACTCTCAAGACTTCATCGAACGGGTTTGCTATCTCCCGACCTGTAAGATGCTTAGTCTTGATGTCGAGTCCCTCTTCACTAATGTCCCTTTGGACGATGTCCTTAATTTTCTTAGAGAGAAGGCCAATGAAGTGTTACTTCATCTCCCTATACCTACTGATGTCTTTCTTGATCTTATCCGCCTTTGTGTGGACTCTAATTCCTTTTCTTTTCAAAGTAAATATTATTCTCAAACCTTTGGTGTCGCTATGGGCTCTCCTCTATATCCTGTTCTTGCTAATCTTTACATGGAATACTTCGAGACTCTCCTTCTTCCCACTATTGATGTACGTCCTTCACTCTGGCTCTGCTATGTAGATGACATCTTTGCTCTTTGGCCTCATGACTCAAGTATCTTCCAACCATTTCTTGATGCTCTTAATAATCTTGCCCCTTCCATTTAGTTTAAAGCTGATTGGGAATCTAATTATTTGCTTCCTTTCCTTGATGTTCATGTCCACCGCTCAGTTACAGGTTTTGTCTTTTCCGTGTACTGCAAGCCTATGCACAGTCGAATGTACATTCACTACTTTTCTTATCATGCCTCCTTTGTCAAGAAAAGTGTTCTTATCTCCCTCTTTCTCCGTGCTCTCCGCATTTGTGATCCTCAGTTCCTTGAAGCAGAAATTTCCACTCTTCATAATTCATTTTCCCGTCTTGGCTACCCTTCCCATTTCATTGACTCTGCTTTCTCTCGTGCCAAACGGACTTTCTTCTCTCCTAAACCCTCTACTCCTGGGAACTCTCCTGTCCTTTGCCTTCCCTACATCTCTGGTCTCTCTAACCTCAACAACTCTCTCCGTTCCTTAGACATCAAACTTACCTTTCGCCAGACTAACACTCTTCGCACTAATCTAGTTCATACCTCCCCTCCCTCTATAGATTCTCCTAGTGTCTACTCTATTTCTTGCTCCTCCTGTCCTCTTCAGTACTTTGGAGAAACTGGCCGATCTCTTTCTGACAGACTTAGGGAGCACAAAAATAGTGTTAGGCTTGCTGACACTAATAATGCTCTTTTCTGTCATGTCAGAGATCACAATCATCCTATTGATTGGTCTTCTGCTAAAACTGTCTACCCTACGTCCAACTTTCATAGTCGCCGTCTGGTTGAATCTTCCCTTATACACAACTTTCTCTGTATGAATCTTAGCCCTGGCTTTGTCTCTGTAGATGCTTTCCTCTCCCATTACATTGTTAAATGCTCTAAACTTCAGAACACCCGTGACTTAACCTGATTCCTTCCCCTTCTATCTCTTCCCCCTTCTCCTCTTTCTCCTCTGTGTTTTCTTTTTTTTTTTTTGCCTTGTATTTGTCCTTCTTTATTTTATTTTAATTTCATTTTTCCCCCTCTGTGTTGTTGTCCTTACCCTATGCGGGCCGCCAGCTTCATTGCAGTGCTCCTTTCCTAGAATATGACTGACTCCACTACCACTACCACTACTACCTCCATTATTAACCCTCCACCACTTTCTTGTGCCCTCCCCTGTCTGCCTGCCTATAAATACCCCTTCTTCCTGTCCTGTGTGTTCATACTAGCTAACATGAATGCCAAACACAACGCCTTTCATCACACCAGTAACAACCAACTTGGTCACCAATTACTCAACTTCACAAACCATAAACAACTAATTCACCTCGGCCCAGACTTCAACACCTTCTACAACCACATGGGCCAAGGCAAACCCGATATCATTCTGGCAAACCGAGCTAGCTCTCTCTTTCAACACTACATCTCACCTGGCTCTATTACAGGCTCTGATCACATCCCAGTCATCTTACACATCTCTTCCAACCCTATCCTCATCCCAGCCAGACCTTCCTTCTCCTACAAGAACGCTGACTGGGATGCTTTCAAACAACACATAGATAATACTAACCTCACCTATGACTACAACAGCAAACCTATTTCTGACATTGACACTCAGCTTGATCTCATCCAGGACACCATTACACAAGCAGCCAACTCCGCAATACCAAAGAAAACTCACACCACTCGTTATTCTTTCAAACCCTCAATCAGAACAAGAAGATTAATTATCTGCTACCACAACCGCTTCCTCTACAACACACATAGATTTAATCAAGTCCGATTATATCTCACTTACCTCAGAAACAACATTCTACACAGTCTAGACCAAGACCACAAATCTCATTGGTCACAGCTCATACTACAAGCAGACAAACAGCGAATTAAAAACTCCAAAGCCTTCTGGAACTTTATAAAAAAAATCAGAGGTACCACTCCCACCAACAAATTCAAACACATCACCCACAACAACACACACATCTCAGACCCGCAGGCTGCTTCAAACACATCTGGGAGAACATCTTCCACCCTCACCCACCCCACCCTAACGCCATCCAACACATTCAGAACATAGAACACTGGAACACTACACAGCTTATATGCTGTAATCAGGTGAGGTGAAGCAGGAGGAGGGGTCATAGTGGTACCATCCACTATTCGAAGTAGGTCTTCGTCCAAAGGTTGGACGAAGTGTTGCATATGTGTCTAATTTATAACTTGTCGGTTCTCTGAACCATTCATCTACATCCTGTCTGACACAGCAACAGCTTGGGATTTTGATACAAACGAATTCTTCAACACTTGTCCAACCTTTGGACGAAGACGGTTTTTGACACATCGAAGAAGTCCTTGGCCACACTCCTGATGACCATTCTGCAGGTGAAACTGTCCAGCCTTTGCAGCACCAAGAACGTTTTCATCGTCGATTGTTTCATTGATGATGAGGTAAACAAAATCATCACAACCCCGGTAATGAACTTCCTTAACAACCACTACTTCGAAGTAGTTCCTTCTCCAGCTCTGAGGGCCAAACAAGTCAGTGTTTGTTAAGAGGCTAGATCTCGACACCAGCCAGTCAACGACCGAGCTAAAAAACACTAATTGAAGACCAAAACGATTTGGCTACTGTTGATATGATCATCAAAATTTCCACAGCTTTACTAATATCTCCATTGCCTCTCAAGCACTCGATGACAGTCTCCGGATCTCTTATTACCACGTCAACCTCAGCAATATCAAACCCAGTGCTATCAGTACATCACACCGTGCTGGAACTGCTACTCTTACACAAACCTCACTAAGAACTGTTCTCTGAAGAAGAAATATTGTTCCAACTGTGGCAATGAACACACATCGTGTGGCATGCTACATCGTGTGTTCATAATACATCGACTGGACCTCAACCCCTCAGCCAAAATACCTGCTCAAAAAAGAAATCATAAATAAAAAGAATAAGCTTGAGGAACAAAAGAAACTTAGCTCCACCAAGACACTGACTTATGCTATCATCAATACACTCCAGACTGACACTAAGAAGATTCTCCAAGTAACCCAATAACTAACCACTGCCATGCCTCCTGGAATATACCTGGAGAGGGTTTCGGGGGTCAACGCCCCGGCGGCCCGGTCTGAGACCCTGCCTCGTGGTGGATCAGGGTCTGATCAACCAGGCAACCAGGCTGTTAATGCTGGCCGTGTGCAGACTGACGTACGAACCACAGCCCAGCTGATCATGTACTAACTTTAGGTGCCTGTCCAGAGCCTTGAAGACAGCCAGGGGTCTATTGGTAATCCCCCTTTTGTACGCTGGGAGGCAGTTGAACATCTTGGGCCCCTGACACTTATTGTGTTGTCTCTCAGTGTACGCGTGGCGCCTCTGCTTCTCATTGAGGGAATGTTGCATCTCCTGCCGAGTCTTTTGCTTTCGTAGGGAGTGATTTTCGTGTGCAGGTTTGATACTAATCTCTCTAGGATTTTCCAAGTGTATATTATCATGTATCTTTCTCGCCTATGTTCCAAGGAATAAAAATCAAGGGACTTCAACCGTTCCCAGTAATTTAGGTGCTTTATCGTACTCATGTGTACCGTGAAAGTTCTTTGTATACTCTCAAGGTCAGCAATTTCGCCTGCCTTGAAGGGGGCAGTTAGTGTACAGCAGTATTCCAGCCTAGAGCGATCGTAGCTCGATGGCTAGCGCACTCAGCTCACACACTGAGGTCCGGAGTTCGAATCTTTTCCTGTACGGCTGGAAAACATTAGGGACGTGTTTCCATAAGACACCTGCTTTCTCTGTTCACCCATAAGTGTAAAATGGGTACCTGGGTGTTAGTCGACTGGTGTGGGTCGCATCCTGGAACAAAATTGACCTAATTTGCGGGAAATGCTCAGCATAACAAATGGCTTTCTATATAGTAGTATGTCATTGATGTCAGTTAGGCCTGTATACCATGTACATGTACTTGTAGTAAATAAAGATATATTATTATATTATCATGGGCTTGGCGTCCCTAGTATTGAAGGTTCTCATTATCCATCCCATCATTTTCCTAGCAGATGTGGTAGATACATTGTTGTGGTCTTTGAAGATGAGATCCTCTGACATTATCACTCCCAGGTCCTTACCTGGAGAGAGTTCCGGGGGTCAACGCCCCCGCGGCCCGGTCTGTGACCAGGCCTCATGATGAATCAGAGCCTCATCAACCAGGCTGTTACTGCTGGCCGCACGCAGTCCGACGTACGAACCACAGCCCGGCTGGTCAGGTAC
Source organism: Cherax destructor (assembly GCA_009830355.1). Lineage (NCBI taxonomy): Eukaryota > Metazoa > Arthropoda > Malacostraca > Decapoda > Parastacidae > Cherax > Cherax destructor. The sequence continues at coordinate 401,436 of WNWK01000512.1, read as the reverse complement.
TGACTTTAGGTGCCTGTCCAGTGCCTGCTTGAAGACAGCCAGGGGTCTACTGGTAATCCCCCTTATGTACACTGGGAGGCAGTTGAACAGTCTTGGGCCCCTGACACTTATTGTGTTGTCTCTCAACGTGCTAGTGGGGGGATGTTACATCGTCTGCCGAGTCTTTTGCTTTCGTAGGGAGTGACTCTCGTGTGCAAGTTTGGTACTAATCCCTCTAGGATTTTCCAAGTGTATATAATAATGTATCTCTCCCGCCTGCATTCTAGGGAGTACAGGTTTAGGAACTTCAAGCGTTCCCAGTAATTGAGGTGGTTTATCGCAGTTATGCGTGCTGTGAAGGTTCTCTGTACATTTTCTAGGTCAGCAATTTCACCTGCCTTGAAAGGTGCAGTTAGTGTGCAGCAATACTCCAGCTCTATTGTATGGTAAGAATTTGTTGTATACCCTGATTCAGTTTTAATTTCCTCAAGTTTTCCAAGTTTTCCATCAATATTCTTCCAACAATCAGAGATGCGCTGTCAGGAAGATCATGTACTGCATGAACTATGCCCATATGCAAAACGCTGCTTTCCCTTATGGGACCTTCGACTCTTCCATCAACAAACTCTTCTTGCCTCAACGACCCGCCTAGCTTCAAGTTTCCCAATACTGCACCATCCACAGACATTTAAAATCCTCCATAATAGGAGAGGCATCACCATTCCAATAGAGCCTCCTGTCACTGTCGCCCAGACCACTCCAGACCTACCAGCTGTAGCCTCTCAAGAAACCCAAACCTTTCCACCTACCCTGCCTGCCACCACCTCCATAGCCACAACATTGCCTGAGAATCAATACTCTGTAGATAAAACTGATGTCGATGACCACACCCCCCCTCACCCGGCTTCGCCTGGAAAAAGTCACGATACTTCACTATACCCTAGAACAAGAACACAATGTTTACCCAAGAACTCCACCCTCGATTCTGCAAGTACACCTCTGTCACGCCATACAAGTTCACACCAAGACAAGTACAAAATTTTGGATATGCCATCCAAGAGTTTAAAATTTTCAAGAATGGATCATTCCAAATAGGACAGTAAACTGTGCGCCTGAATTTCTGTGCCTACCAGCTGTCCTCAGCCTGAAGGCTGCTGCTTATCGCCTTCAGCACTGCCCTGCTGGGTGAAGCCCTGTATCTGTTTCTGCTACTGAAGACACTCCTCTCCGGTGCTATTCTTTGCCTATCCCCACTTTCCAGCTCTCTCAATACTTGAGAATTAGTTAATTAGTTAGCTGTATCATTTAGAGTAATCACAGTCCAAGACCCGAAATGTTTCTGATAAAGATAATTTAAGTGTATTTGGATGACATGTCCCCATCATGCATATTGTCTGTAGTGCTATACCTTCTACTTGAATTTGTCTTACATACTAATATGAATTCTCAAGCCCAGATACTGCCTGGAAGGATAAGCTATGATGTTATTCTACTGGTTGAAAACAGAGTTTCAGAATATTGATTATTGGATTGTATGCAATCTCTGTAGTAAATGGTTCCATGGGTCATGCATGAACTTTAAACCAGCGATCACTATTGATATAAAATAAAAAACATGGAGTCTGCCCAAACGAGATACACCTGTGGGAGAAAATTATATCTATATTAAAAGACAATAACACCAACAAAATATCCTTTTTAGAAAACATGGCAGCCTTGCATAACAGCAGAGGAAATAAAATGGGAAGGTCGGAAGGGGCATTCTTGGAAGACAATGCACAAGAGGGTGCTGGAGTTGTCCTGGAACACTGCATCAAATGGGGCTGGTGTTGTCCTGGAGGACAGTGCACCAAATGGAGATAGTGGCCCTGGTGATGAAACAGGTAAAGACAACGATATACAATTTCCAGAGGTACAACGTAGCAATACTGCTGGAGATGGAACAAATGGGGATGATGCCTCAGGGATTAGTGTTGATGCATTACCAGTAAAAACTGGTGGCAGCACTGATGTCTGTATAGGGGCTGAGGGTAGAGGGGAAACAAAAAAGTGCACCAGTAGGGAACACAGCCATAAAAAATCCTGGCAAACAAAAATCCAATCTATGCAAATTCTATGCCTTGGTTACCTGCAGTCATGGTATATATGGAAAAACAGGTGGGACATGCACTTTTAACCATCCCAAAAATTGCCGCACCCGCACCCACATGACAACAGGAGGGTTAAACTCTTCTTGTAATTTATTTTACCCCGAAATGTGCCACTCGTCAGTCCATGAAAGAAAATGCCACAACGTATACTGTCAGGCACATCATCTAAACGGGACAAGAAGATACAGAGCAGCCGGACTATGAGAAACAAAAGAGGAGCCAAAACCTCTCCGGAGAAGAAAAAAAGATTACCAAGAAATGACTGAAATCCTAAACCAACTGAGAAAACTTCTGGAGCAGAGGCCCAGTTATTGGCCTCCACTCCAGAACAACAGATATTAATGTCAGCAAACAAAGCCCTCTAAATTCCGTCAATATAATGACATTTATCTTTGTAAACATACAGGGTCTAAAGCAACAAAATACCTTATGTCAAGGGACTGCTCACGGTGTCCCGTAGCTCGATCGTTAGCGCACTCAGCTCACACACTGTGGTCCGGAGTTCGAATCTCCTCTGGTACGGTTGGAAAACATTAGGGACGTGTTTCCATAAGGCACCTGCTATCCCTGTCCCAGTTCACCCATCACTTTAAAATGGGTATCTGGGTGTTAGTCGACTGGTGTGGGTCGCATCCTGGGACAAAACTGACCTAATTTGCCCGAAATGCTCAACATAACAAGCGACTTTCTATATAGTAGTATGTCATTGATGTCAGCTATGGTCTGTATACCATGTACAGTACTTGTAGTAAATAAAGATATTATTATAAAGATTGTGGCTATCAGAGACCCACATAAAGGATCATTATGACAATGAAACATGGATCCCAGGTTATAACCTATACAGATGCGACAGACTAAACAGGCAAAAGGGGAGGGGGGTAATGTTGCCCTCTATGTCACTGAGTCGCACATTTGCACATAACTACTAAACAAGTCAAATGGGGTTTACCTGGAGTTTACCTGGAGAGGGTATCGGGGGTCAACGGACCCGCGGCTCGGTCTGAGACCAGGCCTCTTGGTTAATCAGGGTCTGATCAACCAGGCTGTTAATGCTGGCCGCACGTAAACCGAAGTACGAACGACAACCCTGCTGATCAGGTACTGACTTTAAGTGCCTGTCCAGCCCTTTCTTGAAGACAGCCAGGGGTCTATTTGTAATCCCCCTTATGTATGCTAGGAGGCAGTTGAACAGTCTTAGGCCCATGAATGCTTCTCATTGAGGGTTTTGGTAATAAAGATCGAAAAGCAAAACATTGTCATTGTGGTGGTATACAAGCCTCCGGATGCAACGTTCCAGAAATTCCAGGAACAGCTTTTGAAAACTGACCCCTGTCTGGAAAATCTCCCAACTCCTGCCCCAAACATCTTACTACTGGGAGATTTCAACTTGAGACACGTAAAATGGAGGAATGTAGCAAATAATGTTTAAGCAGAGATAACATCAGGAGGCAGCGCAGATGAAAATTCACACGCACATGAACTATTAAATCTCTGCACCAAATTCACCTTTAACCAGCAAATAATAGAGCCTACAAGACTAGAAAATATGCTGGACCTCATTTTCACTAACAGCGACGATCTGATACGTAATATAACCGTATCAAAGACAATACACTCAGATCACAACATAATGTAAGTACACACATGTATGCGTAGGGCTCCTGACCAGCAAAATGTGATCAGTTATCAGGGTTCCTTCACAAAATTCAACTTCAATAAAAAACATACAATGGAAACAAGTCAATCATGTCCTAAATGAAACAAGCTGTGAAGAAACCCAAAATACTTTTTCTCTTATGCCAAATCTAAGGAAAAACACAACATCCAGTATTGGACCCCTGTTTAGACTTGATGGGATCTACACAGATGACAGCAAAGAAATGAGTGAGATACTAAAGTCCCAATATGACTCAGTGTTCAGTGAGCCGTTAACCAGACTAAGGGTCGACAGTCAAAATGAATTTTTTATGACAGAGACAAAAATTTGGTCATTTCAAAAATCTCTGATATTATCCTAAAATCACAAGACTTGCCCATGCACTGTTCACCAGGCCCAGACTCATGGAACTCTGTGTTCATCAAGAATTGCAAGAAGCCCCTATTGCGTGCCTTCATCATTCTATGGAGAGGGAGCATGGACACAGGGGTCATCCCACACTCACTAAAAACAACAGACATAGCCTCACTCCACAAAGGTGGCACTAAAACAGTTGCAAAGAACTACAGACCGATAGCGTTAACATCCCGTATCATAAAAATCTTTGAAAGGGTTCTAAGAAGCAAGATCGCCGACTACCTAGATACCCATCAGTTACACAACCCAGGGCAACTCGAGTTTAGAGCAGGTCGCTCCTGCCTGTCCCAGCTACTGGACCACTATGAAAAGGTCCTGGATGGTTTAGAGGATAAACAAAATGCAGATGTAGTATACACAGACTTTGCGAAAGCCTTCGACAAGTGCGGCCACTGTGTAATAAAGGAATAACAGGAAAAGTTGGTAGATGGATCTATAACTTCCTAAAAAATAGAACACGAAGAGTAATAGTAAACAGAATAAAGTCTGAGGCAGCTACAGTGAAAAGCTCTGTTCCACAAGGCACAGTACTCGCTCCCATCCTGTTCCTCATCCTCATATATGAAATAGACAGAGGTGTAAGCCACTGCAACGTGTCTTCCTTTGCAGATGACACCCGAATTGCCATGACAGTGTCCTCAATTGAAGACACAGCAAGACTCCAGGCGGACATCAACCAAATTTTTAAATGGGCCTCAGAAAACATAATGAAGTTCAATGAAGATAAATTTCAACTACTCAGATATGGAAAACTTTGGGAAATTAAAGCTGTATAGAGTATACAACATATTCTAACAACACAATAGAGCGAAAAACTAATGTGAAGAACCTGGGAGTGATAATGTCGGAGGATCTCACCTTCAAAGACCACAACAATGTATCTACCTCATCTGCTAGGAAAATCATAGGATGGATAATGAGAATCTTCGAAACTAGGGACGTCAGCCCATGATTCTCTTCAAATCGCTTGTTCTCTCTAGGCTGGAATACTGCTGTACACTAACTGCCCCCTTCATGGCAGCTGAAATTGCTGACCTGGAAAGTATACAAAGAACTTTCACAGCACATATAAGTACGATAAAGCACCTAAATTACTGGGAACGGTTGAAGTCCCTTGATTTATATTCCCTGGAATGCAGGCGAGAAAGATATTTGATAATATACACTTAGAAAATCCTAGAGGGATTAGCACCAAACATGCACACGAAAATCACTCCCTACGAAAGAAAAAGACTAAACAGGAGATGCAACATTCCCCCAATAAAAAGCAGTGGCGCCACTAGTACACTGAGAGACAACACAATAAGTGTCAGTTCAACTACTTCCCAGCATACATAAGGGGGATTACCAATAGACCCCTGGCTGTCTTCAAGAAGGCGCTGGACAGGCACCTAAAGTCAGTACCTGACCAGCCAGGGTGTGGTTCCTACGTCGGTTTGCGTGCAGCCAGCAGTAACAGCCTGGTTGATCAGACCCTGATCCACCACGAGGCTTGGTCTCAGACCGAGCCGCGGGGGCGTTGAACCACGAAACCCTCTTCAGATATACGTGTCCCTCTGTTGATTAGTACAGTTTGCAACCCACCTCTTTATTTTCCCGGTGTCGCTGCAAATCTTAACAAATACCTTATTATTGTGAAGTTCATAAACCACAATATCAAGTTTTCTAAGACCAACCATTGCAATAATTACTGGTTACTTTAAAATCTGTAATATTTCGCTGCACAACATAATAGAGCCATTATCATGCACGCTTAAGTACTGCTATCTTGCTCTCATGACTCAAGTTTTTTCACATTCTGTATGATCATGACTCACGAAATCATAATGACACGAAATATGTCAGTAGTAGTACTTATGTTCAGTAGTAGAAATTGTAACTTACCAACCGTTAGTGAGTCACAAGCCTTTCACGTGATCACTGTCCGTTACTAGCCTTTCTGCTGACCTAAGCCATGTCAAAGGTCACCCTTTGAATGCCGTGAGCTCCTCGCTCACTAGCTCAGTTCAGAGCAGAGTACAGAGACGACAGGTCAGGTCTGAGTGTTCTCTCATTATTTTCACCAATATAAAAGTTACCAACCAAGCTACGTTTGTGTTATTACCAAATCCATTCAAGAACCCCACACGACAAACAAACCATACCACGGGTGGGGTTAGAACCAGCGACCAGAGAGTCATAAAACTACAGACCGATGCGTTAGCCACTGGGCCAGCTGGCTGGCCCGTGGTATGGTCTGTATGATTAAGTTCAACATCGCTTAGCTCATGAGCGTGAGAGTTATATTCATTCTCATAGATTAGAGTATTACACTTTCTTTCCACACTGAACTGCATCTGTCAATTTTCGGACCACGAAATAAGCTTGCAAGTCAGTGGTGTCCTTCTTCAACTTCATTTTTATTCGGCCTATTGTCGTATCGTCAACGAACTTACTCATGACGCTTTTTATTCTCTCGTCAAGATATCGGGTGGGTACTAGGAGACAATTACGGTCGTAGTGAAACACACAGAGTGGTTAGTGACTGGTATATTGCCTGAGGCACAGCTCACATGCGCGGGACTTGGGACGTCACAAGTAGCAAGGGATCCTAACCATAATATAGCTGGTACATGATATACTACACAAGTATAATACATAGTAGGATCAGTACACTACTGACAAAGGTCATTAATGTAACGCACAGTACAAGTACTAGACATGTTAATAACGACAAAATGCGGAAATAAAGACAAATATGAGACATTTAGGACATTTATTAGGATACTTTTTATCAACTGGTGACTTTATCAGTAAAATAACGAAAATGAAGGTAACAGAATATGCAAAAATCGCGAACAAGCTATACAAGATGCAAAATAACCACAGGGGGAGTTGAATGATAGCTTTAAACCTTTCGTGTTGTAATCAACACATCATCAGGAGCTTGCAATGTTGCAGAAATGAGTAAGAGATCTCAGCAGATTGGTTCAGAGGGATCCCTCTGAACGATCCTGCTGAGATCCCACAGGCAACATGGCTACATTAGCCAACTGTTGACAGAGGCTACCGCGCAAGCAATCTTTCGTCACCAGAACTATTAATGTCTGTGAAACAGTGATTCAGGCTGATCCAGTTGATTTCCTCCTATTGGAGGCTAATCTGAGGCTTCTGGGAGAGAGGCAACGAGCCTATACCCTCGTATTTCAAGAATTTGAAGTCTTACTGATGGGTTCAGAAGACAAAGCTGAACTGGCTGAAGTTCAGGAGAGATGTGCTGACAGGGAAGAATTTGTATTAGAGGCTATCTTTTGCTTCAGAAGAGTTTTTGGTCAAAGGGATAACACGGGGCTGGTGTCTTCCACCACACACTCACAGGAGCCATCAAGCCATATTCCTCGGCCCCAGATGCTACTAATATTACCGGAAATACAATTGCTTACATGTGACGGAAGCGACTTTGAGGACTTTATTGCTAGCTTCCGGTCTCTAATTCATGATCACCCCGATCTAGACAATCTCACCAAATTTAATTACCTGAGAACGCAGTTAAGGGGCGACGCTTATGAGCTCATCAAATGACTTGATGTCACAGGTACGAATTATCAGCAAGCCATCCAGGTCCTGGAACTGAATTACTGAGACACGGGATTGATTATCGCCAAATACGTATATCGTCTGGGTGATCTCAGCCTCCCAAACACCAGAGTTACAAGCGTTCAGAATCTCACTAGGTAACTGTCTGCGGTCTCTGGCCTCTGGCCAAAGCTCTCGCTTCACACGGCGAGGGTCCGGGTTCGATTCTCGGCGAGGGTAGAAACATTGGGCGTGTTTCTTTACACCGGTTGTCTATGTTCCCCATCAGTAAAATGGGAACCTGAGTTAGTGGACTGGTGTGGGTCGCATCCTGGGACAAAACTGACCTAATTTGCGGGAAATGCTCTGCATAACAAGGGGCTTTCTATATAATAGTATGTCATTGTCAACTAGGCCTGTATACCTTGTACATGTACTTGTAGTAAATAAAGTTATAATTATTATTATTATTATTATTATTATTATTATTATTATTATTATTATTATTATTATTATTATTATTATTATTATTATTATTACGAAAACATGACAGAGAGCGACTGGGCTTAAGTTCTATCGTACAGAGGAAACTGCCAGAGAAGACTCTGGAGCACTTGAATCTATGATTCGACAAGCATAGATTCACCTGTACTGAGATCAGTGAAGGTCTACGGCACATTGTGGCTTGTATGCAAACTAACATGCAACCTCATACTACGCATGCTAAACGACCACCTGACATGGCCTCGCTCAGCACGTCATCACCTACGACACACACGGCTAGCGAGTGCTACACCGTAGATAACGCAACAGTAGGCATGTATACAGGCACTACACAGAGCGACAAGGGGAAGGCCTGAACGAAGAACAGGTGGTTGAATGGCACTCCACCTGCCTCCACCCACATTCCAAAATGATTGCTTTGTTATGGGCCACACTGGGCCACTTCTTGTAACGAGTTCACGACAGTCTACGTCCGGTAATAGAGGAGTCTGGGAATTAAGTAAGTTTATTCAGGTATACACAAATACAGATACATAGATTATCATACATAGCAGCATATGTGTAGACAACTTAGGATAACCCAAAAAAAGTCAGAGTGACTTATTTCCATTGGGATCCTTTTGTTACCTTATCAATAATATTACAATAATATCAAAATCCCATTATATAAAAATGACACAAAACAAATGATATAATATATTGAATAATGGATGATAAAGATAAAATAAGCAGAATAGAAGAATTATTACAATATAAAACAAATCTGAAGAACACTAATTATTATAGAATTTACTCTGAAAATCAATTATCAATCTGTTATATATATATATGTCGTGTCGATTAGGTAAAACTGGTCAATTAGCAAGAACTCATCTAAAATTAAGTCCTTTCTAAAATTTTCTCTTATACGTTTAAAGATATATATTTTTTCATTTATGGTAATGTTCAGAATGATTTTGGCGAAATTATTGCATACACAAATTTTCACTTGTCTTATATGGCAAGAAGAGCGTTGCTATTTAAGCCAAAATCGGAAGTTTTACCTAATCGGCACGACATATTATATATATATATATATATATATATATATATATATATATATATATATATATATATATATATATATATGATTATTATTAATTCGTCCACGAGGCAACTGTCAGGTGTGCCACAGGGAGTGTGCACTCAATCCCTCAAATCTCAACATCCGTGTACACAATGGATATCTAAGCTCCCAGAAGGCTTCAAGTGGGAACAACCAACAGCCCCTCCCAACAGACAGCTGACAGCTACCGCGACTTCACCTTTACAGAGGATCTAAAATCTGCAATCAAATTAACGTCCAGCACTATAAAAGGAAACGTGAGAAGAAGGCTTATAAAGAGGCAGAATACACCTCACAGTCACATCACACTAACAAAGACTACACCTCACAGTAGCGTAACATCTCACGACTCTGTGAAGAGGAACATAAGAAAGGACCTGAAACTCTTCCCAAGAATTAAGATTAGTCCAATTTATCATTAAATTCTTCCCAAATTTTATTAATTATAAATGAATCAAATTTATATAAACTAAAAGAAATATTCATATTATTTTCAAAACTGCTTTTAATGAAACATGATAAGGTGAGGTGGTGGACCTGACTTAACTCAGTGAAGACGTGTCTTGTGTGCTCTGTGAATCTGAACAAGATGTCCTCTCTTGAGCTACTCTACCAGCAGCTGAAGGAAGAACTGAGGGTAGCTAAGCTTGAGATACAGCGACTGACTGAGGAAAACAAGAGGATTCGTAGTAATCCTCCTGTTGAGAATCCTCAAGCCAAGAAAGGAACCTGGACAGTGGCCGGAATGCATGGGACAAAGTTAAAGATCAAGAGGATGGATGGAGAGGTAGAATTAACGAAGAACCAGAAACCTGTTGTGGAAATATCGAACCGATTCTCAGTGTTACCCGATGAATGTGAGTCGACTACAGGGAACATCACGAACGACACCAAGGATGGTAAGAACATTGTTCTTCTTGGGGATAGTCAAATTAGGTATATGGATAGGGCCTTCTGCTTGAAAGAAGAAGTAGGAGACAGAGGGTTTGCTTCCCTGGGGCTGGGATGGAGGATAGAGTACCTCACAAGAGACTCTTAAGAAAGGTGGCAGCTCATGGTATAGGAGGTAAAGTTCTAGCATGGATAGAGGCATGGCTTACCAATAGAAAGCAGAGAGTTTCCATTAATGGGGTCAAATCTGAATGGGGATTTGTCACTAGTGGCGTTCCACAAGGATCAGTTTTGGGCCCATTGTTGTTCATAATTTACATTAATGACCTTGATGAAGGAATTGCAAGTGACATGAGTAAATTTGCTGATGATACAAAAATAGGCCGTATAATTCATTCTGAGGAGGATAACAGTGAACTCCAGGAGGATTTGGATAAATTAATGTCTTGGTCTGAAAAGTGGCAGATGAAGTTCAATGTGGACAAGTGTAAGGTGCTTGTCGTTGGTAATGAAAATATCCCTCGAATTTATAAACTAGGTGAAGTTGAGCTTGATCATACAGAATGTGAAAAAGACTTGGGAGTCATGGTAAGCAGAAATCTAAAGCCAAGACAACAGTGCCTAAGTGTGCGCAATAAGGCTAACAGATTACTAGGATTTATTTCAAGAAGTATAAGCAACAGAAGTCCAAAAGTTATTTTACAGCTCTATACATCACTAGTGAGACCTCATTTGGATTATGCAGCCCCAGTTTTGGTCTCCTTACTACAGGATGGATATAGATTCATTGGAGAACATACAAAGAAGAATGACTAAAATGATTTACAGTATAAGAAATCTCCCGTATGAAGATAGACTTAGAGCGTTGAATCTCCACTCTCTGGAGAGACGTAGAATGAGGAGATATCATCGAGGTGTACAAGTGGATGATGGGCATAAACAAAGGAGATATTAATAAAATACTGAGGATATCGAACCAAGTAAGAACGAGAAATAACGGATTTAAATTGGATAAATTTAGATTTAGAAAGGACATAGGCAAGTACTGGTTTTCGAACAGAGTTGTAGATGCGTGGAACAATCTTCCGAGTACTGTGATAGAGGCTAGGACCTTGGGTGGCTTTAAAAAGAGATTGGACAAATATATGAGTGGGAGGGGCTGGGTTTGATTTGTGTCGTGAGTACGGGAATAAATTTTTAGGTAGTGGTGGTTTTGATAAGGACCTGCCTTGTATGGGCCAGTAGGCCTTCTGCAGTGTTCCTCCATTCTTATGTTCTTATGTTCTTATAGGGACCAAGGGAGACTACTATGGGAGGAAATTGTTAAGGCCACAATGCACGATAACGTAGTTATTCTGGGTGACTTCAACTTTAGTCAAATTGATTGGAATTTTTTGACTGGGAATTTAGAATCTAACGACTTCTTAGAAGTAGTTCAAGATTGTTTTTTGAAGCAGTTTGTGACAGAACCTACAAGGGGAAATAATCTGCTTGACTTAGTTCTGGCAAACAAGGAAACCCTTGTTAATAATTTAGAAATTACAGAGGAACTCGGCGCAAGCGACCACAAATCAATTACCTTTGGCATTGAATGGAAGTTTCATAGTAGGAATAACTCAGTAACGGTCCCAGATTTTCGCTTAGCAGATTACAATGGACTTAGAGAACACTTATCATCTGTGGACTGGGGTAATGAAGAGAGCTATCAATATGACAGTTTTCTGAGCACTATACATGCTGCCCAAAGAACATTTATCCCATATAAAGAAATTAGATCGAATAGAAATGACCCAAAATGGATGAATAATAGGCTCAAATATCTTTTAGGGCAGAAGAAAGGAATTTATAGGCGTATCAAAAGAGGTGAGGGTCATCTTATGAATCAGTATATTGACATTAAGAGGGACGTTAAAAAGGGGATAAGAAAAGCTAAGCGGGACTACGAAATTAAAGTTGCTAGGGATTCGAAAATTAACCCAAAAAGTTTTTTCCAGGTGTATAGAACAAAAGTTAGAGATAAGATAGGTCCCCTTAAAAAATAATCATGGGTATCTTACTGACAAAGAGAATGAAATGTGCTCTATTTTTAATAATTATTTCCTCTCGGTTTTCACTCAGGAAGACACTAATAATATCCCAAGAATTGGGTATTTTAGTGGGCCTGAAGAAGATAAATTATGTAGTATCACAGTCACTAGCGAAATGGTTATCAAACAGATAGACCGTTTGAAGCAAAATAAATCGCCAGGCCCTGATGAGCTTTATAATATATATAAATGACCTTGTTAAATTAGACACATATGCAACACTTGGGTATCTTTATTGAGGAAACGTTTCGCCACACAGTGGCTTCATCAGTCCAATACAAAGTAGAAAGGTGTAAGGAGAGGAGGAGTTTGAGGTTATCAGTCCCTCGGCCTGGAGTCGATGTGTTCAGTCCATCAATCTTGTTAGAAGTGTAGCACAAGGCCGTAGAGGTGGCTTATATGCTGTAATCAGGTGAGATGCAGCAGGAGGAGGCAGGTCATAGTGGTATCAACTAGTGATATGAGCAAATTCGCCGATGACACGAAGATAGGTAGGATAATCGATTCAGACGTAGATGTCACGGAACTTCAGGAGGATTTAGACAAACTCAATTCCTGGTCAGAAAAATGGCAGATGCAGTTCAATGTAGATAAATGCAAAGTTCTAAAGCTCGGGAATGTTCATAACCCTAGCACCTACCAGCTTAATAATGTTGAACTCAGCCGTACAGAATGCGAAAAGGATCTGGGGGTTATGGTAAGCAGCAACCTCAAACCAAGTCAGCAATGCCTAAGCGTAAGAAATAAAGCAAATAGATTACATAAGAACATAAGAAAGGAGGAACACTGCAGCAGGCCTGTTGGCCCATACTAGGCAGGTCCTTCACAATCCATCCCACTAACAGAATATTTGCTCAACCCAATTTTCAAAGATACCCAAGAAATAAGCTTTGACAATTCTACCCACTCATGCGCGAGTCCCACTCAAATCCAACCCCTCTCACTCATGAATTTATCCAACCTAAATTTGAAACTACCCAAGGTCCTAGCTTCAATAACCCTACTAGGCAGACTGTTCCACTCATCAACTACCCTATTTCCAAACCAATACTTTCCTATATCCTTTCTAAATCTAAACTTATCTAACTTGAATCCATTATTGCGGGTTCTCTCTTGGAGAGATATCCTCAAGACCTTATTTATATCCCCTTTGTTAATACCCATTTTCCACTTGTATACCTCGATCATGTCTCCCCTCATTCTACGTCTTACAAGTGAATGTAATTTTAGGGTCTTCAATCTTTCTTCGTAAGGAAGATTTCTAATGCTATGTATTAATTTAGTCATTCTACGCTGAATGTTTTCTAACGAATTTATGTCCATTCTGTAATATGGAGACCAGAACTGAGCTGCGTAATCTAGGTGAGGCCTTACTAATGATGTATAAAGCTGTAATATAACCTCTGGACTTCTGTTGCTAACACTTCTTGATATAAATCCCAGTAATCTATTTGCCTTATTACGTACGCTTAGGCATTGCTGTCTTGGTTTAAGGTTGCTGCTTACCATCACCCCCAAGTCCTTCTCGCAATCTGTATGGCTAAGTTCTACGTTATTTAACTTATAAGTGCTTGGGTTATGGACACTCCCGAGCTTCAGAACCTTGCATTTATCTTCATTGAACTGCATCTGCCACTTTTCTGACCACGAATTAAGTTTGTCTAAATCTTCCTGAAGTTCTATGACATCTATGTTTGAATCAATTATCCTACCTATCTTCGTGTCGTCGGCGAATTTGCTCATATCACTAGTAATTCCCTCATCAAGGTCATTGATATATATTATAAATAACAATGGGCCTAAGACTGATCCCTGTGGAACACCACTTGTTACAAGTCCCCATTCGGATTTAACCCCATTTATGCACACTCTCTGCTTCCTATTGGTGAGCCATGACTCGATCCATGACAGCACTTTTCCCCCAATGCCATGAGCTGCCACTTTCTTTAACAGTCTCTGGTGCGGTACTCTATCAAAAGCCTTACTAAAGTCTAAATAAACAATATCGAATTCTTTATCGTGATCAACAGCCTCAAAAGCTTTACTGAAGAAGGTTAATAAATTAGATAGGCAGGAACGGCCCCTCGTGAATCCATGCTGGGTATCATTAATCAAATTATGGTTATCTAGATGGCTTCTAATAATATCAGCTATAATTGACTCAAGTAATTTGCCTACAATTGAGGTCAGGCTTATTGGGCGGTAGTTTGACGGTAGTGACTTGTCCCCTGCTTTAAAAATAGGAATTACATTAGCCATCTTCCACATATCAGACACTACACCTGTTTGAAGAGATAAATTAAAAATGTTAGATATTGGTTCACAGAGTTCCATTTTGTGTGTTACTTGTAGGCTGACATGTGTGCAGTTTTATATTAAAATGTAGCTTACATCTGTTTGGTCTATTAACTCGCATGCATTTTTTTACATTTTTTCCATACATGGGGCCCACCAAAATTACTCCCAATTGGGACCCGTACCGCCTAAGGCCGACTCTGAGAGGAAGTACCTTCTGAGCAGGCAAAAATTTATGGTCATTACTTACCATACCATGGAGTTAAAAAAGATTCTAAAACTACTCCCTTAATTTTTTTTAATTGTAGTGCTAGGAGTAGTAAAAATGTACCAAGTTTAAATGATTGTTCTATGACAGGTCCATCGTTGACGGAACAAATTTGTGGATTTTTGAAGTGACCAATTTTGAGTCTCAGTCATAAAAAAATCATTTAGATTGTCGACCCTTAGTCTTGTTAAGGGCTCGCTGAACACTGAGTCTTAATGGGACTTTGGTATCTCTCTCATTTATTTGCTGTCATCTGTGTTGGTCCCATCTCATCTAAACAGGGGTCCAATACTGGATGTTGTTTTCGCCTTAGATCTGGCATAAGAGATGAAGTATTTCGGGTTGTTTCCTGCAAGATTCCTCAAGCTTAAGTACGATATTTGCTATTTCTCTGACCAGTGCCTCCCTTCGAATTTCAGATATACTGGCCCCTCTTAGGAGCTTTATAGGCACATCAAAAGAGGAGATGTTAACCTTATTGACCAATATGTTCAGTTGAAAAGAGAAGTAAAAAAGGGGATTAGAAAGACTAAACGTGACTATGAGATTAAGGTTGCTAATGAATCAAAGACTAATCCAAAAGGGTTCTTTCAAGTGTACAGGACGAAGGTGAGGGAAAAGGTAGGACCTCTGAAAATTGGGAATGGACAGCTGACGGATAACGAACTGGAAATGTGTTCTCTATTTAATGACTATTTTTTGTCAGTCTTTACACAAGAAGACGTAAATGAGATTCCAGAAATTAACAATTATTCAGTTCCTGAAGAATTCAAATTAACTAATATTACTGTCACGAGGGATATGGTTATCAAACAGATAGATAAACTGAAGCAAAATAAGTCCCCCGGGGCCCGACGAGTTGTTTTCCAGGGTACTTAAAGAATGCAAAATGGAACTTAGTCAGCCATTAACGAATGTGTTTAATACGTCCATCCTAACTGGTGTTGTGCCAGAGATGTGGAAGATAGCTAATGTAGTTCCTATATTCAAATCAGGGGATAAGTCCATTCCATCAAATTACCGTCCAATAAGCCTCACGTCTATAGTAGGCAAATTATTAGAATCAATTATAGCTGATATTATCAGAAGTCACCTTGAAGAACATAATTTGATTAATGAATCTCAGCATGGGTTTACGAGAGGTCGTTCCTGCCTGACAAATTTACTGACGTTTTTCAATAAAACATTTGAGGCAGTAGACAGTGATAAAGAATATGATATAGTTTACTTGGATTTCAGTAAGGCCTTCGATAGAGTACCTCACAAGAGACTTAAGAAAGGTGGCAGCTCATGGTATAGGAGGTAAAGTTCTAGCATGGATAGAGGCATGGCTTACCAATAGAAAGCAGAGAGTTTCCATTAATGGGGTCAAATCTGAATGGGGATTTGTCACCAGTGGCGTTCCACAAGGATCAGTTTTGGGCCCATTGTTGTTCATAATTTACATAAATGACCTTGATGAAGGAATTGCAAGTGACATGAGTAAATTTGCTGATGATACAAAAATAGGCCGTATAATTCATTCTGAGGAGGATACCAATGAACTCCAGGAGGATTTGGATAAATTAATGTCTTGGTCTGAAAAGTGGCAGATGAAGTTCAATGTGGACAAGTGTAAGGTGCTAGTCGTTGGTAATGAAAATATCCCTCGAATTTATAAACTAGGTGAAGTTGAGCTTGATCATACAGAATGTGAAAAAGACTTGGGAGTCATGGTAAGCAGAAATCTAAAGCCAAGACAACAGTGCCTAAGTGTGCGCAATAAGGCTAACAGATTACTAGGATTTATTTCAAGAAGTATAAGCAACAGAAGTCCAAAAGTTATTTTACAACTCTATACATCACTAGTGAGACCTCATTTGGATTATGCAGCTCAGTTTTGGTCTCCTTACTACAGGATGGATATAGATTCATTGGAGAACATACAAAGAAGAATGACTAAAATGATTTACAGTATAAGAAATCTCCCGTATAAAGATAGACTTAGAGCATTGAATCTCCACTCTCTGGAGAGGGTAAATTAGACACATATGCAACACTTGGGTATCTTTATTGAGGAAACGTTTCGCCACACAGTGGCTTCATCAGTCCATACAAAGGAGAATCGTGAAGAACAGGAGGAGTGTGAGGTTGTCAGGCCCTCAATCTTGAGACGATGTTGTCAGTCCATCAATCTTGAATAGAATAACAGCATATGAGCAGAGGGAGTTTATATACTGTAGACAGGAGAGGTGCAGCAGTTGTAGGAGGTGTCACATTTGTCACATCCTGTCTGACACTGCAACATCTTGGTATCTTAATACAGGGATTTCTTCGCTTGCCTATTCCTTGGGCACGACCTACTTCCACATTGAACAAATGTGACACCTCCTACAACTGCTGCACCTCTCCTGTCTACAGTATATAAACTCCCTCTGCTCATATGCTGTTATTCTATTCAAGATTGATGGACTGACAACATCGTCTCAAGATTGAGGGCCTGACAACCTCACACTCCTCCTGTTCTTCACGATTCTCCTTTGTATGGACTGATGAAGCCACTGTGTGGCGAAACGTTTCCTCAATAAAGATACCCAAGTGTTGCATATGTGTCTAATTTACCAACTCGTCGGTTCTCTGAACCATTCATTCACTCTCTGGAGAGACGTAGAATGAGGGGAGATATCATCGAGGTGTACAAGTGGATGATGGGCATAAACAAAGGAGATATTAATAAAATACTGAGGATATCGAACCAAGTAAGAACCAGAAATAACGGATTTAAATTGGATAAATTTAGATTTAGAAAGGACATAGGCAAGTACTGGTTTTCGAACAGAGTTGTAGATGCGTGGAACAATCTTCCGAGTAGGGTGATAGAGGCTAGGACCTTGGGTGGCTTTAAAAAGAGATTGGACAAATATATGAGTGGGAGGGGCTGGGTTTGATTAGTGTCGTGAGTACAGGAGTAAATTCTTAGGTAGTGGTGGTTTTGATAAGGACCTGCCTTGTATGGGCCAGTAGGCCTTCTGCTGTGTTCCTCCATTCTTATGTTCTTATGTTCTCTGTGATTCTCCACCTTTGCCTGTATAAGGAGCGTCTCTCATACTCTAGTTTACATCTTGTCTTTCTTTTTCTTAATGGAATGTGCCTTGAGCAGACCTCAAGTGCCACAGAGTTAATTTTTTCTAGGCAAAGGTTAGGATCCGTGTTGATTAGGATATCTTCCCAGCTTGTTTCATTTAGTACATGGTTGACTTGTTCCCTGTGTAGTTTTTTATAATTGAAGTTGAATTTTGTAAAGGCACCCTCATAACTGATCATATTTTGTTGGTCAGGAACCCTGCGCATACATGACTGTACCTATGTTATGTTGTGATCTGAGTGTATTGTCTTTGATACGGTTATATTACGTATCAGATCGTCGTTGTTGGTGAAGATGAGGTCCAGTGTATTTTCTAGTCCTGTAGGCTCTAATATTTGCTGGTTTAAGGTGAACTTGGTGAAGAGATATATTAGCTTGCGTGTGTGTGAATTTTCATCTGCGCTGCCTCCTGGGGTGATTTCTGCTAAAACATTATTTGCTACACTCCTCCATTTTAGGTGTCTCAAGTTGAAATCCCCCAGTAGCAAGATGTTTGGGGCAGGAGTTGGGTGATTTTCCAGACAGTGGTCAATTTTCAAAAGCTGTTCTTGGAATTACTGGGAAGTTGCATCCGAAAGCTTGTATAAAACCACAATGGCAAGGTTTTGGTTTTCGATCTTTACTGCCGAAACTTCAACTACATCATTTGAGGTGTTTAGTAATTCTGATCAAATGAGCGACTCTGTGACGTACAAGCCGACCCCCACCCTTTGCTGCCTATTTAGTTTGTTGCATCTGAATAGGTTATAACCTGGGATCCATATTTCGCTGTCAAAATGATCCTTTATGTGGGTCTCTGTGAAAGCCGCAAACATTGCATTTGACTCTGTGAGCAGTCCCTTGATGTAAGGTATTTTGTTGTTTGTTGATGACTTTAGACCCTGTATGTTTGCAAAGATAAATGCCGTTATATTGATGGAATTTAGGGGAACTTTGTTTACTGGCATTAATATATGTTGTTCTGGAGTGGAGGCCAATGGCTGCCCCTCCACTCCAGAAGTGTTTTCAGTTGGTGTAGGATTTCTCATGGTCTGGGTGATCTGTATCTGTCCCCTTTAGATGATGTGCCTGACAATATATGTTGTAGCATTGTCTTTCTTGGACTGACGAGTGACACATTTCGGGGTGAAATAAGTTACAAGAGGAAGCGTTGCATCCTCGTGTCGTCATGTGGGTGCGGCATTTTTTGGGATGGTCTAAGGTGCATGTCCCACCTGTTTTTCCAAATATACCATGCCTGCAGATACCCAAGGCATAGAATTTGCATAGACTGGATTTTTGTTCGCCAGTATTTTTTTGTGGCTGTGTTCCTTACTGGTGCATTTTTTTCTGTTTGCCCACAGCCTACAGCCCTTGTACGGACATCATTGATTCCACCAGTTTTTACTGGTAATGTGTCAACACTATTTCCTGGAGTTGAAGTACCTAAATGGAGTAATATATTGGGATTAATCTGGGATACTGAGGGAGATTTGATATTGTTAAAGCCTAATAATTATGATATGCCCATCAAACTAACAAAGAGAGTCTTGCTTGCTGAAGTTTCCAAATGCTTTAATCCACTAGGCTTAGTGTCACCTTTACAATAAGAGGGAAATTGTTCATACAAAAAGCATGGAAATTTAAATGTACTTATACCTGGAGAGTTTCGGAGGTCAATGCCCCCGCGGCCCGGTCTGTGACCAGGCCTCATGGTGGATCAGAACCTGATCAATCAGGCTGCTACTGTTGCCCGCACATAAACCGACGTATGAACCACAGTCCGGCTGATCAGGTACTGTCTTTAGGTGCTTGTCCAAAGCCTTCTTGAAGACAGTCAGGTGTTTTTTGGTAATCCCCTTATGTATGCTGGGAGGCAGTTGAACAGTCTTGGGCCTCTGACACTTACTGTGTTGTCTCTTATCGTGCTAGTTGTGCCCCTGCTTTTCAATGGGGAATGTTGCATCATCTGCCGAGTCTTTTGCCTTCATTAGGAATGATTTGCAAGTGCAAATTTGGTACTAATCCCTCTAGGATTTTCAAAGTGTAAATAATCATGTATCTCTCCCGCCTGCGTTCCAGGGAGTACAGGTGGAGGAACTTAAAATGTTCCCAGTAATTTAGGTGTTTTATCGCACTTGTGTGCCGTGAAGGTTCTCTGTACATTTTCTAGGTCAGCAATTTCACCTGCCTTGAAAAGCGCGGTTAGTGTGCAGCAATATTCCAGCCTAGATAGTGCAAGTGAGCTGAAGAGTGTCATAATGGGCTTGGCATCCCTAGTTTTGAAGGTTCTCGTTATCCATCCTATCATTTTTAGTAGATGCAAAAGTGAGATCCTGTGATATTATCACTCCCAGGTCTTTTACATTAGTTTTTCGCTCAATTTTGTGGTTGGAATTTGTTTTATACTCCGATACTTACGTTCTCCATATAGGAGTAATTTAAATTTCTCATCATTGAACTTCATATTGTTTTCTGCGACCCATTTAAAGATTTGGTTGATGTCCGCTTGGAGTCTTGCAGTGTCTTCAATGGAGGACACTGTCATGCAAATTTGGGTGTCATCTGCAAAGGAAGACACGGTGCTGTGGATTACATCCCTGTCTATGTCAGATATGAGGATGAGGAACAGGATGGGAGTGAGTACTGTGCCTTGTGGAACAGAGCTTTTCACAGTAGCCCCTCAGACTTTACTCTGTTTACTACTACTCTTTGTGTTCTATTTGTTAGGAAATTATAGATCTATCTACCAACTTTTCCTGTTATTACTTTATCACGCATTTTGTGCGTTATTACTCCATGGCTACACTTGTTAAAGGCTTTTGCAAAGTCTGTGTATACTACATCTGCATTTTGTTTGTCTTCTAGAGCATCCAGGACCTTGTCATAGTGATCCAGTAGGTGGGACAGACAGGAGCGACCTGCTCTAAACCCATGTTGCCCTGGGTTGTGCAACTGATGGGTATCTAGATGAGTGACGATATTGCTTCTTAGAACCCCTTCAAAGATTTTTATGATATGGGATGTTAGCATTATCGGTCTGTAGTTCTCTGTCATTGCTTTACTGCCCCTTTTATGGAGTAGGGCTATGCCTTTTGTTTTTAGTAACTGTGGGATGACCCCTGTATCAATGCTGTCTCTCCATATAATGTTAAAAGCACATGATAGAGGTTTATTGCAGTTCTTGATGAACACAGAGTTCCACGTTTCTGGGCCTGGAGGAGAGTGCATGGGCATATCATTTATCGCCTTTTCGAAGTCAATTGGTGTTAGGATAATATCAGATAGGTTTGATTCTGCCATATTCTGAGTCTCGCTCATAAAAAAATTCATTTAGGTCTTCGAGGCTTAGTCTGGTTAGCGGCTCGCTAAAAACTGAGTTATATTGGGACTTGAGTAGCTCACTCATTTCTTTGCTGTCATCTGTGTGGGACCCTACCTAAAGAATTTATTAAAAAGTGGGAAGACTTAGTAGGAGATTATATAGAAATACTATTGTTGAAATTCCCATGTAATGTAGCAAGTCAATATGGTTATAATGTATTACACATTTTCTTGTCATGTCTAAGGGTAAAGTGGCTCCAATTTAAGCGTGTACGTTGCCTCAGTTGGAATTGACAGCCATTTACATAGGTGTCAAATTAGTTAATTATAAGAGATAAATTGTAGGAGATAAATATTAGCGACACTGTGATTTGGTCTGATAATGAGTAACAATGGTAACAGTAAGATTGTGTATGTACAAAACAGAGTCGCTGAAATTAATCAAATGAAAGAGAAATATGAATTTGGGTCAACATTAATTAACATTTAATCATATACCTGGTGACGAGAATCCAGCTGATTTCTTGTCAGAGGTTTGACTTATGATAAATTTGTGAATACTATATCAAGATTCAAGGGACCGAGTTGGTTGGTAAATAAAATTAATTTGCCTTTACGAAAGGCACATATTGCACCTGTTGAAATTTGTCCCTCGTTAGCCATTGACATTAATAGGTATTCTTCCTTACCCAAACTAATTAATGTAACATTGTTAGTGATAAGTTTATAAACAAAATGAATGTTTCCTTTAATTTTCCATATCCTGTAAAATACTGGACCCAGAGGGAGCAAGAAGAAATCTATGGAGATGAAATTAAACTGTTGATGAAGGGAAAATTTGTAAAAGGTTCAATAATAGATAAATTAGGGCTATATTTAGATGATGATGTAATTAGGTGTAGAGGTAGATTACAAAATGTTGAATTGGGTGAACATGCTAAACTCCCTATCTCTTTGCCCACAACCCATCATCTGACAACTTTGATTATTTTACATATGTGTAAAAATTGCAAGGCAAGGTGCAGTGCGAAAATAATTTAAATTAATTAAGTCGTTTATCAACTATCTCTGTCCGGCTGCAATGTGGAAATTTTTTAAATTTTCCTAAATTCAACATGTGTATTGAAATGTGATGCTGATTTGATCCTTCTAGAAATTTCGAGTGAAGGGGGGGGGGTGGAACTGCAGGAGAGCTACAGACACGGGAGGGAGACGCCATGATTAATAAATGTGTACACTGGTTTGTGCGTATGGTGTTTTTAATTCGGCGTCATCAAGGCCATAATTGAGCGGATCGGCCTGAATTTGTAACTGAAAATTTTATAATGACTCCCACTAAAGAATAGGGACAGGAAATTTACGAAACCACCATAATAGGATGGTGAGAATGTATGATGCGGTGTGATGCCACTCGTACCAAGTACACCATCAGTCCTTTTATTTAGATTCTCGCTGGCCAGTGTAGGCTGTATTTGTTAGATAGGCGTTGGGATGCGTTCCACCAGTGACATAAATGGTAAGTATTAATACAAATTTATTTTCTTGTAACATCATTTTATAATATGTATGTACCAATAGGAATATTTGGTGGACCCAACAAACAATATTATACAGTCCACATAAATTTAATTTCCAGTGTTTCTAGTTTGGTTTTAATAATAGCTCTAGCTTGATGTGAGTGTGGGTTTAGGGAGGTGGGCGTCGAAGGAGTGGCAGTTCTGTGATCTACTGTGACTAAGTCCCACTTACCTTAGAGGTGTAACTAACCTTGGTGTTTTTAGGTATACATAACCCACATTACTTGCATGCAATAATTCAGGTCAATACCTGTAAACCTCATGCAGATATTTCTTCACAATGGGGATGAGCTTCATAGGCACATTTCTGAAATATTTCATCAACATAATTTAAGGAATAAGAAAGAAGTTATTGAATTTACCAATGTTAGTTGTATCTCAGAGGTAGGTGGGATTTTAGAGACACTAGGCTGCACCATGCCTCTACTATGAGACCCACACACACACACACTATCCCATCCACAAGTAAAGTCGGGCCTAATAAATATTATAAGAAATTAATAGCAATAATGGTAAATTATATGATAGTGGAGTGTATGGTATTTCAAGGACTTGATCTCTAGGAATGGTTAATGAGAATACTTGTACACATAGAGACTGGGTAAGATTTCTAATTAACATTATACCAACATAGTGACCAAAATATTATACAGTTATTAAGAAATTTATATTAAAACTTACCATTTATATCACCATTAACGCTACCTAGACAGCTAGAACTTACGATGGCCAACGTGAAACTACTGTAAATTATAGGTAAGCGTTACTTATTAAGGTGTACTGCAGATAAGTCATCGGCGTCATCCATTTTCCACTTTGTTCAAGTGGTTTCGTAAATTTCTTCAGCGGGGGACATTAATAAAGGCTCCACTTACAAATCCAGGCCGAAACACACAGTCATGGTCTCGGTGACGCTCGATACATTTAGACAATTATGGCAACCAGTATACACCTATTAATTAATTATGGCGTCTCTCCGGTATTACACCACAGTCATTCCACAACCCACATTCACTTGAAATTTCTCAAAGGCTCCAAATCCAGCACTAATTTAACACATAATTACATTTACATTCATATATTCCACATTCAGGAAGATTATAAAACTTTTTCCAGGTGCATTTAGTGCTGTGAGTATTTTGTGTCAGTGCATGTTGTGAAGCGTTGCATTGTGTGGGGATTGCAACACTGCCATTACGCATCTGTGTTGTTTGTTATGCCAGTGTGGTTGATTTCTTATTGATTCACTATTAGCTTTATAACCAAACTCTTTTCAATTTTTTGTATGTTTAAAAATGACCACTATATATTATATGTGTAAAACGTTTTAAATAAAATATATAAAAAATATCGTTTATTAATCCGCTTAATAATTCATTAACAACATCTTAAAAACTGCTACCGCTTATCATTCGTTTTTTTTTTCTCATACACTGGTATCTAGACTCAAGGTCACAGACTGTCCATGAGTCGTATCTAGACTCAAGGTCACAGACTGTCCATGAGTCGTATCTAGACTCAAGGTCACAGACTGTCCATGAGTCGTATCTAGACTCAAGGTCACAGATTGTCTATGAGTCGTATCTAGACTCAAGGTCACAGACTGTCTATGAGTCGTATCTAAACTCAAGGTCACAGACTGTCTATGAGTCGTATCTAGACTCAAGGTCACAGACTGTCTATGAGTCGTGCTACATTAACCTAACACTGTTAAATTTTTACTGATTATTATATTTGTGGACCCTCAAATTGCATCGGTGGTTATAGTTTTAAGAACTAAATTTACAAACTGTGATTTGCAATTGAAAGGGACTGAAGAAAGTAAGTTTGCCAGAAATTTATGATAATAGTATAATATAATAATAATAATAATAATAAATAATAATAATAATAGTAGTATCTTTATTTACTACAAGTACATGTACAAGGTATACAGTCCTAGCTGACATCAGTGACATACTACTATATAGAAAGCCCCTTGTTATGCTGAGCATTTCGGGCAAATTAGGTGAGTTTTGTCTTAGGATGCCACCCACACCAGTCGAGTAATACCCAGGTATCTATTTTTTTTACTGATGGGTGAATATAGGCAACTGGTGTAAGGAAACACGACCAATGTTTCAACCCTGGCTGGAAATCGAACCCGGACACTCACTGTGTGAAACAAGAGCTTTTGCCACCAGACCACAGGCCACGATATATACACACCAGCAGGTGTTGCAGTGTTAGGCGCTAAACTATCACGAATGATTAGAGAAAGTATCGGAGAAGAAACACTTGGAATGTCAATAGTTCGTAGTGGTATTATGCTTGTCATGAGATATTGGAAAATATCTTTTGATGCGAATCTTAGTCGTAACTTAATGATTCAGTCTGTCAAGCTTTTGGTTATATGGTCTAGGCGTTTCTCAGGACTACTCACGAGTCTTGTAAAAAAAATTATTAAATATCACATCTTGTGATATTTCCTAAATATAGATTATACAAAAGTAAATAGATAATAATATGTGCAAATTTGTGATGCTATTTGGATCCTTTGAGAAATTTCAAGTGAAGGGGCGAGGGTTGTGGAGCGGCCGCGGAGTGATACCGGGAGATGCCATAATTAATTAATCTCTGTACTAGGGATGCATCGGATGTGAAAATTTAGATATCCGCGGATGCGGATGTGTATACGGATGTCTTACTTATTTTGCGGATGCGGATGCGGATGTAAGAAATTGTGCGGATGTTCCGCGGATTTCAGATACGGATGCATATGCGGATATCTGTTTACAGTAAAATGCGGATGCGGATGTAAGAAATTGTGCGGATGTTCCGCGGATGCGGATGCGGATATTCGATATATCACTACTGTGTACACTGGTTGCAACAATTGTCTAATTGAATCGGGCGTCATCGAGGCCATAATTGTGTGTTTAGGCCTGGATTTGTAACTGGAAGCTTTATTAATGTTCCCCCGCTGAAGAATAGGGAGAGGAAATTTACGAAACCACTAGAATAAAGTAGTGGGAGTGATGAATGATGCGGCGCCATCTCAGCTCACCCAATGAAGTACGCCATTGTTACCTAATAGCTAGAGTACTGACTGGCCAGATACATTCTATTTGTTAGGTTGTGTTCCACCTGTGACATAGATGGTGAGTGTTTATATCAAAATTTCCTTTTTTATTAATTAAATGAAATTTGTCAACAGATATTTGTTTAATGTTAACGAGAAATCTTACCCAGTCTCTATATGCATTAGTATTCCCATTATCCATTTCTGGAGATCAAGTTCTTGAAAGATCATAGACTCCACTATCTTATAATTTACCATTATTGGTATTAATTTTTTATATTGTAATATTATTATAGGCCCGACTTTGCTTTTGGGTGGGAAAGAGTGTGTGGGTCTGGAAGGAGAGGCATGGTGCAGCCTAGTGTCTCTAAAATCCCACCTAGCACTGAGGTACAACTAACATTAGTAAATTGTTGCTTAATTGTGCCCCTCTTAGATTATGTGGATGAAATATTTCAGGAATGTGCCTGTGACCCTCATCCCCATAATTTCCCACAGGGTCCTTGAGCACGCCATCGACACACTGACTAAACATCCTAATAACACTTACTTTCCCCATCAACAACGAGTACAGCAGCGTCATTCCACCCCTACCAGTATCAATATCTTTACCCCCTACTACTCCTTCCATTGAATACTCCAATGCCTACCACCACTGCTCCCTCCACTTCTGAAAACTTCCTCCCCATTGCCATAATAATGCCCTCTAATCTTTATCAGTCTCACCCTCACCCGAATCCACTAATACAGCGCTAGTTACCCCTCACTATGTTTCTAGTCTTAAGATGGGGTGCGTGTAGCTCACCGGTGAGAGCATTCGATAAACAATCACAAGCCCCAGGGTTCGATTTCCTGGTACGAGAAACAAATAAGTTTCCTTACACCCCTGATGGCCCTCTCCACCAAGCAAGAAATGAATACCTGTGTCAGCCAACTAATCTAGAAAGTCTAATCCCATGTAAGAAAACATTCTAGACACTCTGATGTAGAATTGACGACCAGGTCTGATGTAGAATTGATGACCAGGTTTGGTACGGGATATACAATCACTGTCCGGTGTGGCCTCGATGCCACTTCCATATAGGTGTGACCTTAATAGTTAATTTACATTGAAATAATGTCCTGTCGTTTACAATGGTATTTCAAGAAACAACGTCTTCCTATTTCTACTGACATATGAAAGTGAACTATAATTGTGGGTTTACTGTGATGGTGATGCCGTGGCTGGTAGTGGTGATGCCGTGGCTGGTAGTGGTGATGCCGTGGCTGGTAGTGGTGATGCCGTGGCTGGTAGTGGTGATGCCGTGGCTGGTAGTGGTGATGCCGTGGCTGGTAGTGGTGATGCCGTGGCTGGTAGTGGTGATGCCGTGGCTGGTAGTGGTGATGCCGTGGCTGGTAGTGGTGATGCCGTGGCTGGTAGTGGTGATGCCGTGGCTGGTAGTGGTGATGCGTGGCTGGTAGTGGTGATGCCGTGGCTGGTAGTGGTGATGCCGTGGCTGGTAGTGGTGATGCCGTGGCTGGTAGTGGTGATACTGTGTGCTACGATAATCAGAGTAGACAAGGAATCTGCCTGTATCTTACAAAGTGCCGAAAACTTCGTTATTCGTTATTTATTTCCACCATTAAATATCTATATCGATGTATGCTACGCTTTTTATAGGCAATGAAAATAAATTAACGATTTACAAGGAAAGCTGTTAACTTAACGACGTTGCTGAAAACGAAATGACACTCGAAAAGCAATGATTAACATGAGTGCAAATGTGACATGGACATTGACATCTTGTCAAGTCATCTTCACTCAGCATTTTTCAGAGCAGAATTCCCCCCACTTCCTTGTCATTAATTATTTAAATTCCCGTGTCGTCGATCCTATTTCTCCCACGAAATATAATTTTCCACAAAAATTCACATAAAGATAAGTTTGATAATAAGATACTCATTACATAAATTACATATATATTTTTTTCTTTTTGGCTCCCGATGCGGCATATGTTACAGTGATAAGGAGCTTTTTGAAAATTTGCTTTTTGTTAAATATAGTAATGAACGTAGCAGGACCTAACTCACCGTGAGAGGACCCGGTGTGCTGGAGGAGAGGACCCGGTGTGCTGGAGGAGAGGACCCGGTGTGCTGGAGGAGAGGACCCGGTGTGCTGGAGGAGAGGACCCGGTGTGCTGGAGGAGAGGACCCGGTGTGCTGGAGGAGAGGACCCGGTGTGCTGGAGGAGAGAACCCGGTGTGCTGGAGGAGAGGACCCGGTGTGCTGGAGGAGAGGACCCGGTGTGCTGGAGGAGAGGACCCGGTGTGCTGGAGGTTCAAGTGACGTAACAGAACAAGAGAGAAGAGGTACTGTATGGAAGACCCAGGTGTCGTCATGTTCAAGCATAGTTGGTCAAGCTTCTCTCTTGTTGACTCTGCTCACAATTTTAGTTAATCACATTTTATGTGGAGGATGGGACCTCAACGATAACGTGGACTGTATGTTACGCTAATAGTACTTAGCTTATTGATGAATCCAAGATGTCGCAGCCGCCACCAACACCTTCTCAGGGGATCCATATATTGCCACACTCTCCACAGGGCTGTATGGAAAAAATATCACATATGAGTACATAATTATTGCCCCAAAGGAGCGTATGTCCATATTTCAGTCTTAGATGGACTGAAAGGCGTTTTACTCACTGTTTTGGACTAAAAAGTCCACGCATAACCGCCGTCGTGGGTAAAAATTGAATGTTCTTGAATACAAGAACTGCGCAGTTCCCTGTTTTAACCAGATCATCCAATTCTTACCTTGCTCGTGTAACTTTGAGCGATGGTGTTGGCTCCACCATATACGGCGGAAATGCTGTCTTGATTGTAGAATGCCGCTGAAGAATCACCGTCTTGTTTCGATGGAGTTCACTTGCGATTGTCTCTACGTTTCTCCTTTTTGCAGTCTGAAGCTGCGCACACTTCTGAATATACTGCAATGTTGATGTTATACACTAAACGCGCTGGAACAGAGTTCTTATCTTATTTCCCGACGTTAGTGGAGATTAAATGATATAACGGACGCGAACGAGTATTGTCTATGTTGATTTACGTCGCCTCGCGCCGCATGACACCTAGAGTCGTATGACCCGTTCTTGCGGTGGCCAAATTCAATCTGCCCGCTCGTGCTGCTTTTTGCAGTCTCGTGCAGCCATGTAGTGCCACGAGGTGCCTCGTGGTGCTGTGGTCAGCACAATTCTTGACACACTGTTGACAGTACATCTGGCATGAATTAAATTGTTTATGCAGCCAGACGCGCCTCCTCTGGCCCTTTCCTAAGGGTGGAAAGGGTAAGGGCCCTTACCAAGGGTAGTAAGGGCGCATACCCCCCTCCTTTGGAGAATTTTCTCCACATTTTACCTCGGAAATTAAACTATCGTATTTTTGCGTATTTTGTTCTTATTCGGCAAATAAGAATATAATTTAGACTTATATACATGACCCTGTACTAATTCTTCTTCTTCCCAAGCTGTGGGGGTATTTCTAGCAGGAGCGCGAGATGTCCTCTCGGCGCTCCTAGTGAACCTACTTCCAGACGAATCATATTTATTTTGAACGTGACTGACAAACTCTGAACATGAGTGACAGGCTCTGAACATGAGTGACAGGCTCTGAACATGAGTGACAGGCTCTGAACATGAGTGACAGGCTCTGAACATGAGTGACAGGCTCTGAACATGAGTGACAGGCTCTGAACATGAGTGACAGGCTCTGAACATGAGTGACAGGCTCTGAACATGAGTGACAGGCTCTGAACATGAGTGACAGGCTCTGAACATGAGTGACAGGCTCTGAACATGAGTGACAGGCTCTGAACATGAGTGACAGGCTCTGAACATGAGTGACAGGCTCTGAACATGAGTGACAGGCTCTGAACATGAGTGACAGGCTCTGAACATGAGTGACAGGCTCTGAACATGAGTGACAGGCTCTGAACATGAGTGACGGGCTCTGAACATGAGTGTCAGGCTCTGAACATGAGTGACAGGCTCTGAACATGAGTGTCAGGCTCTGAACATGAGTGACAGGCTCTGAACATGAGTGACAGGCTCTGAACGGAAGTAACGGACTCTGAACAAGAGTAACACAGACAATGAACGTGAGTGACACAGACTTTGAATGGGATAAATACAGACCTTGAACTAAAGTGACACAAATTTTGAACAGGAGCAGCCCACACCTTGAAGTGGAGTGTCACCTTTAATGTATTGGAGTGCCACACCTAATATATTGAAGTGCCACAGCTAATTTATTGGAATGCCTCAGCTAATGTACTTTAGTGCCACAGCTAATGTACTTTAGTGCCACAGCTAATGTATTAGAGTGCCACAGCTAATATACTGAAGTTCCACAGCTAATGTACCGGAGTGCCACAGCTAATGTACTGGAGTGTCACAGCTAATGTACTGGAGTGCCACAGCTAATGAACTGGAGTGCCACAGCTAATGCACTTGAGTGCCACAGCTAATGCACTTGAGTGCCACAGCTAATGTACTGGAGTGCCACAGCTAATATACCAGAAGTGAGACAGCTAATGCACTGGAGTAATGACAACTTCAGGTAGTGAGTGCTGCTGAGTCACGAGCGCCCCGACGCTACACAGTACTAGAACGTAAACAGACAGAAACTATGAGAATTTATTGAGTTGAAGAAATCCCATAGGGCCATTGTAAGAAGCATTAGAGGCCTTTAGTATCCACGTCGACAAAGCAGATAGCGAAAATCATACGTCAGCACATTATTATCGATACGTTTACACTAATTTTATCAATTTCAGAATTTATGTAGAATCATTGTTAGAAACTAATAATAGAATTAAAAAAAATGTAGTTTTAGGCTTTAATACATGCTTACATTAGGTAGAAATAAGTAGGAAAATTAGCTAAGTAGTGAGACCTAGCGGTTCCCCAGCGAATTAGTTAGAAAGGTGGACGCTGGTAGCCATCTTTGAACACGGACCAGTGCCGTCAGCACTTACCTACAAGTTTCTATCTCTCGAGTCTCACACAATTTCCCAACGTTACCAGGCAGTTAACAACGTGCTTCTGAGACCTTACAACGAATCATGGATACGAGTCTCTGTGCCAGATCCGTTGTTGATACTATTTACTATATTTTGCCCCTAGTCACATGCCCACTAATACTGGGTGGGAAAATCAGGTAATTTGTAGTTGATATTTACAACAGTTTTACAGTTTTACTCATTAAATTGTTGTATAAGCCACTTGTGAGACTGAGATGCTAGGCATCTTGGGGGACGGTGTCAACACTCCCTGCTAGAGAGGCTTCTCACAAGGAGGCAAACATTACAAACATTACAAACATTACAAACATTTTCATAGAAACCCTTTTAAATCTGTTGTGAAGCTACACTTTATTTTTATACGATTTATGCCTTTATGTACAAAAATGAAGGCAATCCGATTGATTACCCGAACATAAAAAAAAGTCCAAAAAAACCACCTCCCATAATATAATAATAATAAATATAATATCTTTATTTCTACAAGTATATGTTCAAGGTATACAGTCCTAGCTTGACATCAGTGACATACTACTATATAGAAAACCCCTTGGTATGCAGAGTATTTCGGGTAAATTAGGTCAGTTTTGTCCCAGGATGCGACCCACACCAGTCGACAACCGGTGTAAGGAAACTCGCCCAATGTTTCTACCCTCGCCGGGAATCGATCCCGGCTCTCACCGTGTGAAGCGAGAACTTTTTCAACCTGGCCACGGGCCACAGTAGCTATATGAAAATTCAAACAAACAAAAGAAATCCACAAATGTGCAGGTTAGACCTGCTGTCATCCCACGAAATCTTCCATTTTATGTTTGTGGAAAAGTCCCATGAAGTGGCAACACTGAGTTCCGCTACGCTACTGCCTCTCATCTTGCAATGTAATTAAATTGTTTCATTATATTCTAGCGATCGATTGAACACTTGGGTCTAATAAATGACATTAGCTTAACAACATATAAATGACTGACTGATTTCACTTGTAATTTTGCCGCACAAAATAAATTTTTTTCAATAAGTTTGCATGTCATGATTTGTTATGCATGATACACGAGTCTGCCCTTGAATTAATTGTCTCGTAACATTTCAGAAGAAAACGACTTCCAAGAAATGGATTAAAAAAATAGTTAACGGAAGGAACTATTGCATTATGTATAGTAAACTTTAGTTTTGGGAAAATCTTTTTTTTTTTTTTTTCGAGATTTTCATTGATTTAATGTTAATTTTTCTGTGGGAAATAAGAAAAAAGAGGGTTCATGAGGTAAGAGTCCTCGCACTGACGTGGCTTACTGACCTTATACCACACTACATCTCATTTTTTAAATTATATGACTGAAGCCATGTTTGGAAAGTTAAAAACAATGGCATCTTCTGCTCATTAAATGAGAGAAAAGTGGGAAAAGAGATAGATAGAAGAAAGAAAAAGAGGCAGGAGGAGAAGAGTGCGCATGACGTGGCAGATACAATATAATAGAAGAAGACAGAGGAAGAGAGAAAAAGAAGAGAGAGAGAGAGAGAGAGAGAGAGAGAGAGAGAGAGAGAGAGAGAGAGAGAGAGAGAGAGAAGAGAGAGAGAGAGGAGAGAGAGAGAGAGAGAGAGAGAGAGAGAGAGAGAGCGTGTATACCTGCATGCTTCTCATTCATGCTAGGTTTGATATGCATGTGAATGCTCTTATATGGCGACTTATATACTTTCAAATGTCGAATTTCAGCTACTTGCCCCGCCTCTTAACCTTCAGTCAAGTGGCGTAGCTAATGCCTAGTTCTCTGAGTCCCCTGTCATACCTTCTTTTGTAACTGCGTATGGAATTAGCCTCTTCTCCCACTTCATTTCTTCCTCACTGTTCTCATCACGAAGAAGTATTTCCCATCACTCCTCTGCTTCACCGATGTGCTCCTTGTGTAGTATTACTTTATATTTCTTCTCTCAAGGAAGAGGGCTCTTGATCCGAGGAATTTGACTTGACCCTCCCCTTCCCTGGATCGAATCTGATTGCCTCACATTACTCAGGCCCTGCGTGTGTAGCGCTGTCGCAGTGAATGTAATAATAATAATTGTGAGGAATTATGTACATGAGGTTCACAGGTACTGACCTGAATTTTTTCATGTACATAATTTGGGGCAGATACAACTAAATTATACTTTACATTTTTTTGACGTTAGTTGTTCCTTGGAGATAAATGGGACTTTAAGTACAATGGGTCACAGCACTATACTTCCTTGGATGCCGACCCACTCCCACACTCACATCAAGATCAAGATAGTGGGAGAGTAGATTGGTGAGAGGAAGGTTATGAGTGGAAGGGATAGTACCAGGGCTTAACCCAGTAGCTAATGCGATCGTGGGTCAGAGACTGGTGTGGCGAGGAGGACTCATAAGGCAAAACATATTTAGTGGACGCCAAAACGAACATGCGCAGGTACCTGTGAGAAAATCCAATGGCGATGTAAGGAGGGGGGGGATTTTTAAAAGGTACATCTTTTAAGGTCCACACCTGTTAGGACAGGCTAGTGAGAGCAGAAGTTAGATAGGGTTAGGAGCAGGGTCATACAAGGAGTAGAATAGATTGTGTGGGTTAGCAGGTCTACGAATGTCTTCGTGAAGGTGAGAGGTCCAGTAGTCATGTAGTGTCTCTAGTTTGTCAATTTGTCTGTCAGTGAGCGTCTTCCAGTACACGTTCAGCGCCGGGATGTTTGACTGGGCATGGAGTGACTCGCTTGTGGCGAAGTCATCCCAGCTGACATCAAACACCCAGCGCAGAGCCTTGTTCTGGATACGCTGCAGTTAAAGTTTGTTGGTCTTAGCTGCAAGAGAGAGGGCTAGAGGAGAGTAAGTAATCAGAGGTCGTATTAGAGTTTTGTAGAGGAGTAGTTTGGTAGGTTGTGAGGCATGCCGTAGCTTGTAGAGACCTGTGAGGGCTTTACCAGCAATGGCATGCTTTGAGTGGATGTGTGTGTGTATACGAAGAAGGTGGCCAAGATGGGGAAGTAAGTGTTTGTGTTAGTTGTTCTGACCTCGACAGGGAATGGAGGATCACATTTCCTGTAGTTGAAATACATAATGCTGGATTTTGTAGCACTGGGTTGATTCTCCATTTTTGCTCCCAGAAGTCTGTCCTGTCCTCATTTTGTGTTTTGTGTGTGAGTGTATCTATTGTGGAGTGGGTGATGAGCTGTGTAATATCGTCTGCATAGGCTAGAGTGATGGTGTTGTGGTATTCAGGTGTTGGTATGTCGTTAGTATATAAAATGTAAAGGGTTGGGGCAGTGGCGTCTTAATTAAGGGTGGTGGGGGCCGCCCCGAGTGACACCATCAAGGGGTGACACCATAGAGCCTCTAAAGGTGACACTAATGCACAAAATATTCCTGCACTAACATAAGAGAAAAATTCTTTGTTTGTATATAGCCTATTATAATGTTACAGAGTACAAATAGGCCTGTATAGGGAAACTCAATAACGCTATACGAAAAACTACGATAAATCGATAATTTTATTTACGATATTTTTGGAAAAACCCTTAAGTGTCACCCTGATATCGTTGTCTTGATTGAAGCAGAAGTGTTCTACGGGGAACTGTTGTCTACATAGTTCTCAACACACAGTACACTACACTGTCTTTCAATCGTTTTACTTTCACAGTAATGTCACTACAGGAAGCTAAGCACACTTCACTGTAATTGTTCTGCTGTGAATGTTGAGATTGTCTGAGGCACAGGAACACGTGACCACTTGTGTCTTTGTTCTTATAACGTGGAGCAAGAGCTCCCGTTACCAGTTCTTATTTCAGTCTGATCCTTCCTGCCCAGCTTCACCCTGGGCATCCCTAGTTCCTTGAGGAAGAATGCTCCCTTATTGAGCAAGTTTTTTCTAAACTTCATTATCCTCGTCACTTCATTAGAGACTGCAGACGACGGGCATTAAACATCTTCAACACACCCAGAGAAGACACTGCCGAGAAGATATACATAGTCCTCCCCACCAACTCCATTACCAAACACGTTTCCAACATTTTTTCCAATACCTCATTCCGAGTATCTACCTCCACATCCACCACCATCAAGGACATTACCAGTAACAAACAGGACAAGCTTTAATCCAATGCAGGGGTATACACAATCCCTTGTAATGACTGCAGCAAATTAGTATACGTCGGCGAAACATCCAGAGACCTCCAAACACGTATTTCAGAACACCAGTACGCAGGCAAATCTGACGACCCAAGAAATGCCTGTGTTCAACACCGAAATTCACACAAAAATTTAATCAACTACAGAAACGGAAGACTCATCGCCAGAGAAGACAACACTCAATACCGAAGAATCCTGGAATCATCACTTATCTGCATATCCAACAACTTCAACCAGAACAACGGCTTCTACAACATAGCTGAACCTATTGCCAATAAACTTCATCGCTATCCCACATAGAACTCAAGAATGGAACACTGCAGGTCCTTTAAGTTACCCGAGGTTTTAAACTATCACACTACTTTGAAGACTGTCACATGCAGCTTTCCCCACCTGACCCACCATTCTCCACCTGACTAAATCCTATAAATACCCTTGTTTCTTTTATCCAGGTAGATCTGTTTGTGACTCGATAAAGCCCACTGCCTGGGCGAAACGTTGTCAATAAAGGATCACATTATACTGCTTATGTGTTTATCTTTCCATATCCAAAGGCTATTGCACTGAGGAATATAACTGCAAGGAACACTGTGAAGCGATTAAATGATTAATAAAAGAGTTATTACGGGTTAGAGTTTCACAGAAATATAATCAACTAAGGTAGCAATGAAAAACTCGATAATTCTCAAGGAGGCGTTATCAGACTCAAGTATAAATATCTCTTAAATTAATATTGAGTTTTTTTAGTCGTGAATTTAAGAGGATTAGGCTGAAGACATCCCACTATTCCTCCATGGCTTAAGAGAAAGCCAGCAGGAATCTCCTAAACATTGTCCATCGAACTGTTTTATGGTCTTGTGACTTGGTAGCGCCTCACACACCGAGTGTCTGTGATTCGATCCCCGGCCGGGTGGAAACTTTGGGCATGTTTCCTGACACCTGCTGCCCCTGTTCACCTAGCAGTAAGTAGGCATTTGGGTATTAATCGACTGGTGTGGATGGCATCCTGGGGGACAAGATTGAAGGACCTCAATGAAAGTATGACAGACAGTCCTCGACAGAGCACTGACTTTCTTGGGTTATTCCAGGTGGTTAACCTTCCGAATTAAAAATTCGAACAAATCTTATCTTATAGCTGTGTCAGGAGAGACTTGGACTGGGTAATCAAGTCCCACTTTTTTCACTTATCCAGACTACATTAGATAAAGATTAACCTACTTATGCAATATGACTGCACGAAATTTGAAGGTAACAATATAAAAAGGTAGCAGTTTGTAGGTCATTTATTCCAGGTGATCAGGTTATGACAATGTCCAGTTCTAGGTCATATTTGACAAAATCCAACTTGAAGAGACTTTAAATCGTACAGAAAATGCTGAATTAATCAGTAGATAAAACTGTGATACAAACCACTCACACTTAATGTACTAGTTAGCGAGAGAGTGTACCATGGTATACAGGAGAGAGTGTACCATGGTATACAGGAGAGAGTGTACCATGGTATACAGGAGAGAGTGTACCATGGTATACAGGAGAGAGTGTACCATGGTATACAGGAGAGAGTGTACCATGGTATACAGGAGAGAGTGTACCATGGTATACAGGAGAGAGTGTACCATGGTATACAGGAGAGAGACAGGGCGCCACCTTCAGATTCGTCTGCTGCCGCATAAAATATACTTATAGAACACAAAATCAACAGTGAATGCGTCATTCACCACAATTTACTTTCACTATGGAGCATCACAATGGTTATACACGAAGGAGGATCAAACCAGACAGGATTTTGGAAGCAGCCAATATCCATTTATATAACACGAAGAAAGCAACGCACTGGTGGACCTGCCTAAACGCCTTCCCCTCCTCTCCCATCTTTCTTCCCCCGATCATTGGGGAAGGGGTTAGCGGTATCTGTATTTTTTTACGTACTTGATAAGGTGCAGTCATGGATGACACGTAGTAATGTAAGTTTCACTGCAAGGTTGTATCACTCTCCGGCAGCTAACACTATCACTAATAAAGAAAAATCAAGAGGTCAGCGTAGTGCAAAGTTTATCGCCAGAGGCGCTATTCAACTGAGTGGCCTCTGTACACAATGTTCGTTTGGCTTTAGGAACAAACGAGGGGACTGAAGAAAATAAAAGAGCTAAGCTATATGCAGAGGACCTAACAGACCACAGAAGTGCTCAGGAAAAGCTGTGAAGGCAAAATGACAGACCACTGGGCACAACATGGACCAGGTGCTTCGGCTCCTTCAGTACCCTGGTGATGGACCAGGTGCTTCGGCTCCTTCAGTACCCTGGTGATGGACCAGGTGCTTCGGCTCCCTCAGCACCCTAGTGATGGACCAGGTGCTTCGGCTCCCTCAGTACCCTGGTGATGGACCAGGTGCTTCGGCTTATTCAGTGCCCTGGTGATGGACCAGGTGCTTCGGCTCCTTCAGTACCCTGGTGATGGACCAGGTGCTTCGGCTCCCTCAGCACCCTAGTGATGGACCAAGTGCTTCAGCTCCTTCAACGCCCTGGTGATGGACCAGGTGCTTCAGCTCCTTCAACGCCCTGGTGATAGATCATGTGCTTCGGCATATTCAGTGCCCTGGTGATGGACCAGGTGCTTCAGCTCCTTCAGTACCCTATTTTATAGTGCCCTGATTATCAAAGCATATTCCATGGATGGAGTAGGTGGGTTGGGTAGGAGTTTTTGTTTGTGGGATTGGTTTTGGGTTTTGCCTAGTGTGGATCAGTTGGCTTGATGCAGTGTTCCTTATTTCTGTGTTCTTGTGAGTGAGAGGGGTTGTGAGTGAGAGGGGTTGTGAGTGAGAGGGGTTGTGAGTGAGAGGGGTTGGATTTGAACGGGACTTGCACAGTTGTTGGGGGAGAGTTGTTGTAGGGGCTTCTTGCTTGGATGGCGATGGGGATGGGTTGCACAAATATTTTTGTTGGTGGGTTGGTTTTGATATGGACCTGCCAAGTATGGGCCAGTAGGCCTGTTGCAGTGTTCCTCCTTTCTTATGTTCTTATGTTCTTAAATAGAGAAGAGATTGAAGAAAGGAAAGCTGCAATGAAGGTAACTAAATCGACTCAGGAGATGCAAGTAAAAATGCAGTGGGATGATGAAAGGGAGAGGTCAGTCTTTGTTCATGGGCTCCAGGACGTTGAAAGGGAATCTTATGAAGCAAGTGATTTTCAAGTTAGAATCGTCTCGAAACAGGATCCTCTAGGAGAAAGCATGACTAAGGGACATGTCGATGTACTGGAGAGTATATCTCGACCGTGACAGAACACAAGAAGAAAGGTAGAAACTGAAAGAGGGCAGCAGAACCCGGACTCAGGAGGAAGAGCAAAGTTGTAGCTGCCCAGACAACTTATGTTTCAAGTAGGGAAATTAGATCAACCAAAAATGATCCCAAATTGATAAACAATAGATTAAAACATATCGTTGGTCAAAAGAGAGAGGCATATATGGGTGTATCAAAAGAGGGGATGGGCAGTTAAGAAATCAATATATTCAATTAAAGAGAAATAAAAAAGGGAATAAGAAAAGCTAAAAGACATTATGAGGCTAAAGTCGCAAGGGATTCGAAGACTAACCCAAAAGGTTTCTTTAAGGTATATAGAAGAAAGATTAGGGACAAGCTAAGTCCACTCAAAAGTAACTCATGTCAGATCACTGACAGTGATAAGGAAATGTGAGAAATTTTTAACTCCTATTTCCTCTCAGTTTTTACGCTGAAGATACTACCGAAATTCCAGAAATAATGAATTATGTTGAACCGGAGGATAATAAACCATGCACGATTAGGGTAACTAGTGACGTGGTCCTCAGATAAATAGATATTAAAACCGAACAAATCCCAAGGCTCTGATCAACCGTTTGCAAGGGTTTTAAAAGAATGTAAAGAGGAGCTCAACGAACTTTTGGCTAGTCTTTTCAATATATCACTACAAACTGGCATAGTGCCAGACAAGTGGAAAATGGAAAATGTAAAATCTATTTACAAAGCAGGTGACAGCTCCTTAGCTTCGAACTATATACCAATAAGCCTTACCTCCATAATGCGATAATTTATGGAATCAATTTCAGAGGCAATTCGTAGCCATCTTGATGAATCTCAGTATGGGTTTACTAAGGGGCGTTCCTGCCTTACGAATTTAATATTTTTTTTCACCAAGGTGTTTGAGGAGGTAGATCATGGTAATAAATATGATATTGTATATATGGACTTCAGTAAGGCTTTTGACAGAGTTCCACATCAGAGGCTTTTGAGGAAAATTAAGGCACACGCAATAGGAGAAGAATTTTTTTTTCTGGGTAGAGGCATGGTTAACAGATAGGCAGCAGAGAGTTTGCATCAATGGAGAGAAATCAAAGTGGGGGCACGTCACGAGTGGTGTTCCACAGGGGTCAGTGTTGGGCCCATTTTTGTTCACAATTTATATAAACGACATTGATGAAGGAATAAATAGAGACATAAGAAAGTTTGCTAATGACACCAAAATAGGTCACTTAATTCATTCTAATGAGGTCATTAGAGCACTAAAGGAAAATTTGATTAGACTGATGCAGTGGTCGGAGAAGTTGAAGATGCAGTTTAATACTATAGACAAATGCAAAGTTCTAAATATTGGACAAGAAAATAACCATGCCACATATAAACTAAATAATGTAGACCTTAATATTACTGACTGCGAAAAGGATTTGGGAGTTCTGGTTAGTAGTAATCTAAAACCAAGACAAGTGTTTGCAATAAAACGAACAGAATCCTTGGCTTCATGCCAAGGAGCATAAATAATAGGAGCCCTCGGGTTGTTCTTCAACTCTATATATCTTTGGTTAGGCCTCATTTAGATTATGCTGCACAGTTCTGGTCACCGTATTACGGAATGGATACAAATGCACTGGAAAACGTACAAAGGAGGATGACTAAGTTGATCCCATGTATGAGAAATCTTCCTTATGGGGATAGACTGAGGGCCCTGAATCTGCACTCTCTAGAAAGGCTAAGAATAAGGGGGATATAATTGAGGTGTATAAATGGAAAACAGGAATAAATAAAGGGATTATAAATAGCGTGCTAAAAATATCTAGCCAAGACAAGACTTGCAACAATGGCTTTTGGTTTAAAAATAGTTTTAAAAATAGGTTGGATAAATTCATGAGTGGGTGTAGGTGGATGTGAGTTGGACCTATCGAGCTTGTGCTAATAGGTCTGATGCCGTGCTCCTTCCTTAAGTTGATGTGACCTGACTTAACTAGGTGGGTCATTGGTTTAAGCCGGCAGGTGACGTGGACTTGCCTTGCATGGGCCAGTAGGCTATGCAAGGCCATGCAAGGCCAGTAGGCCAGTGGGCCAGTAGGCCAAACTCACTGGGATGATAACAGATGTAATCTTCCCACCCGGATATCAGATCCTGCGGAAAGATGGAGGGAGCAGAGGGGAAGGAGGAGTTGCATTGCTCATTTAAACCGATGGGGATTTGAGGAAATGGAAGGAATGGACAGAATGGGCGAAAGGGACTACCAGGCTACGGTGCACTTTGGCCTGGTGGTAAAAGCTCTCACTTCGCATGG
Source organism: Cherax destructor (assembly GCA_009830355.1). Classification (NCBI taxonomy): domain Eukaryota; kingdom Metazoa; phylum Arthropoda; class Malacostraca; order Decapoda; family Parastacidae; genus Cherax; species Cherax destructor. The sequence goes on along the minus strand of WNWK01000512.1, from coordinate 360,705 downwards.
TGAGGGTCCAGGTTCGATTCCCGGCGGAAGGGTGGAAACTTTGGGCGTGTTTCCTTACACTGATTGTCCATGTTCACTCATCAGTAATAATGGGTACCTGGGTGTTAGTTGACTGGTGTGGGTCGCATCCTGGGTCAAAACTGACGAAATTTGCCCTAATTGCTCTACATAACAAGGGGCTTTCTATGTAGCAGTATGTCACTGATGTTAGCTAGGCCTGTATACCTTGCATTTGTACTTGTAGAAATGAAGATATTCTTCTTCTTCTTATTATTATTATTGTTACAGTAGAAACAATTCAGTCTGGGGGACCTAAGGTGGTAATTGCATTGATGTACAACCCACCTCAGAACTGCAGGAGGCCGAGAGAAGAATATGAAGAGAACAATAGAGCAATGGCGGACACATTAGCTGAGGTTACTAGAAGAGCTCACACAGGTAGAGGAAAGTTATTAGTTATGGGTGATTTCAATCACAAAGAGATTGACTGGGAAAACCTTGAGCCACATGGGGGGTCTCTAAATATGGAGGGCGAATATGATGGATATGGTACTGGAAAATCTCATACATCAATATGTTAGGGACACTTCCAGAGAGAGAGGTGAGAATGAACCAGCAAGACTGGACCTCGTATTCACCTTGAGTAGCTCAGACATTAAGGACATCACATATGAAAGGCCCCTTGGAGCTAGTGATCACGTGGTTCTGAGCTTTGAATACATAGTAGAGCTACAAGTGGAGAGGGTAACAAGAGTATGATGGGAAAAGCCAGACTACGAAAGGGAAGGGCTACACAGGCATGAGTAACTTCCTGCAAGAGATTCAGTGAGAAAGAGAACTGGTAGGAAAATTATTATACGAAATGATGTAATATGTGACAACAAAATGCAAGGAGGCAGAGGAGAGGTTTGTTCCCAAGGGTAAGATCAGAATGAGCCTTTGGCTCGCCCAAAGGTATAGAGAGGCAAAAACTAAGTGTGCTAGAGAATGGAAAAAGTACAGAAGACAAAGGGCATATGAAAATAGAGATTAGTTGAAGAGCCAAAAACGAGTATGCACAGATAAGGAGGGAGGCCCAGCGATGGTACGAAAACAACATAGCATCGAAAGTCAAGTCTGACCCGAAGCTGTTGTATAGGCACATCAGGAGGAAAACAACAGTCAAGGATCAGGTAATCAGGTTGAGGATGGAAGGTGGGGAGCTCACAAGAAACGACCAAGAATTATGTAAGGAGCTCAACATGAGATTTAAAGAAGTATTTATGGTGGAGACAGAAAGGACTCCAGGAAGTCAGAATAGGGGGATGGGGTACACCAACAAGGGATATACCAACAAGTGCTGGATGAAATATACACAACCGAAGAGGAGGTGAAGAAGCTGCTAAGTGAACTTTATACCTCAAAGGCGGTGGGACCAGACATCTCTCTGTGGGTACTTAGACAGGGAGCAGAGATGCAGTGTGTACCACTAACAACAATCTTCAACACATCCATTGAAACTGGGTAACTAACTGAGGTGTGGAAGACGGCAAATGTAGTCCCAGTTTTTTAAGAAAGGAGACAGATACGAGGCACTAAACTACAGACCAGTGTCACTGACGTGTATAGTATGCAAAGTCATGGAGAATATTATCAGAAGGAGAGTGGTGGAGTGCCTAGAAAGGAACAAGCTTATAAACGACATCCATTTTAGGTGTCTCAAGTTGAAATCTCCTAGTAGTAAGATGTTTGGGGCAGGAGTCGGGAGATTTTCCAGACAGTGGTCAATTTTCAAAAGCTGCTCCTGGAATTGCTGGGAAGTTGCGTCTGGAGGCTTGTATACCACCACAATGACAAGGTTTTGGTTTTCAATATTTACCGCCAAAACTTCAACTACATCATTTGAGGTGTTTAGTAGTTCTGAGCAAATGAGTGACTCTGTGACGTACAGGCCAACCCCCCCCCCTTCCCTTGTTGCCGGTTTAGTCTGTCGCATCTGAATATGTTGTAACCTGGGATCCATATTTCGTTGTCATAATGATCCTTCATGTGGGTCTCTGTGAATGCTACAAACATTGCATTTGACTCCGTGAGTAGTCCCTCGATGTAAGGAATTTTGTTGTTTTTGACGGCTTTAGACACTGTATGTTTGCAAAGACAAACGTCGTTATATTAATAGAATTTAGGGGGGAGGTTTATTTTCTGGCTCTAATATCTGTTGTTCTGGAGTGGAGGCCAATGACTGCCTCTGCTCCAGAAGTGTTTTCAGTTGGTGTAGGATTATTGTTATTTCTTGCCAGTCTTTTTTCCCTCCTGGCACTAAGAAGCCTCTTTCCCTGGAGAGGTTATGGCTCCCCTCTTTTGTTTCCCATAGTCTGGCTGGTATATGTCTTGTCCCCTTTAGATGATATGCCTGGCAGTATGCGGTGTGTTGGTAAGTACGTATGTATAAGTGTGGGTTCAATTTCTCTTAAAAACTGTTAATTAATAATCAGAAAAATTAGGTGCTGCAATTTGACAAGTTGACAGGTGCTACAATGTACCACTCTTCCACAGTGATCTCTAATAGGCACACGTGCAACACCTGGGTACATTAGCTAGAAGACGCTCCACCATCAAGTAGCTTTATCAGTTCAACACAGAGTTTACAAACTGGAGATAATAATCATCATGAATCTGAACATAGGTAGGAATATTGATGCTTATCTACTGGAGTCGGAAGAGGTGCAGAAGTTGAAGGCAGCGTCACTTTTTGGGCGGGGCTCACTAGTTGAAGTAAGTCATCCCCAAGAGTTGGGTCAGAGATTTGGTAGAAGATATCCTCCGTACCAAGATTCCATGGTGCTCCTATGTCAGGCAAGTATCACAACATTAATGGTATACAATTGCAACTGGTTGGTAAAACGTCTTTAAGGTAAAGTTGCCCAGGTGTTGCACACTTGTCTAATGTTATGATCTAATAAGAATGATCTGAAGCGTTCACTTTATACGAAATACTCTCCAAATTTCCACCATCTAGGAAGCTCCTGTCCTTTTCCACATCCACTACAGTTATCTGATACATATAATTCTTTACCCATCAAAGTAATATAGACAATGAATACATGGCCTCAAAGAGGGGTTGTGTAAGTACAGCATCCTAATATTTTTCTGCACCTAGTGTAAATCAGCAGATTTTAGTCACGTGACTACGAATCTCAATAGTACTGGCCACTTCTTCAGTAATGTTTCTAGAGAAATCATTGTCATAAAGTTCTAGTAAATTGTCTCTTCAGTCCTTTTCGATTACAAATTATAAAAAAAATCGGTTCTTTGCATTAGAAGTAATGATGTGAATTGAGGATCCACATATATGACAATAAGTAAAACTGAGCGAAGTATTAACCATGTATACGTCGTGCCGAATAGATAAACTGGTCAATTAGCAAGAACTCATTAAAAATTAAGTCCTTTCTAAAATTTTCTTTTATATGTTTAAAGATATATATATTTTTTCGTTTATGTTAATGTAAAAATTAATAATTTTGTACCAAATAACATTAGAAAACTTTCCTTACCTTAATATAACAAGGGCAATTTAATTTAGCCTAATCCAACTTAATATATTTTAGATAAGTTTACAATAATTTAATAATAAACAAACACAATGAAATATATTTTTTTCGTTAGGTTCAGAATAATTTTTGCGAAATTATTGAATACACAAATTTCCGCTTGCCTTATTCGGCAAGAAGAGCGTTGCTATTTAAACCAAAATCTCAAGTTTAACCTATTCTGCACGACATATTCATAGCACGACTCAACAACAATCTGTGATCCTGAGTAAAGAGCATAACTTTATACGAGTGATGTGGATTTTTTTTTTTACATAATTTCCTAAATGTAAAACATATAAATGAATAATATAATAATTGCGTATTAAAATGTGATGCAATTTGGACCCTTCGAGAAATTTCGAGTGAAGGGGGGCAGAACAGCTGCTGAGTGACACCGGAGGAGAGACGCCATATTGTACATGAATGGTATACAATACTAACAAGATTAAAATTAGACACATGTGCAACATCCAGTGGCTTCATCAATACAAATTCTAGGACATAATTTGAAGACAGTAGAACTATATACAAAAGATGAAGTAATCAGTCCCTCAGCCTTGGAGTTGGTGTGAAGAACACCGTAGTCGTGAAGATTCTGGAGCAGAGGCAAGAAAGCTGGTGCTTATATACTGGCGTCAGGTGAAAAGGGGACGGGTAGCAGACGAAGGCATTATCAATGGTAGGCGGGATTTCCCAGTGGAAGTAGGTCATACCCAGGGGACGGGTTGGTAGAAGTGAAGAAGGTTGTGGAGATGTCCTCTGAACCAAGATTCCATAATGTTGCAGTGTTTGACAAGTTGTACATGTTAGACACATATGCAACATCTGAGTATCATGAAATCTTGGTTCAGAGGACATCTCCACAACCTACTTCACTTCTACTAACCCGTCCCTTGGGTATGATCTACTTAAACTGGGAAATCCCGCCTACCAGTGACAATTCCTTCGTCTGTTACCAGTCCCCATTTCACATGACACCAGTATATAAGCCCCAGCCTTCTTGCCTGTGCTCCAGATTCTCCAGATTTGTATTGATAAAGCCACTGGATGGCGAAACGTCTACATTAAAGATACCCAAATGTTGCATATGTATCTAATTTTCAAACGCCATATTGAATTTAATGTGTGTTCACTGGTTGTTACAATCGTCTAATAACCAAGCGTCATCGAGGCCATAATGGGGTGTTTCAGCCTGGATTTGTAATAGGAGCCCGTGTTAATGACCCCTGCTGAAGAATTGGGACAGGAAATTTGCAGGACCTCAATAATTTCGTGTGTATGGCGGAAAATAAATGCATACATCACTCACAGGAAAGTTCACCATTAGTCCATGCATTTAGATCTAAACTGGCCAGTGTAGGATCTAGGTGTTAGGCAGGTGTTGTGGTGTGATTCATCTACAGTAATTAAATGGTAAGTGTTAATAAGAATTTTCTTTCTAATAACACTAATAATTTATGTATAATAATTATTTTTGTTGTTCCCAGTAAGCCTTATCCTATTCAGTCCACAAAACTTTAATTACCAGAGTAGCTGTTTTTAATATTATAATTATTAATTTAATGTCAGGTCTAGCTTTTTGTGAGAGTGGTGAAGAAGTGGGCAGTCGAGGGAGTGGCAGTTCAGTGACCTACTGTGACTAAGTCCCACTTACCTCACCCAAATTACTTACAGGTAATAATTTAGGTAATGCCCTGTAAACATGCTGCAGGTGATCTGCTCAATAATAATAATAATAATAATAATTTTCACAAGTGACATAGTTTTAAAGATGCTCTTAAATAGCCATTGAGCTGATCATCAACGATTTAGACGCAGGTCAGCCACTTTTTTTCCTTTCAAATAAATTAACATCAACAACTTGACCCTCACATACCACGGCTTAAAAATATTTTGTCTGTAACCTTCGGTTACAGACAAATTTTTAGATATTTAACACGGGCTGCGTTTCGTCGTCCTCATTTACACTGGACTCTTCTCTCATTACAGTCTCGTAACAGAGTACATCGTCACAGACAACCATGCCAGTCTACCTGTAATACATGCTGCTCTCAGCACCCTGCAGATCCACCATACTAAAGGCAAAGGCTGTGAGGTTGGAGCTCAACCTCAAGCAAATTGACCTGCTTGACAAGGAACAAGTGAAACCGGAGTTTCTAGCCATTAATCCTCAGCATATTGTTCCTACCACGGTCGAGAGTATCTACCTTTGAAGAGTTTCGAGAGTATCTACTCTGTGAGAGGTACGCCACGTTTCTAATTTGTTATGCTCACTCGTGACTTGGTAATGATCAAGAACAGACAGAATAAAAGTCAAGTTTTATTTTTCAATTTGCGAGTTGGTTCTGAAATGTTCCGGCCCCGATACTGTGACCCAGTATAGTCTTGCAGTATATAAGACCTAACAGAAATTATATCAGTCGCACCATCTGCACGTACCTGGCCTCCAAGTATGGTAAGGACGACTCCCTGTACCCCAGTGACCTCCAGACCCGAGCCAAGGTTGACAGGCTCCTCTACTTCGACATGGGAACACTCCGTCGCTTTGGTGACTATGTGGTGAGTGTTCATACACCGAGTTTATCACTGTTTTGTTTATATACTGTTGCAATAATAATATATAATAATAATAATAATAATAATAATAATAATAATAATAATAATAATAATAATAATAATAACAATAATAATAATAATAATAATAATAATAATAATAATAATAATAATAATAATAATAATAATAATAATAATAATAATAATAATAAGAAGAAGAAGAAGAAGAAGAAGAAGAAAAAGAAGAAGAAGAAGAAGAAGAAGAAGAAGAAGAAGAAGAAGAAGAAGAAGAAGAAGAAGAAGAAGAAGAAGAAGAAGAAGAAGAAGAAGAAGAAGAAGAAGAAGAAGAAGAAAAATAATAATGATATATATACTGAGAGTTGTATCTGAACATAGACACAACCATGTAGAACGCATCTTTATTTAGACAACATTTTCAAATCATACGTTTGAACTGGAATTCTTGTTCTACGTAACTTTGTCTCTCCACGCACCTGTAAATTGTTGTGCCTTCTAAACGGATTTGTATCATACTAAGAATATAGTTCAATTCCTAATGATTCATTTATTTTTTCTCTGTTATTCACATTAACTATACCAGTTTATAATGGTTTTCTCAGCTATGTCATTTTAGAAGGCGAGAGCAATAATTATGATTATCTTGCATACCCAATTTACTCTGACATTCCATTACACAGGATGACTTTTCCTGTCATATTTCATCATAGAGTAACTTTTTTTGTCATTCTCCATCCCACAGGTTGGGTTTTCCTTTCATAATCCATCACACATTAGGATTTCCTGTTGTGCTCTATCACTCGGGACGTCTCAGTGACTGGCGAAATCATAACACGATTGCCAACAAATCACAGAACGGGTGGGACTCGAACCCAGGACGGGTGAGTCCTGAAATTCCAAGGTTAATGCATTAACCACTGGGCCAGCTGGGGCCATTCTAATCTCCGTATGGTGTATAGAAATATGCCTAGTTGGATGAATGCTTTCAGAGCCAGCTGGTCCACTGGCCTAGTCACGTTCTGTGACTCGTGATGTGCTTTCCCGTTATTCATCATATTGCGTCACACAGGATGCATTACCATTCTAATTATTAATTTTATTATTTTTATTATTATTATTATTATTATTATTATTATTATTATTATTATTTTTATTATTATTATTATTATTATTATTATTATTATTATTATTATTATTATTATTATTATTATTATTATTATTTATTTTATTAACACATCGGCCGATTCCCACCAAGACTGGATGGCCCGAAAAAGGAAAACTTTCATCATCACTCACCCCATCACTGTCTTGCAACATTAAGACACCTCTTTCAAAGTGCAGACACTGTACTTCCCATCTCCAGGACTCAAGTCCAGCCTGCCGGTTTCTCTGAATCCCTTCATAAATGATACCTTGTTTACATTCCAACAGCACGTCAAGTATTAAAAACCATTTGTCTCCATTCACTTCTATCAAATATGCTCACACATGCTTGCTGGAAGCCCAAGCCCCTCGCACACAAAACCTCCTTTACCCCCTCCCTCCAAACTTTCCTAGGCCGACCCCTACCCCGCCTTCCCTCCACTACAGATATATACATTCTCGAAGTCATTCTATTTCCTTCCACCCTCTCTACATGTCCGAACCACCTCAACAACCCCTCCTCAGCCCTCTGGATAATAGTTTTGGTAATCCCACACCTCCTCCTAATTTCCAATCTACGAATTTTCTGCATTATATTCACATCACACATTGCCCTCAGACATGACGTCTCCACTGCCTCCAGCCTTCTCCTTGTTACGACATTCACCACCCATGCTTCACACCCATATAAGAGCGTTGGTATAACTATACTCTCATACATTCCCCTCTTTGCTTCCATGGATAAAGTTCTTTGTCTCCACAGACTCCTAAGTGCACCACTCACTCTTTTCTCTTCATCAATTCTATGATTCACCTTATCCTCCATAGACCCATCTGCTGACATGTCCACTCCTAAATATCTGAATACATTCACCTCCATACTCTCTCCCTCCAATCTGATATTCAATCTTTCGTCACCTAATCTTTTTGTTATCCTCATGAATTACTCTTTCCTATATTCACTTTTAGTTTTCTTCTTTTACATGCCCTTCCAAACTCATCCACCAACCTCTGCAACTACTCTTCAGAATCTCCCAAAAGCACAGTGTCATCAGCAAAGAGCAACTGTGACAACTCCCACTTTGTGTTAGATTCTTTATATTTTAACCCCACACCTCTTGCCAAGACCCTCGCATTCACTTCTCTTACAACCACATCTATAAATATATTGAACACCCACGGTGACATCACACATTCTTGTCTAAGGCCTACTTTTACTGGGAAATAATCTCCCTCTCTCCTACATACTCTAACCTGAGCCTCACTATCCTCGTAAAAACTCTTCACTGCTTTCAGTAACCTACCTCCTATTCCATACACCTGCAACATTTGCCACATTGCCCCCCCTATCCACCCTGTCATTCGCCTGTTCCAAATCCATAAGTGCCACAAAAACCTCTTTACCCTTATGTAAATACTGTTCACCTATATGTTTCACTGCAAACACTTGGTCTACACACCCCCTACCTTTCCTAAAGCCTCCTTGTTCATCTGTTGTCTTACTCTCCGTCTTACTCCTAATTTTTTCAATAATATCTCTACCATACACTTTACCAGGTATACTCTACAGACTTATTACCCTATAATTTTTGCATTCTCTTTTGTCCCCTTTGCCTTTATACAAAGGAACTATGCATGCTCTCTGCCAATCCCTAGGTACTTTACCCTCTTCCATACATTTATTAAATAATAGCACCAACCTCTCCAAAACTATATCCCCACCTGCTTTTAACATTTCTACCTTTATCCCATTAATCCCAGCTGCCTTATCCCCTTTCATTCTACTCACTGCCTCACGAACTTCCCCAACACTCACAACTGGCTCTTCCACACTCCTACAAGATGTTATTCCTCCTTGCCCTATACACGAAATCACAGCTTCCCTGTCTTCAACACTTAACAATTCCTCAGATATTCCCTCTATCTTCCCGATACCTCTAACTCTCCATTTAATAACTCTCCTCTCCTATTTTTAACTGTCAAATTCATTTGTTCCCTAGGCTTCCTCAACTTATTAATCTCACTCCAAAACTTTTTCTTATTTTCAAAAAAATCTGTTGATAACATCTCACACACTCTAATTTGCTCTCTTTTTACATTGCTTCACCACTCTCTTAACCTCTCTTTTTCTCTCCATATACTCTTCCCTCCTTGCATCACTACTACTTTGTAAAAACTTTTTCTCCCTTTTTGTTATTATTATTATTATTATTATTATTATTATTATTATTATTATTATTTTTGCCAAAAGCTTTAAAGCCCAGAAAATCTTCAGGTTGAACATTTACAAGTGCATTTCTAATCATCATTTTCCGGTCTGGATCAGGTCACAAATGGAGTTTGATCCTATCAAGCTAGAGAGGCTTCACGATGCGCTGGGCTGGTTCAACGACATGCTGGATGGCCACAACTGGGCTGTGGGTAACACACACTCTGTCGCCGACCATAACCTGACAGCTACCCTGGAAACCTTTTGTATTGGGAACATCACCTTAGCAAGTATCAGAACATCATGTGGTGGCAAGCTTCTTCTTGATTCGCCGGTACTCTCCCGGCCCTGGTCTTTTCCAGATGGTGATCTGGCCTTGGCTCCCTGTCTTGGGAGTGTCTGAGACCTATATCTGTCATGGGAGGAGGTACAAGGACCTCCTCATCTTCTGGGACCAACTGTCCCCAGGCCTAGCCCCATTCCCCGCCCTCACGGGGCTCGTAGGGAGAAGCTAGGCCTCTGGTCTACCATCTTCCCCACCCCATGGGGGCTCGTGGGAATGGCAGTCTTGTGAGCTGCAGGTGGGAGCAAGCTCTGGAGCCTTCCCCGCCCTAGGAGGGCTCGTGGGATTGGTGTCTCTCCTTGTGGCAAGCGTGATGCAAAGACACGATGCCTGGCTATAAGAAAATAAATTTGAAGGGCGCAGAGGCATTCGAGAAGGCGTTCAAGTCAAAAGTAAACTCATAATTTGAAACCCAGAAAGCTTAAGAGAAACATCTATTAATTAAAGTTCACAAGTTCGCTGTTCTACTAGGTAAAACGATCAAAATTCACGTCTACTGTCATAACTAGCATGGGCCAGTAGGCCTACTGTGGTTATACTCCATTTTTCTGTTCTTGACTTAGTCTGTTAGAATGTTATTTTTTTGCGTATTTCGAGGATTCAGTGCGGTTTCAAGCAGTTTCTGATAAACCTTAATTTTTAGCTAAAATATACATATAAGCTACTTAAAAAATATTATCATTTGGTTTAATTTTCCCATAAAATGCAATTGTAGCAGCAGCCATTCCTCCTTCACCTTGCTACGTTCCCATTATATGTCCTATGTGTCCTTTTGTACTGGAGAGCGAAATAAAGTCATTATAAATGTCCTAACACATTGTCGGTAATTTGACCAATATTTGAACTTAAAAAGGAAGTTGGGCATCAGGATCAAATTTTTATGTCCAGGCTCTATTAGAAGTATTTCAAGAAGGAAAAAGAAGACGTGGTTAACAAAGGAGACGATAGTTTTTTTTCTGGATTACTAAAAGTGAAGGATAAGTAATCATTGATAACCCAAGAATTCCAATCAGGGTGACTTATTTTCATCATTGTTCTTAGGTCCGTCCTCAGGATGACTAAAAAAATAATCGACTAACTCTTAGGTATCTATTTACTGCTTTATAACCTGTCCCCAAATCTACTGAACTTTCATTCTTAATGCTTAGGTATAGAATATATTTTTGCTCGATTATAGAGAATTATCTAATTTACACACACCTACGTTCTTTACTGAAAGAGAGTCAAAACAAACGGTACTAGAGTAAAAAGGGAAGTGGAATAACCTTTGCGAAGCTGCCAGTGTGGGCACACAAATATGAATTTAAATCACGTAAATGAGGATTTCTTCGCGCCAGACAGAATAATGTGGGATTACAAGGAAAAAAAAGAATATAACATTACGAAATGTCAAACTAAACTGGATAATACAACAGCTACTTTGAATGGATATTTCTTTAACATCTTTCTGTGGTTTAGGGATTCTTAAAATTGTCAAAATAAGATTATATCAAGGGTCGACTTTCTTACTGCCTGAGTCCCCTCTAGGGGGGTGCCTTGATGCCAGTGAGGGGCTCTTAATCTAACCACGTCTTTTTCACTCCTTTAGACAAAACCTTAATGTCTTCCAATCCCTAGGCGCTTTATGACCCCTATATATATATATAGTATATATATTTATGAAAAAAGTCACATGTTGAATGATAAGATTCCGGTGCTCTGTGAGGTTAGGTTAGGTTAGGTTAGGTTAGTTTAGTTTAGGTTAGGTTAGGTAAGGTTCGTGAAGACACAGGACAAGTGTTTCCTGACGCGGGTCTTAGTCATATGATGACCCGCCACTTGAGCTTTTGATCATCTGACCGAGGCCTTCCGCTGGCTTACCGGTCTACCCCTTTAAAAATTATGGTCATAGTTATAGCCACTTCATTTTTGGTGAGAAGCTTTCCAAGTCATGACTTGATAAATCTCTACTCATCAAGATGGTGCTGTATGATTTCTTTTCTCTTCACTATAGTTGGCAGTACAGCTGGATCCAATTTACTCTCTTACTTTGCCGTAAAAGCTCCCAATTAAAGCCTCCGAGCAATCGATATTTTAGAAAAATTAAATAAAATTCCACTGCAGGATGAGGCAATAGGCTTGGCGTCGCTACCTAGAGTGAGGAGTAGCCAAGATGGCTGTTACTTTGTTATTATGCTACATAGTGTTGATCTTTGCTTCTCCAGCTTAATATTACTCTCACCAGCACTATAAATCAGCAGCTTTACTTCACCATAATTAACTAATACTCATTGCATACAAAAGGCGTCGCTCTAACCAGTTGGGAGTTTTAATAACGGGGGGAAAACAAACAAACTTTGGAATATTTTGTAAGGTAAAACCAGTTTCCTGCTTCTCTGCCGCCAGTGTATTACCATCACCAGTAGAGACACCATCACCGCCAGAGTAGCTCACTGCTTCACCTGCAACACCAGTAAGTCCCTTAGTAATGTGTTGCATTTCTAGACGATCATAAGCCAGGATGAGGATGAGCCCAGATAGCTATACATACCACACATAGATGTATAATTTAAAAAAAATGTAACTGTCCATCATGATAGTCAGTGACATCGTAAGACATGAAATATAATGAAGCGGCTCTGGGATTGTAACTATGGCTTCGGCTAATGGTGGGATTGATTGAGGCCGGGAAGAAGGGGCCTTGAAGTTAATGTAAGAGGGAGGGAGGGGTGGCATCCGGAAGGAATGTTGAGACCTGGGGGAAGGAATAACAGTAGTGATGGAACTTATTTTCTCCTACAAAATTGGATATATCAGCATGGTGCTGCGATTTTCTATATGATAATTAGTGTGGGAACAAAAGCTAGCTCAGTTTCTCATATTCCATTACGCAGGATGGGGCTAATTCAGTGTTGAAATTCATCAGCCTGAACGGGGAGGCTTAAGCTGGGCAATGAGGCTATCGTCAAGAATTTCAGAAAGAATTCATCAACTCCGGGAGCTTTGATTCAAAGGTTTCCTTCCAGCACAGCTGCACTTACTTTCACCTGTGAATTCGAGTCTTTATGAAGATATCTTTTTTTCCGGAAAGGAGGCAAGAAAAATGATGCACAGGAGGCAAAGGAAAGAAAGAAGATATGAAGGAAGAGATGTATACATACACACATGTATACAATGATTCTGAATGGTTATTTATTGCGTATGTATGATGTGTGTGTGCGTGTGTGTGTATGTATATATATATATATGTCGTGCCGATTAGGTAAAACTGGTCAATTAGCAAGAACTCATCTAAAATTAAGTCCATTCTAAAATGTTCTCTTATACGTTTAAAGATATATTTTTTTCATTTATGTTAATGTAAGAATTTATAATTTTGTACCAAGAGAAACTTTGAAAACCTACCTAACCTTATTACAACAAGCGCAATTTAATTTAGCCTAACCCAACTAAATATATTTTAGATACGTTAACATTAATTTAATAATAAACAAACACAATGAAATATATTTTTTTCGTGATGTTCAGAATGATTTTGGCGAAATTATTGCATACACAAATTTTCACTTGTCTTATATGGCAAGGTGAGCGTTGCTATTTAAGCCAAAATCGCAAGTTTTACCTAATCGGCACGACATATATATATATACGTATATATATATATATATATATATATATATATATATATATATATATATATATATATATATATATATATATATTTATATATATATATATATATATAATATATATATAATATATGTGGCGAATAGGTAAAATTGGTCAATTAGCAAGAACTCATTTAAAATTAAGTTCTTTCTAAAATTTATCTTATATATATATATATATATATATATATATATATATATATATATATATATATATATATATATATATATATATATATATATATATATATTCTAAAAATTTATATATATATATATATATATATATATATATATAAATATATATATATATATATATATATATATATATATATATATATATATATATATATTTATATATATATATATATATACATATATATATACATAAATATATATGTATATATACATAAATATATTGATATATGTATATATATGTATGTTTGTGAGTATAGTTATTGGAACGCTCATAATTATATGGGAGGCACAGGGGGATGAAATGTCTGAGGACATTGTGTCGTGTGAATATAAAGCAGAGAATCCGTAGTTTTGTGATAAGGAGGAGGTGCGGGATTACCAAAACTATTATCCAGAGGGATGAGTAAGGGTTGCTGAGAAGGTTCGTACATGTAGAGAGGATGGAACAAAATAGAATGACTTCGAGAGTGAATATATCTGTATTGGAGGGAATGTGGGGTAGGGGTCTTCCTAGGAATGGTTGGAGGGAGGGGGTAAAAGAGGTTTTGTGTGCGAGGGGCTTGGACTTCCAACAAGCATGCGTGAGCTTGTTAGAAGCGAAAGGAGACAAATGATTTTTTTTAGGATTTGACGTGCTGTTGGAGTGTTAGCAAGGTAACATTTATGAAGGGATTCAGGGAAACCGGCAGGCCGGACTTGAGTCCTGGAGATGGGAAGTACAGTGTCTACAATCTGAAGGAGGGGTGTTAATGTTGCAGTTTTATAACTGTAGTGTAAAGCACCCCTCTGGCAAGACAGTGATGGAGTGAATGATGAAAGCTTTTCTTTTTCGGGCCACCCTGCCTTGGTGGGAAATGGGCGATGTGTTTATATATATATATATATATATATATATATATATATATATATATATATATATATATGTGTGTGTGTGTGTGTGTGTGTGTGTGTGTGTGTGTGTGTGTGTGTCGTGCCGATTAGGTAAAACTTGCGATTTTGGCTTAAATAGCAACGCTCACTTGCCATATAAGACAAGTGAAAATTTGTGTATGCAATAATTTCGCCAAAATCATTCTGTTTGTTTATTATTAAATTAATGTTAACGTATCTAAAATATATTTAGTTGGGTTAGGCTAAATTAAATTGCGCTTGTTATAATAAGATTAGGTAGGTTTTCAAAGTTTCTCTTTGTACAAAATTATAAATTTTTACACTAATATAAATGAGAAAAATATATATTTAAACGTATAAGAGAAAATTTTAGAAAGGACTTAATTTTAGATGAGTTCTTGCTAATTGACCAGTTTTACCTAATCGGCACGACATATATATATATATATATATATATATATATATATATATATATATATTTCTCTTGTACTATAAAAATTAAAAAATCAACAGGAAGACATATAAGGAACGGGACTACACCTCACAGTTACCTTACAACACCTGAATTTTATGTTGTAAGTGAAACAGTTTATATTCTACCAAAGCATTTAGAGTTTTACTTGTCTAATGTACAGTGGAACCTCCGGTCACGAACGCTTCCGAACACAAACAAATCGGTTCACGACCCAAAAATTCGCCAATTTTTTGCATCTGGTCACGAACACATAATCGGGTGCCGAACAATCATAGCCACGCCAATTTTCACATTCCGCGGCATTTTTTTTTGCAACCGCCAATTTTCCCCATTTCCTGTTAGTGTACACCTAACAAAGACTCTCGCCTTGTAGTCGGTCTCTGTCGGATGTGCATTCATTTGCTGTGAACTCCTTGTGTTGTATTGTGTGTGTTTTTTTAATAAATTTGTTCTTGATTGTTTATGTTATGTTTTTTCTCTGTTATTTATATATTTTTTTCTCTATTAAACTGAGCATTTTTTGTGTAATTAAGGATTTTTCAAACTTTGATTATTTTTTCTGTACATAAAACTCTTAAAAAACAACAACTTTACAGCGAACGGTTCGTATGGGTCTAGAACGGACTCATGTAATGTTAGTTTTCTCTGTTCAAGTTTTTTCAATGTTATTCAAGGTTTTTACATTTAGTTTACCATTACACTGTGCATTCTATGGCATAATTAACTATTTTTTGTGCTTAAAAATCTTAAAAAGCAATATTTACATACAGTTCGTAGAGTTCTGGAACGGATTAATCGTATTTACATTCAATCCAATGGGAAAATTAGGTTTGGGTCACGACCAAATCAGGTTGTGACCAGAGTTTTTGGAACGAATTGTGGTCGTGACCAGGGGTTCCACTGTATCTTAAATTCTTCCAAAATTTTATTGATTATAAACAAATTCAACTTATATAAACCAAAAGCAATATTTGTTATTTTCAAAAGTATTTTTTTTTAAACTTTATTCTATTATATTCCTCTCGACCATGGACTTTTTAGGTTCGACTTTCTCAGCCTATTGAAAATCAATTGGATGGTTAAAATCTCTTTCGTGAATAAACAGTATTAGAATCTTGTCCATTTCTAATGCTATATTTATGTTGCTTTAATCTTAATTCAAGACTTTTACCAGCTTGACCGTAATAAACTTTATCATATATTTTATAAGGAATTTTGTAGACACAACCGTCAGTATTTCTGGGGGAATTCTTTATCAAACGTTTTTAACTGTATCAAGATTTTTAAATACAACTTTGGTACTAAAATTCTTATATATTTTTAATGGAACAATGTTGGTTGTCCCATTTTGAATTGCAGAAAGTATTTCTAGCAATTTAAAAAAAAATATCAATTACGTTTTTTGGGTATTTTAGATATTTAGCTATTTCATCAATTTTCTTTGTCTGTGAATTCTGGGCTGAAAACACGTAAAGCTCTCAAAAACATTGATGAGAATACAGACAGTTTAAATTTTCTTGATGTGAAGAATAACCGTGTACATAGGAGCAGTTATGTGTTGGTTTTCTGTAAATTTAAATTTTAAAATCATGGTTCCCCTTAATAATTAAAACATCTAGAAAAGGGAATGATTTATTTTGTTCGAATTCAACAGAAAATTTTATGGAATGAGCTAGATTATTTAATTTAAAATGAAATGGTTTATATCTATATTCTTAGGCATAAGACATAAAATAACAAGGCAGGGGTGCCACTAGCACGTTGAGAGACAACACAATAAGTGTCAGGGGCCCAAGACTGTTCAACTGCCTCCCAGCTTACATAAGGGGGGATTACCAATAGATCCCTGGCTGTCTTCAAGCAGGCATTGGACAGGCACCTAAAGTCGGTACCTGACCAGCCAGGCTGAGGTTCGTACGTTGGACTGCGTGCGGCGAGCAGTAACAGCCTGGTTGATCAGGCCCTGATCCACCATGAAGCTTGGTCACAGATCGGGCCGCGGGGCGTTGACCCCTGGAACTCTCTTCAGGTAAACTCCAGGTATCTGTACCATTTAGCTCTACTGGGAAGGAGTTTGTTAAGCACTATTATCTCAAAATATTCCATATATAAATTACTAAGAACACGTGAAAAAGGATCTCCTATTACCCTGCAAACTTTGCATCAACAATACAAAGTTTAATGAGAGTAGAAACTGGCAATGATAAATCGTAATTAATAAGTTCTTCAGATAGGAAACAATAAATCATCAACTGGAAATTTTGTAAATAAAGAAGTAACGTCAAAATTAACCATACTGAAATCATTTATATCATTCAAGTTCCTTAATTTATCCACATTAAAATTAGAAATTTTTCCAACAATTGGGCTGAAAATTTCTATTAGCCATTCAGATAATTTATAGGAAACTGAACCTATGGAGCTAATAATAGGTCTGGCTGGATTGCCTGGTTTATGTTTTTATTGATTCGTACATATAATAAATAATCTAGGGATTTTTAAATCCAATTGATTATCAAAAGGCTGTGAAAGTTGTATTTAGCAAGTCAGTGGTCGAGAGGAATATAATAGAATCAAGTTCCATAAAAAATACTTTTGAAAATAATATGAATATTGCTTTTGGGTTATACAAATTGAATTAATTTATAATTAATAAAAGTTTGGAAGAATTTAAGGTACATTAGACAAGTTAAATTCTTAATGCTTGTCTAGAATATATATATATATATATATATATATATATATATATATATATATATATATATATATATATATATATATATATATATATATATATATATATATGAAAACAATTGCAGACGGGCGATCTTAACTATGCAAGACAAGCCACGGGGGGGGGGGAGATCTTTAGCTCAAGTACTTTCGCACTTCTCAGTGCGTCATCAGGAGCTATGCAATGTTGCAAGGCAGCAACTGAAGATGGGAAGGTTTTCTCAGAGTAGTGCATTGCGGTCTGTCACCGGCCGCGGTTTCTCTCAGAATGTGAGCCAACCGTCGGTGCCAACCGTCGGTGCCAAGTGCACCACCACCATCCTCCTCCTCACATGGGATAGGATGGTTTTTGAGATGTCAAGTATTATGAAATTAGAAGATATAATAGGCAATCCCAAGCTTTTTCTAGCCGCTTAGAACAGGTCATGTGACTTGAGAAAATACATTTCTCATTGGATACTATATATGTGTATTGGTATTATTCTTTGGAACCTTTTTAATTAATGAAAGAAAGAAATAGAATGTGCTCTTTGTCCGTTTAAATGTCCTCCTCTGGGGTACTCGAATGTTTCCAGGGATACTCAGAAGTATCTCTTCCTAAATATTGTCTGCTATCCTTCTCAGTGTCGGTTAATATACTTTACTTGGGAATCTTCTGTAACTTTCCTATATTTCTACCTTCCAAATTTCTACTTTTAAATGTACTAGTTCTACCATACAAGGAGAACTTGGTTTGCCTGTGTGAAGCATTAAAAAAAGATCAATATAAACCTTGCTTTCAAAAACACAGGAACTGTGAAACAAAGATTGATTAAAAACACACCCTCCAACACACCCTCCAACACTCCCTCCAACAAAGTTGGAGGGGTTTACAAGGTCCCATGTACTCAGTGCCCTCTCATATATATTGGTCAAACAGGTAAATTTCTGGAAACCAGAATAACACAACATAAATACTCAGTCTGGAGAAGGACAGGAGTCGAATGCTATCTTTAACTATGTTAGTTCCTGTAATCACCCACCAGGGTGCTGGCTGCTGCCCAGATTATAGTACCAAACAGTTCTGTCATGGAAAGAAACATAATTGAATCTTCTCTCTTGAAACATGACAGGAATACAGTATATAACGAGAGCTGTTTAGTAGAGTCTATTGTACATAATCTTAAACAACAATGCTATACAAAATCACAAGATTGCTCCTTATGCCAGGTGGTTTCATGATAGATTGGTGACGCTCAACCTGTGTCTGCGCACCAAAACTTCATGCTACTACGTCAGTTGTAAATGGTTATAACACGTTTAGCTGTTACTGTACCATACATTGACAGGTACACAATATAACGGGATAACATAAGTAGTGGAATTAAAGGATCATATAAATATTATCAGAATGGTATAGATAATTCCCAAGTAAGGCATATTAACCGACACTGAGAAGGGTAGTAGACTATTTAGGAAGAGGTACTTCTGAGTACCCCTGGGAACATTCGAGTACCCCAGAGGACATTTAAACGGACAAAGAGCACATTCTATTCCTTTTTTTATTAATTAAAAATGTTACACAGAATAATAGCAATCCATATATATAGTATCCAATGAGAAACGTATTTTCTCAAGTTACATGACCTGTTATAAGCGGCTAGAAAAGGTTGGGACAGGCTATTATATCTTCTAATTTCATAATACTTGACATCTTAAAAACACTCCTATCCCATATGGGGAGGAGGGGGATGATGGTGGTGTGGGGGTTGGCACCGACGGTTGGCACACATTCTGAGAGAAACCGCAGCCGGTGACAGACCCGCACTGCACTACTCTGAGAAAACTTCCCCAGCTTCAGTTGCCTTGAAAGATTGCAAAGCTCCTGATGACGCACTGTGAAGTGTGAAAGTACTCGAGCTAAAGATCTCCACCCCTGTGGGTTGTTTTGCATAATCAAGCTCGCCTGTTTGCAATTGTTTGCAAACAGACGTAGAGACAATGTTTGTATATATATATATATATATATATATATATATATATATATATATATATATATATATATATATATATATATATATATATCATTAACAACACTACGACTAGCCGAGGATTCGAACCCATGTTGTTTAGCCCGCCTCATGATGAGCGAAAATTCCCGAATGGTCCCGTGTGTTAGAGCATCGTGGAATTTTCGCTTACCATGAGGCAGGCTAAAACAATATGGGTTTGAATATTCGGCTAGTCGCAGTGTTGCTATTGATTAAATACCACTTGTTCATGGTTACAATATATATATATATATATATATATATATATATATATATATATATATATATATATATATATATATATATATATATATATATATATATATATATATATATATAAGTCAACAATTCCTTGGCTGGTCTGATTCCTGACGAAATTAAACCTTTCTTTTCTGGTGCATCACTTGGTGCCCTTAAAAAGAAGGATGGAGGAATTAGACCAATCGCAGTGGGCAACACGTTTCGCCGCCTCGTTTCTAAAGCTGCTGTCAGAAGTATTCGCGCAGAGGCAGCCATCATGCTTCAACCAAACCAGCTTGGCTTTGGGGTCTCTCAAGGAAGTGAACCAGCGGTTCATGCAACAAGGGCGTATATCGACAACCTGCCTGAGGCAGTGTGACCAAGCTACACTCCCAGTCAGACTAGGAGGCATTGGTGTCCGCAAGTCATCTCAGATTGCTCTACCTGCTTTCCTGTCTTCATGCATTGCATCCAGAGGGTTTGTAGCAGCGATTCTCCCTGAACATCTTAGGGACAAGATTGGAATCCATGACCAAACGTTCGTCGACGGACCCAGGATCTGGGATAATCTAACGGGCTCTGAAACCAGGCCTGCTCCCACCAACAACTACAAACAGTCGCACTGGGATGGCCCAATAGTAGAGAATATAGCCTCAGCTATGCTTGGGAGTGTGTCAGGGAAGGATAGAACCCGCCTCCTTGTAGTAAGAGCTCCTCATTCAGGGGACTTTCTGTTGGCTGTTCCCAACTCCAGCCTTGCCACACGCCTCGACCCACAGGGACGAAGGAGGGGCAGCTGCTACCTTCAGGGAGTCCCAAAAGTCGAGAAAATATGGAGAACTTGCCCATCAATTTATGTTTGTTCCCATAGGCTCGGAGACCCTTGGCTCATGGGGAAAGAGTGCATCTAAGTTCCTCAATGAGCTGGGCAAAAGATTCAACAGGGTAACTAGGGATCCCAGGGCAGCTAGTTTTCTGTTCCAACGACTCAGCGCTGCTGTTCAGAGGGGTAATGCATGCTGTATTTTGGGCACGTGCCCCAGCTCTGAGGAGCTGGATGAGATTTTCGCATTATAATCAGTGACAAACATGTAACAATATGTACTAGACATGTATCTCTCACACCTCGTGTACTGTATATGCCATCTTTAAATCAACAATGTATCTCTTAAAACTTTTGTACCATATTATGTAGCAAAATATACCTATTGGTAAAAAAAAAAATGAATGAAAAGATGGGGTGGTAGAAGAAGTGGATTATTCAAATGGCTTCAGGAAGAAATCCAAATATTCTTCCTTCAAGCCTTTTTATCCACTTCTCCAAGCCTATGGGTCTCACAATTTGTACCAGAGGTGGACCCCATTATTATATATATATATATATATATATATATATATATATATATATATATATATATATATATATATATATATATATATATATATATATATATATATATAGTAGACAACTACCACCCAGGGAGGTAATACTGTCCTGCCAAGTGAGTGTAAAACAGAAACCTGTAAATGTTTTACATGATGGTAGGATTCTTTTTTCTGTCTCATAAACACGCTGGATAACATGTATATCTTGCTACTTCTACTTACACTTTGGTCACACTACACAGGTATGCACAAGCTTATATGTACATACACACATCTAGGTTTTTCTTCTTCTTCTTAATAGCTCTTGTTCTTCTTTATTTCCTCTATTCTCAATTGGGAAGTGGAAAAGAATCTTTCCTCCGTAAGCCATGCGTGTCATATGAGGCGACTAAAATGCCGGGAGTGATGGGCTAGTAACCCCTTCTCCTGTATACATTACTAAAAAAGAGAAGAAGAAAAACTTTATAAAACTGGGATGCTTGAATGTGCGTGGATGTAGTGCGGATGATAAGAAAGAGATGATTGCTGATGTTATGAATGAAAAGAAGTTGGATGTCCTGGCCCTAAGCGAAACAAAGCTGAAGGGGGTAGGCGAGTTTCAGTAAGGAGAAATAAATGGGATTAAGTCAGGAGTATCTGAGAGAGTAAGAGCTAAGGAAGGAGTAGCAATAATGTTAAAGGATCAGTTATGGAAGGAGAAGAGGGAATATAAATGTATAAGTTCAATTATTATGTGGATTAAAATAAGGGTCGGATGCAAAAAGTGGGTCATAATAAGCGTGTATGCACCTGGAGAAGAGAGTAGTGTAGAGGAGAGAGAGAGATTTTGGGAGATGTTAAGCGAATGTATAGG
This sequence comes from Cherax destructor, assembly GCA_009830355.1. Lineage (NCBI taxonomy): Eukaryota > Metazoa > Arthropoda > Malacostraca > Decapoda > Parastacidae > Cherax > Cherax destructor. The sequence goes on along the minus strand of WNWK01000512.1, from coordinate 338,414 downwards.
AACCTTTGAACCAAGTGAGAGAGTGTGGTAGGGGACCTAAATGCTAAAGTACGAGAAACATGTAGAGAGGGTGTGGTAGGTAAGTTTGGGGTGCCAGGTGTAAATGATAATGGGAGTCCTTTGATTGAACTTTGTATAGAAAGGGGTTTAGTAATACATATTTTAAGAAAAAGAGGATAAATAAGTATGGAAGATATAATGTAGGGCGTAATGACAGTAGTTTGTTGGACTACGTATTGGTAGATAAAAGACTGTTGAGTAGACTTCAGGATGTACATGTTTATAGAGAGGCCACAGATATATCAGATCACTTTTTAGTTGTAGCTACAGTGAGAGTAAAAGGTAGATGGGATACAAGGAGAATAGAAGCAGCAAGTAAGAGAGAGGTGGTTTATAAACTAAAAGAGAAGGCAGTTATGGTAAGATATAAACAACTATTGGAGGATAGATGGGCAAGAGAGAGTATAGGCAATGGGGTAGAAGATGTATGGGGTAGGATAAAGAATGTAGTGTTAGAGTGTTCAGCAGAAGTTTGTGGTTACAGGAAAGTGGGTGCGGGAGGGAAGAAGAGCGATTGGTAGAATGATGATGTAAAGAGAGTAGTAAGGGAGAAAAAGTTAGCATATGAGAGGTTGTTACAAAGTAGAAGTGAAGCAAGGAGGGAAGAGTATATGAAGAAGAAAAGAGAGATTAAGAGAGTGGTGAAGCAATGTAAAAAGAGAGCAAATGAGAGGGTGGGGGAGATGTTATCAACGAATTTTGTTGAAAATAAGAAAAAGTTTTGGAGAGATATTAATAAGTTGAGGAAGCCTAGGGAACGAATAGATTTGACAGTTAAAAATAGGAGAGGAGAGTTATTAAATGGAGAGTTATAGGTATCGGGAAGATAAACGGAATATTTTGAGGAATTGTTAAATGTTGATGAAGATAGGGAAGCTGTGATTTCGTGTATATGGCAAGGAGGAATAACATCTTGTAGGAGTGAGGAAGTGCCAGTTGTGAGTGTGGGGGAAGTTCGTGAGGCAATGGGTAGAATGAAAGGGATTGATGGGATAAAGATAGAAATGTTAAAAGCAGGTGGGGATATAGTTTTGGCGTGGTTGGTGCTATTATTATTTAATAAATGTATGGAAGAGGGTAAGGTACCTAGGGATTGGCAGAGAGCGTGCATAGATCCTTTGTATAAAGGCAAAGGGGACAAAAGAGAGTGTAAAAATTATAAGGGAATAAGTCTGTTGAGTATACCTGGTAAAGTGTATGGTAGTATTATTGAAAGAATTAAGAGTAAGTCGGAGAGCAGGATAGCAGATGAACAAGTAGGCTTTAGGAAAGGTAGGTGGTGTGTAGACCAAGTGTTTACAGTGAAACATATAGGTGAACAGTATTTAGATAAGGGTAAAGAGGTTTTTGTGGCATTTATGGATTTGTTAAAGGCGTATGACATGGTGGATAGGGGGGCAATGTGGCAGAAGTTGCAGGTGTATGGAATATGAGGTAGGTTACTGAAAGCAGTAGAGAATTTTTACTAGGATAGTGAAGCTCATGTTAGAGTATATAGAAGAGAGGGAGATTATTTCCCAGTAAAAGTAGGCCTTAGACAGGGATGTGTGATGTTACCATGGTTGTTCAATATATTTATAGATGGAGTTGTAAGAGAAGTAAATGCTCGGGCCTTGGCAAGCGGTGTGGGAGTTAAAAGATAAAGAATCTAACAAAAAGTGTTAGTTGTCACAGTTGCTCTTTGCTGATGACACTGTGCTTTTTTGAGATTCTGAAAAGAAGTTGCAGAGGTTGGTGGATGAGTTTGGAAGGGTATGTAAAAGAAGAAAACTGAAAGTGAATATAGGAAAGAGTAAAGTTATGAGGGTTACAAAAAGATTAGGTGATGAAAGATTGAATATGAGATTGGAGGGAGAGAGTATGGAGGAGGTAAATGTATTCAGATATTTAGGAGTGGACGTGTCAGCAGATGGGTCTATGAAGGATGAGGTGAATCATAGAATTGATGAGGGGAAAAGGGTGAGTGGTGTACTTAGGAGTCTGTGGAGACAAGGAACTTTGTCCATGGAAGCAAAGAAGGGAATGTATGAGAGTATAGTTATTCCAACACTCTTATATGGGTGTGAAGCATGAGTGATGAATGTTGCAACGAGGAGAAGGCTGGAGGCAGTGGAGATGTCATGTCTGAGGGTAATGTGTGGTGTGAATATAATGCAGAAAATTCGTAGTTTGGAAATTAGGAGGAGGTGTGGGATTATCAAAGCTATTATCCAGAGAGCTGTGGAGGGGTTGTTGAGGTGGTTCGGGCATGTGTAGAGGATGGAACAAAAGAAAATGACTTCGAGAGTGTATAAATCTGTAGTGGAGGGAAGGCGGGGTAGGGGTCGGCCTAGGAAGGGTTGGAGGGAGGGGGTAAAGGAAGTTTTGTGTGCGAGGGGCTTGGACTTCCAGCAAGCATGTTTGAGCGTATTTGATATGAGTGAATGGAGGCAAATGGTTTTTAATACTTGACGTGCTGTTGGAGTGTGAGCAAAGTTACATTTATGAAGGGATTCAGGGAAACCGGCAGGCCGGACTTGAGTCCTGGAGATGGGAAGTACAGTGTCTGCACTCTGAAGGAGGGGTGTTAATGTTGCAGTTTTATAACTGTAGTGTAAAGCACCCCTCTGGCAAGACAGTGATGGAGTGAATGATGATGAAAGTTTGTCTTTTTCTGGCCACCCTGCCTTGGTGGGAATCGGCAGATGTGTTAATAATAAAAAAAAAATATGCAAGGCAAGCCACGGGGGATGGAAATCTTTAGCTCAAGTAATTTCACATTTCTCAGTGCGTCATCATGAGCTGTGCAATGTTGCAAAGTGATTATCAAAATCATCAGTCGGACTTTACTAATATATTCTGAGTAAAGCTGTGTCTGGCATTTGTCTTAGGGAAAATTCCACACAATTAAGGAAAACGAGTAAAAGATAAACTCACTTAGTGGGTAGACAAAAGGTCGAGCCTCACCAAGACGACCAGCCACAGGCCTAATTCCTATTCATGGAACCCTGACACCTAAAACTATCCAGAGCATTCATATAAGAATCAGGTTTCAGATTGTGCATGATAGCCTCAATTATAAACGAAACGAGCTTGAATAACTCAAAACTACCATTAAATAATGAAAATTTATCTTGTTAATAAGGCTTTTGCCTCAGACCTCGTAGCGGGATTATTGTAAACTCATATGTGGTTGAATATCACATTAGATTCTTCAGCCATCCTTACTGAGTACTGGTGTTGTGTTGGGTACTGCATGTATCCCATCTCTCCTCCTACCCTCAGTTTACAACAATCTCCTGATATTTACTTAATAATTTCTGCAACTGTGCAAGCTGCTGATGAAGTGTTGATTGAAACACGAAAGGCCTAGAGCTATTATTCAACTCCCGTTGTAGTTGTTTTGCATTCTGTGTGTCGCTTGTTCGCGATTCTGCATATATATATATATATATATATATATATATATATATATATATATATATATATATATATATATATATATATATATATATATATATATATATGTATGTATACCTGGTCTATGGTTTGGACTACCAGGTCTAGTGGTGGTTTTAACAGATCTAGTGTGGTTTTGACCACCAGGTCTAGTGTGGTTTTGACTACCAGGTCTAGTGTGGTTTTTGACTACCAGGTCTAGTGCGGTTTTTGACTACGAGGTCTAGTGTGGTTTTGACTACCAGGTCTAGTGTGGTTTTGACTACCAGGTCTAGTGTCTTGATCACCAGGTCTGGTGGTCTTGACCACCAGGTCTAGTGTGGTCTTGACACCAGGTCTAGTGTGGTTTTGACCACCAGGTCTAGTGTGGTCTTGACCACCAGGTCTAGTGTGGTCTTGACCACCAGGTCTAGTGTGGTCTTGACCACCAGGTCTAGTGTGGTCTTGACCACCAGGTCTAGTGTGGTCTTGACCACCAGGTCTAGTGTGGTCTTGACCACCAGGTCTAGTGTGGTCTTGACCACCAGGTCTAGTGTGGTCTTGACCACCAGGTCTAGTGTGGTCTTGACCACCAGGTCTAGTGTGGTCTTGACCACCAGGTCTAGTGTGGTCTTGACCACTAGGTCTAGTGTGGTCTTGACCACCAGGTCTAGCGTGTATTTGAAAGACGAATGTTCTCTCTCCTGCTGGAATAACTCAAAACTGCTAATACTGTGATGACTTGCTTGTGATGACTCATAGCTCCAGGAAGTTGCTTCCTGTGGCCTCACGATGACTTGCGCGCACACACACACACACACACACACACGCACGGAGGGCCCGGGTTCAATTCCCGGCGGGGCTGAAACATTTCGAAGTGTTTCGTTACACACACACACACACATACATACAACAGGCCTAGTGTCTAATCGACATGTGCCTAGGACAAAAATGGTAAGTAACTAACACACACACACACACACAACCACACACCACTCACAGCACACAGACACATACACATACACAAACATACATACATACACACACACACACACACACACACACGCACGGAGGGCCCGGGTTCAATTCCTGGCGGGGCCGAAACATTTCGAAGTGTTTCCTTACATACACACACACACACACACATACAACAGGCCTAGTGTCTAATCGACATGTGCCTAGGCCAAAATGGTAACTAATTAACTGACACACACACGCGCACACACACACCAGGTGATAAGGCTGAGGAGAGAAGATGGGGAGCTCACAAGTAACGATCAAGAGGTATGTGAGGAGCTCAACTTGAGGTTTAAGGAAGTATTCACAGTGGAGGAAGCAAGGCAGCTGGGTAGACAGGATGGGGTGCGCCACCAACAAGGGATGTATCAAGTGCTAGAAGGCATACACACAACTGAGGAGGAGGTGAAGCAGTTACTCAATGACCTTGATACCTCAAAGGCGATGGGTCCGGACAACATCTCCCTGTGGGTTCTTCGGGAAGGAGCTGAGGTACTGAGTGTGCCACTTACCATAATATTCAACACATCCCTTGAAAATGGGCAGTTACCTGAGGTATGGAAGAAGGCCAACGTAATCCCCATCTTTAAAAAAGGAGACAGAAAAGAGGCACTAAACTATAGACCGGTATCACTTACATGTATAGTGTGCAAAGTCCTGGAGAAAATCATCAGGAAAAGAATGGTGGAGCACCTCGAGCTGAACAGGATAATAAACACCAGGCAGCACGGACTCCGGGAGGGCAAATCCTGTGTAACAAACCTCCTAGAGTTCTATGATAAAGTAACAGAGGTAAGGCAAGAGAGAGAAGGGTGGGTTGATTGCATTTTCCTGGACTGCAGGAAGGCCTTCGACACAGTTCCTCACATAAGATTAGTAAAGAAGTTGGAAGAACAAGCACGTATAACAGGAAGGGCACTGGAATGGATCAGGGAATACCTCACAGGGAGGCAACAACGGGTCATGGTGCGTGATGAGGTATCACAGTGGGCACCTGTGACGAGCGGCGTTCCGCAGGGGTCAGTCCTAGGACCAGTGTTATTCTTGGTATATGTAAATGACATGACAGATGGGATAGACTCAGAAGTGTCTCTGTTCGCAGATGATGTGAAATTAATGAGGAGAATCACATCGGAGGAGGACCAAGCAGGACTTCAAACAGACCTGGACAAGCTTGACATCTGGTCTAGCAAATGGCTTCTCGAATTCAATCCCACCAAATGCAAAGTCATGAAGATCGGAGAAGGACAAAGAAGACCACTGACAGAGTACAGGCTAGGCGGACAAAGGCTACAAACCTCGGAAAAGGAGAAAGACCTTGGGGTGAGTATAACGCCAAGCACGTCTCCGGAGGCACACATCAACCAGATAACTGCGGCAGCATATGGGCGACTGGCAAACCTAAGATTAGCGTTCCGTTACCTTAACAAGGACTCGTTTAAGACACTGTACACCGTGTACGTCAGGCCCATACTAGAATATGCAGCACCAGTCTGGAACCCACACCTGGTCAAGCACATAAAGAAACTAGAGAAAGTGCAAAGGTTTGCGACAAGGTTAGTTCCACAACTCAGGGGTCTGTCCTATGAAGAAAGGCTGAGGGAAATAGGACTAACAACACTGGAGGAAAGAAGGGTCAGAGGAGACATGATAACGACATACAAAATACTGCGGGGAATCGACAAGGTAGACAGTGACAGGATGTTCCAGAGAGGGAACACAGAAACAAGGGGGCACAACTGGAAGCTGAAGACTCAGATGAGTCAAAGGGATGTTAGGAAGCATTTCTTCAGCCACAGAGTAGTCAGGAAGTGTAATAGTCTAGAGAAAGACATAGTGGAGGCAGGAACCATACACAGTTTTAAGACGAGGTATGATAAAGCTCATGGAGCAGGGAGAGCAGATACCCAGTAGCGGGCAGCGCAGAGGCGGGGCCAGGAGCTGAGTCTCGACCCCTGCAACCACAATTAGGTGAGTACACACACACACAGTAATCTGTTTGCCTTATTACGTACGCTTAGGCATTGCTGTCTTGTTTTAAGGTTGCTACCTACCTTAACACCCAAGTCCTTTTCGCAATCTGTATGGCTAAATTCTACATTATTTATCTTATAAGTCCTAGCTAGGGTTATGGACTTTCCCGAGTTTAAGAATTTTGTATTTATCTACATTGAACTGCATCTGCCTCTTTTCTTACTACGAATTGAGTTTGTCTAAATCCTCCTGAAGCTGTTAGGCTACCCATATAGTCCCTAACGCATCCTAACCTAAATTTAAATACGAGAAAGGGAATCAGCCAGCTTATTGTCCTTGCCGGGAATATGTAATATAGAAATATTGTAAGGTTGCAGCCTGAGACTCCGTCTCATCAAACGTGTGTTGTGGTTCCTCATGGAGTTAATGTAGACTAGAGGGTTGTGGTCACTGTAAACTGTGACCACTTGTGACGACTACCCCACGTAGACCTCGAAATATTTTAATGGCAGTATCAGAGCGAGGGCTTCTTTTTCAGTTGTGGAGTAGACCCCTCTGGTGAGGTTGATACCTCGCCGAGAAGTACTGCCCCTACCCCTGACTCACATACATCAACCTGTATTGTAAAGGGTTTTGAAAAATCAGGAGACAGAAGAATGGGTGCAGTACAAAGTAGGCGCTTGGCCTTGTTCAAAGACTCGTGGCACACTGGGGTTCACTCAAATTTATTTTTATTACTGGTAAGCTAGGTTAGGGGAGCTACAACATCTGCAAAGTTCTTACAGAATCGTCTGTAAAACTCTACCATCCCAAAGAAACGTTGGAGGGATTTCCTAGCATGAGGTACTGGATAATTTTTAATGGCAAGAATTTTAGCAATTTTAGGGGTCATTTTACCACTACCTACTTCATGGCCCAAAAACCTTACAGTAGACTGGCCAAAGGATGACTTATATAAACTAACAGTTAATTTGAAACTGAAATTTCTCAAAAAGAGCTTTAAGTCTGGACATATGTTGGTCCCAAGTATCGGACACCACTACAATATCACCTAGGTAAGCTGCCGTGCCTTCAAGTCATTTAATAGCCTGATGGATCAGCTTTTGGAATAATGCCAGCGAGTTCTGCATTACGAAGGGGGTTACTGTGTATTGATAATGACCTTCTGGAGTTACGAAGGCAGAGATTTCCTTCGCCTTATCTGTCAAAGGTACCTGATAGTAACCTTTAAGGAGGTCAAGTTTTGATACAAAAGTAGCCTTACCCACAAAGTCTACTACATCATCCAAACGTGGCAGAGGGTAAGCATCTGGAATAGTGACCTCATTCACCTTATGGTAGTATGTACACATTCGAAAACATCCATCAGACTTCTTAACAAGGATGCATGGTGAAGCCCACTGACTAGACTCCTCCACTAATCCGTGTTCTAACAGAAATACTACCTCTTGTTTTTCAGGATTAGCTCTGTAGGGGGAGAGTTTAATAGGTTTAGAGTTTCCAACATCTACATCATGATATCCTAGTGTATACTTTTTCGGGATACCCGAAAATATGTCAGGGTAAGATTGTAGGAGCGCAGTTAAACTTGTTACTTGATTCTTAGACAGCCCCTGAGGACAGAATTGGGAAGCTTTACTTGAATTTCGGGAATAGGGTGCAAGGAGTCAGGGTCGTCTACAGAGGCAGAGGATAGAGTCATTACTGGGACTTTATTTGGAGTATTAAATGCTTTAATCTGATTTATGTGGTGAGTTTTACTCTTTGAGGGCTTATCAAGGGGAGCTACCACATAATTTGCATAGGTCCCGTAAATCTAGCTTTTGAGGTGTGGCCAGGTATAGGTTCCTGCACCAACACCTTATCTCCTGGATGGAAGGAGCGAAACTTTGAGTTTCTGTCATACCTCTGTTTCATAGTGTTTTGAGCTGTTTTTAAGTTAGCCTTAGCCAAGTGACGTGCCACCTGCAACCTTGAAGAAGGGTTGTAGAGTGTTATGCAGGCGTCTTCTCCCATCCATCCTTCCTTGAGCACTCACAGAGGAACTCTTACATTGTGCCCAAACATCAGCTCAAACAGACTGTACCATGTGAACTCCTGCACAGTTTCTCTCATTGAGAACAGCAACAGAGGAAGTGATTCATCCCAGTCTGTAGAAAAAAGCATGCAATAAGTTCTCATCATGGTTTTTAATGTTTGATGAAATCTTTCCAAGGCGCCTTGGGACTGAGGATGATAAGCAGTGGATAGTTTATGAGTTATTCCCAGCCTAGTTAATGCTCCCATAAACGTTTTGGCAGTAACATTAGTACCTTGGTCACTCTGAATAGACTTAGCAATGCCAAAGCAAGATATGAATTTAGTAATGGCTTTAAGAATGACTGGTATTGATACTGCGCATTGGGACTGCTTCTGGATACCTAGTAGCTTTGTCCATAATAGTGAATAAGTACTGGTTCCCAGACTTGGACTTAGGTAATGGACCCACACAATCAATGATTAACTCTGCAACCGGTTCTCCGCCTCCAGGTATGAGATGGAGTGGTGCAGGTTTAATGGGGTGTCCAGGTTTTCCTACTTGCTGACATTCCCTACATCAGCGGATGTGATTTTTTACATCTTGCCTTATTTTTGGCCAGTAAAATTCTTTTAGTATTCTATACAAGGTTTTGGTAATTCCTAAGTGTCCTCCTAACGAAGAATTGTGAGCTATATTTAATATTTGTGATCTAAACTTTTTAGAAACTACCAGTCTATCTGTCTTTTGACTGACCCAGCTGACGTTTACACAATTTAAATTCCCTCCTGTATTTGGCGGGAATACACTGATAATCCCCAAGAACCGTGGTTTTAACCACCCGATAGCAGACAAATTCTTCATTGTTTAACACAGATATGAACTCTTGTGCCTTACCGTACAATGATGTATGCACCAATGCTGCCCAATGCTCCTCAGGCCATCTTAATGCTCGAGCCTGGTTTTCAAATGCCTCGAAAAACTGTTCAGGCTCGGTTTCAACTAAACGAGGAACTAGTTACACTGCCTTTTGCACATTAAAGTCATTCACAGTCTGCTTAAATTGCCTTCTCTCCTCTCTATCAAACTCCTCCGTAGCAAATGCTCGCTGCTCCCTGGTTGTTTCAAGATTGAGTTTGGCTAACTCAAGCGCCAATGAAGCAGACTCGCTCTCAAACAAACCCGATGCACCTGCTTCACGAGCCTGCTGGTCTGGTTGTTCTGGTGTTGTCCCTCCCACATTACGAAGGAACCTAAGTGGAGATCGGTGATTAACAGCTCCTGTAGCAGGAGATACCTCAGTTTGGTGCGCCATAGTTGCTTCAGTTCTTAATTTTGTACAAATAATGTCACGAAGCTGCACAGCAGTGAGAGTCCGTTGACATTCTATACCAATAGAACAAGCAATTCTCCTGCAATGCTGTAGAGATAGTTTGAACAGATTTAGTAGAGTATACTCAGACACTAACCGCCTGACCCATGTAGGTGGCATTAACCTCAATGTAACACGCTGTTTGCAATACTCGCAACAAGCAGCAATAGCACAGTACGACTTGCAGGATACACACACAATAGCAATGCTGACAAGCAATGCAGAGCGATAGCAAAGCTATCTGAACGATACTAAGACCAGCTCCAGCTCCCGGACAGAGCGTCCCATATTACGAATACAGGTAATGTACACTATGTACAGGAGTTGAATATAAGTGTACCACACGGTGATAAAGGCAGACAGAAGCCTGAGAGAGAGAGCACCATACTCAACCACTCAACCAGCTGCTATACGAGTCTGGCAAATGCTGACCACAAGTGATACCATGTCGCCTCGGCACTTGGCAGGCCCATCTGTGATTGGTTAATGAACCAAGGTACTGATTTAACGATGGGTACCCTTACCGTTAAACCCTTAGCACCTGGTTCGCTGGTTGGGAGGCATCCTATATGGAATTGTGTACATACACTGAATAAAGTGTAACGTACTATTTGCATGCCATAATTGCTCAGGATCCAAGTAAGTAGTGTCTTCTCTGACATTAAAATTGACCAAATGGGTCAGAGATTGTGGTTCTTACAACACCAAACTCATCAGTCAGACACTTCACACTTACACTGCTGAAAAGTATTTTTAAAAACAACTTGACTTTTGGTGATATAGATAAACATGTGATAAATGGTGATAAATGGTTTAAAACCGACAAAGTTGAAGATTGAGACACTTATGCAACATATGGGAATCTTTATTGAAGAAACGTTTCGCCACACAGTGGCTTTATCCATCCAATACAAAGCAAAAAGGTGTAAGGAGATGAAGAGTTTGAGGTAACAGTCCCTCAGCCTGGAATCGATGTGTTCTATGCTGTAGAAAGTACAGCATAGAACCGTTGAAGTGACTTATATACTGTAGTCAGGTGAGGCGAACCTTCTTCAGTAAAGCTTTTGAGGCTGTTGATCATGATAAAGCATTCGATATTGTTTATTTAGATTTTAGTAAGGCTTTTGATAGAGTACCGCACCAGAGACTGTTAAAGAAAGTGGCAGCTCATAGAATTGGGGGAAAAGTGCTGTCATGGATCGAGTCATGGCTCACGAACAGGAAGCAGAGAGGAAAAATAAACACATAAGCAGTATAATGTGATCCTTTATTGACAACGTTTCGCCCACGCAGTGGGCTTTATCGAGTCGCAAACAGATCTACCTGGATATTGTTGTTGTATGTTCGCCGGTACATCCGGCACGGGTCTTCTCCAAATGGTGACCCGGCATTGGCCCCCTGGGTAGAGGGTGTCGGTCATCTTTCTTTCTTTCTTGATGTGGCTCCCCATGATGGGGGAGCCACAGCAGCAGGCCTGTTGGCCTGCTGGCAGGTCCTTCACAATTCATTCCACTAACAGAGATACCCAAGAAATAAGCTTTGATAATTATATTTACTCATGTGCAAGTTCCACTCAAATCCAACCCCTCTCACTCATGAATTTATCCAACCTAAATTTGAAACTACCCAAGGTCCTAGCTTCAATAACCCTACTAGGGAGACTGTTCCACTCATCAACTACCCTATTTCCAAACCAATACTTTCCTATATCCTTTCTAAATCTAAACTTATCTAATTTGAATCCATTACTGCGGGTTCTCTCTTGGAGAGAGATCCTCAAGACCTTATTTATATCCCCTTTGTTAATACCCATTTTCCACTTGTATACCTCGATCATGTCTCCCCTCATTCTTCGTCTTACAAGTGAATGTAATTTAAGGGTCTTCAATCTTTCTTCATACGGAAGATTTCTAATGCTATGTATTAATTTAGTCATTATACGCTGAATGTTTTCTAACGAATTAATATCCATTCTGTAATATGGAGACCAAAACTGAGCTGTGTAATCTAGGTGAGGCCTTACTAATGATGTATAAAGCTGTAAAATAACCTCTGGACTTCTGTTGCTAACACTTCTTGATATAAATCCCAGAAATCTGTTAGCCTTATTACGTACGCTTAGGCATTGCTGACTTGGTTTAAGGTTGCTGCTTACCATCACCCCCAAGTCCTTCTCGCAATCTGTATGGCTAAGTTCTACGTTATTTAACTTGTACAAGAATGGTATACAATACCGACAAGATGAAATTAAGACACATGTGCAACATCTGGGTATCTTTATTGTAGACGTTTCGCCATCCAGTGGCTTTATCAATACAAATTCTAGGACATTATTTGAAGACAGTAGAACTATATACAAAAGATGAGGTAATCAGTTTGTGGAGCAGAGGCAAGGATGCTGGCGCTTATATACTAACGTCAGGTGGAAAGGGACGTGTAGCAGACGAGGGCATAGTCACTGGTCACCTCATCTTTTGTATATAGTTCTACTGTCTTCAAACAATGTCCTAGAATTTGTATTGATAAAGCCACTGGATAGCGAAACGTTTACAATAAAGACACCCAGATGTTGCACATGTGTCTTAATTTCACGGTTTTTAACTTATAAGTGCTAGGGTTATGGACACTCCCGAGCTTCAGAACTTTGCATTTATCTACATTGAACTGCATATGCCACTTTTCTGACCAGGAATTAAGTTTGTCTAAATCCTCCTGAAGTTCCCTGACATCTACGTTTGAATCAATTATCCTACCTATCTTCGTGTCATCGGCGAATTTGCTCATATCACTAGAAATTCCCTCATCAAGGTAATTGATATATATTATAAACAACAACGGGCCCAAGACTGATCCCTGTGGAACGCCACTTGTTACAGATCCCCACTCGGATTTAACCCCATTTATACAAACTCTCTGTTTCCTATTGGTGAGCCATGACTCGATCCATGACAGCACTTTTCCCCCAATGCCATGAGCTGCCACTTTCTTTAACAGTCTCTGGTGCGGTACTCTATCAAAAGCCTTACTAAAATCTAAATAAACAATATCGAATTCTTTATCGTGATCAACAGCCTCAAAAGCTTTACTGAAGAAGGTTAATAAATTAGATAGGCAAGAACGGCCCCTCGTGAATCCATGCTGAGTATCATTAATCAAATTATGGTTATCTAGATGGCTTCTTATAATATCAGCTATAATTGACTCTAGTAATTTGCCTACAATTGAGGTCAGGCTTATTGGGCAGTAATTTGATGGTTGTGACTTGTCCCCTGCTTTAAAAATAGGAATTACATTAGCCATCTTCCACATATCAGACACTACACCTGTTTGAATAGATATATATATTATACAAACATATATAATATATTATACAAACATATATAATCAAAACACAAAGAATACCATAACTAAACAAAGCATAGAGAACCCCAAACGGGTCGAATAGCATACAAAAAGTGATATACCTACAACAGTTACAACTAAATCTCTTGGTAATATGAACCAGCAATAATAATAAGGATAATCTAGGCACACAGGCATTACATGAGAGATCTTCATAACCTTCGGTATAGGGATACCCATGACCTGGTTACAACACCTCACGGTGATGGAGTCTACGGATCAGACCCATTCAGTTACAATACATACCTATCAATAAAATGAAAAAAACACATAATACCTTAATCCTATGTTGCGGTTATGTTTTTATTTTTTTACAATGCATAACTACAAACACAACTCACATATTAAAAATGAAGAATTAATCCCATATAACAAGTAATTAATAGTTATAATAATGCCATAAACTTCAACAAACTTTTCCGAAGGGAGAACCGAAAAAGGGAAAACAAACCACACTAAGGGTGCACACCTGGCCCCCAAGTAAGGCAAACCCCCATTGGAAAAACCCCTGAAACCCAAAAGTGAAAAAAAAAACTAAACCAAAAACCCCCTCCCCCACCCCGTCTGAGTCCACAAACATACCACACACATACTCACCTAAAAAAAGAAAACCCAAACCCCTTTTCCCCCAAAGGGGAAAAGGGTTAGTGGATAACCCAGAAAAAAACCCGACAACCACACCCACCCACCCTCCCCCATACATAAACCCCACCAAATGGCTTTCACACCTAACCCACCAGCCCCCCTCTCCAGAAACCAACCCCTTTCCCGTAAAAACCCCAGAAACTATAGCACGGAGTTAACCCAGCAATGACCCCATTGACAATTGCCTGTATCCTTCTGAAAAAAACCTATCCCACACCCTCCCATACTACTCCTATAAAATCTCGCTGCTAAAGCCCTAATCTTAGCATCACTCCTAACCTCCCTCATACTCCATGAAACATAAATAAAATCCAATACCAAATACATTACCACATGTCTCACATCCTCCGAGCATCCCACCACATCCAGACTTAAACATCGTAACACTGATAAACCCCCCCCACACCCCGTATTACCCCTAGAAACCATTCCCTCACTCTCTCAAGACCCCCACAAAAATATACAACATGGAAAGCCGTATCCCATAACCCACAGTGTTGACAATAGCCATCACCCGATAGTCCCATCACAAAAAGCTGAGCCCTAGATGCCAATATACCATGTAAAAAACGAAACCCAATCTCACGTACCCTAGGAGGCAACTTTAAACGCCTAAAACAAAACCACGTAACATTTCAATCATAACGCGGATAGACATCCATACCTAAAACCTCCATTTCTCGCCTTCCCACCTTATCTAACCTCCCTACCTTTACCTTACCAGGATCCGGAATGACCAAAAGATGCCATAAAATTGCCTCACAAAACAACAAATTCCCTCCCTTCTACCATTTGCGAACCTCACTCATCACCCTCCCCACCCTCACTCCTCGAATCCCACCACTTGCTAAATATTCCTGCCTAACATATATCCCTATCAAACGCCTTTGCAATGATATCAAACCCAGCCCCCCTTCGCTACTCTAGTCATTACCACATCTCTCCCTAACCAATGCCTCCTGTAACACCATATAAACCTTAATACCCGACTTTGCAACCACAGAGCATCTGCCTCCAACAGGGGGTATACCCTGGCAACATACCACAACTTGCTGTATACCAATGACCCTCTGCAAGAGAGTGACCTCACCAGGCCGCCAACCCCCCCCCCCCCCATCCTACCCAGAGCGGCATTAACCACCGCCGAGGAATTAACCTCGCGCACAACACTCCTGATTACAAAAAAATCACACCACATATCTTTAACCTATCCACTGTCGGCCACCCAAAACCCTGACCCAACGAACTTCCCCACCTCCAAGAAATTCCAATCAATTTGACTAAAGTTAAAGTCCCCTAGAATTACTATGTTATCATGCCTTGTGGCCTTAACAATTTCCTCCCAGAGTAGTCTCCCTTGTTCCCTATCTAAGTTTGGGGGACGGTATATCACGCCTAAAATCAATTTTTCACACCCCTCTGAAAATTCTATCTAGATAGACTCTGCATGTATTATTTCAGACTTTATACCCGTTTTTATGCAACAATTTAAATTATCACAGACATAGTGCCAATGATCACGGACATAGAGTGTCAAAGTTTACTGCAGTGTTCCTCCTTTCTTATGTTCTTAAAGTGAGGAGTGTGGTAGGGTTGGGATGACACATGTGTTCTTGTTGGTGGAGAGCTGAGAATAATTACAAAGTTAAGTGTAAGATGGTGATGGTCGAAGTCGAATTATGATCAGAGCTTTGGGAAGATGGGAAAGAAAGAAGAATGGGTAAGGATAGGAATATGGGGAAAGGATGGCTGGGGAAAAGGGAGATGGGGTAATAAAGGTAAGTGGTCTAACTACTAACCACTTTGGTGCATTTCAATACAAGTGTGTGGGTGTGCAGTGTTATTCATGAATTCATAAAATTCATATAAATGGGTATAATACTACCCATCGAAGAGTGAGGGGGACAGGGCCCAAGGCAATGATCGGCCAGAATTTAAAATACCACACGGGCTACTGGATGGCCACCTTACCTTGTTTTAAGTCGCCAGAGACAAAATTGCCGAAATAGAAGAAAACAGGGAAGGTAGAAGGATAGTAGTGTGTGGGGAGTTAGGCCAGTGTATTGGTTGGGGTATTGTGGGGGGTTTGGATGAGGTGGTAGGGTGGTGAGGGAATAATGGCGGGAGAGGGGGAACTAGAAAGCTAGTCACCGCCTCACCCTCCTGATGGGATGGGGTTCGAAGTGACAACAAGCAAGTTTCCTCTCAGCTCTGAACAATCTGTTACTCAGGATAACCCAAAAAATGTAAATTTGGGTCTCGGTGCTCAGAGTGAATACGCCGACGTCCTCTCGCCTGATAATCGTCGTATAATCATATAATGTATTGTTCATGGCGGGTGAGTGTTAACGGAACTTGCTGCTTGCAGGTGCCACACTCATCTCAGGTGCCACACTTACCTCAGGTGCCACACTTACCTCAGGTGCCACACTTACCTCGGGTGCCACACTCATCTCAGGTTCCACACTTACCTCAGGTGCCACACTTACCTCAGGTGCCACACTCCCCTCAGGTGCCACACTTACCTCAGGTGCCACACTTACCTCAGGTGCCACGCTTACCTCAGGTGCCCCACTTACCTCAGGTGTTTACCTGAGGTAGTAAGTACAGCATAGGGCAATGGAGGTTGCTTATATACTGTAGACAGGTGAGGTGAAGCAGGAGGAGGCGGGGTCATAGTGACCCTTTGCCAGATCAATCCTCGGGGTTATTGGCCTGGTCAACCACGCTGTTCGTGCTAGCTGCATGCAGTCCAACGTAACGAATGCTTATGATGTTCATTCCTTGTTTTTACCGGACTCTTTTCATCACCAGATAACTATGTCGGTCGACCTGCACTACATGTTGCTCTCTGCACCCTGCCGAGCTTCCATGCTGACAGCCAAGGCTGTGGGGCTGGAACTCAACCTCAAGCATCTTGATGTGTTCGCCAATGAGCAGATGAAGCCCGAGTTTCTAGCCATAAACCCTCAGCACGTCATTCCTACCTTGGTCGACGGGGATTTTGTTCTTTGGGAAAGGTATAATACGTATATATTTTAAATATTTTGTAATACTTATTACCCATCTGTACTCATTCGTGACTAGATAATGATGTCTGACAGACCTAATAAAAGTCCAGTTTTATTTCCAGTTCGTGAGTTAAATGTGAATTGTTTCAGCCCTAAATTGCGACTTTTATTATTTTTTTATATATTAAAACTGATTTTTCTTTCGTGCAAACCATTAGTAAATAATCTATTTATTGATATCATGTATTAGTCTATTTATTGATTACCTTGTGGTATATAAGACCTGACAAAATCATTTAAATCAGTCGTGCCATCTGCACGTACCTGGCCTCCAAGTATGGTAAGGACGACTCCCTGTACCCCAGTGACCTCCAGACCCGAGCCAAGGTTGACAGGCTCCTCTACTTCGACATGGGAACACTTTTCCATCGCTTTGGTGAATATGTGGTGAGTGCCGATGATGTCTTCAGCATTCAAGTCATACATCTGAAAATTAAGGCTTGTTTTACAATATATAAATAAGTTTTTGTCTATGCACTCACTTGTAGCATTACTTCCTTAAGACAGATATGTATCACACTGAGAGCAGTTTATTATTTATGTTACTGAGTGTTTTTGATGACTGTGTTCAGATAAACTGCAGCGACAAGTATTGGTGAGAGTAGTGCTCTATAAAAACGTCTACAATCAGTTGTATAAGTGGACACAAATGCAACGTTCGGAATACTTTATGTTCAGGATAAATTTCACCTGCCACACTCAGCAATATGTCTTCTGAAAAATATAATATTCAGAACGTTGCACATTTGTCCATCAACCTAATTAACATCTCATATTTATTATTGTATTTAAGTTAGCTACACCACATTGTGTACCCCTCATCTATCATACAGGACGATGAATTAGACACATGTGCAACATCTGGGTATCTTTACTTTGTAGACGTTTCTCTATCCAGTAGTTTTATCAGTACAATACATGGACATAATATGAAGACTAGTAATATGTACAGAAGACAGTGGAAGACGAGGTAATCAGTCCCTCAGCTTAGTAGCAAGTGATGAGCACCGTAGTCTTGAATAATGCTAAGCATACACAGGAACATACACAGGAGCTGAGTCTCGACCCCTGCAACCACAATTAGGTGAGTACTTATATACTGGCGTCAGATGAAGTGCAGAAGATGAAGGCATCGTCACCGCTACTAGGCTGATGGACTGATTACTTCGTTTTCTACTGTTTTTGTATATATTTCTA
Source organism: Cherax destructor (assembly GCA_009830355.1). Classification (NCBI taxonomy): domain Eukaryota; kingdom Metazoa; phylum Arthropoda; class Malacostraca; order Decapoda; family Parastacidae; genus Cherax; species Cherax destructor. Next base: position 320,242 of record WNWK01000512.1, on the reverse strand, counting down.
CAACCTTCAGATTATGTCTATGTATTGTATTGATAAAGCCACTGGATGGCGAAACGTCTACAAAATAAAGATGTCTAATTCATCATCTTGTCGGTATTGTATACCATTAATATACAACATATAGGGAATTTTATGTGAGAAAGAACTACAATATGTGTACTCAACCCACCCTTTAAATAGGCTGGGTTTCCTGGCTTATTTAAATATGCTGGGTTTCCTGGCTTATTTAAATAGGCTGGGTTTCCTGGCTTATTTAAATAGGCTGGGTTTCCTGGCTTATTTAAATAGGCTGGGTTTCCTGGCTTATTTAAATAGGCTGGGTTTCCTGGCTTATTTAAATAGGCTGGGTTTCCTGGCTTATTTAAATAGGCTGGGTGTCCTGGCTTATTTAAATATGCTGGGTGTCCTGGCTTATTCTATCACTAGGGAAGATTTTTTGCCACATGTTCAGTCACACAGTCTGGATGTTAATGTAAAAACTCCTTCATGTGTTGGGATTTCATATAATATTTCTTCACAAAGTGGTTTTTCTCTAGTTCTCCTTCACTCAAAATAATTTTCCTCTCATTCGCTATGACACAATACTTGTTTTTTTTTGTTTTGCCCATCCTGTCACATGACGTGTGTTCGTATGACATTCCCTGACACAGGATGGTTCCTGTCATATTCCTGACTCAAGTTGGGGGTTTCCACGACGTGATGAAGTATTTTTGCAGGTCTTATGCATCACAAACTTACCGTATATTATTATTATTACTGTTTTTGTTATTCAAATTCAATTTTTTTATTTCTTTGCAAGTTTATAATATGATTGACATGTTGTAGGGAGCCCTATTTACATAGATAGTTTACAGTGTGTAATTACCATAATGATTTGCAGTGCAAAGAGCCACTATCATGCCTAGGCATTACGGGCAGACTAAATTTAATGGGTTACAGACTACTTAATACTAGACAAATAGATCATAGTTTGTTAAAGTTGCACATCTGTTTTTATATATAGCAAACAGTAAATTGACTCAAATTACATTATGGGAATATTACAATGGCCCATGAGATTGTTACAATTGAGTATAAGTCAGAACAATTTTGTGCTGGTGTTGGTTTTTTACAATGTAGTATTAAGTAATGTAATGAACTTTGAGCATCTAGTTCTGAAGTTTTGAGATTTAGGTGAGTGACACTGTGATCCTTAGCACAGTATGTGGTAATGGAGGTGAATTTGAAAGCAGCTTGCAAGCTCTTTAGTTTTGGGTGAGTAGGTGATTTCTAAGAAGAGTTTTGAACTGATTTGCAGACAGGGATCCTTTAGTGTTCCCTGGCAGTGAATTCCTAATCTTAGGGCCCTTTATGTGCATAGCGTATATGACCAAAGTATCCAAGCTCAGAATGTACGTTATACCGTTATACATATATATTTTTTCATCAGTTTCCAGTATTGTTCCGGTCACAAAAGGAGTTCGACCCTGCCAAACTAGAGAGGCTTCACGAGGCACTGGGCTGGCTCAACGACCTGCTGGATGGCCACGACTGGGCTGTGGGTAACACACTCACTGTCGCCGACCACAGCCTGGCAGCCTCCGTGGAGACCTTCCGTGCTGGGAACATTAATCTTGGTAAGTATAAGAACATCCTGTCGTGGCTGGAGAGATGCAACACCAAGATGCCTGACTACAAGGAGATAAATTTGAAAGGTTCAGAGGAATTCAAGAAGATGTTCAAATCAAGATCTAGTTCATAAATTTATCAAGAGTCATCCCTGTGAACTTGAGAGCAACATGTAATAATGTTCATTGGTTCCAGGTTTCCCTCCTTAAAACTATAAACTCCGCCGTCACTTGACGAGTAGTCACTTCTCCTGCTACATCTAGCATGGGCCAGTAGGACTACTTTAGTGCCCCTTTATTTTTATGTTTTTGAAGGAAAGATGAGCTGGTGTTGAAGCTAAAGACATACAGCCTCTCATGTTCTTCTTGACCTAGCATCACCTTACCTTGTTCCATTTATATAGCTTCTGTGTCATTCTTATAATTGTATTATCTTGATAAAGCTCCAAGAGAGCGAGATGTAGCCAGAATAAATGTCTCATTAGTTGTTCTTGTGTCCTTTTACCTAACATACTGTTGATAATTTTGATCAATGAACATAAAAAAGAAGTGAGATATCAAGGGCAGGTCATCATGCCCATTATTTCAACAAGGGGAACTGTGAAAATAAAAGAATATTAAGGTTTTATCTGGAATATTAATAGCGGCGAGTTAATAACCGACGATAAACAAATAAAGCCAATCATTGTGACTTATTACTGTCATTGTGCTTTCTGTCGATTTTTGAGAGGATAGAACGCTGAAAACATGCTAAGTTAAACCAGTGCATGCCCATTTATTGGGCGACTCCAAATATCGCCGCATAAAGTAATTGGTTTGTGGTTGGAAGAGCAAATGTTGAAATGTGCAGTATCACAGATCATACCATACCATGTGCAGTATCACAGATCATACCATACCATGTGCAGTATCACAGATCATACCATACCATGTGCAGTATCACAGATCATACCATACCATGTGCAGTATCACAGATCATACCATACCATGTGCAGTATCACAGATCATACCATACCATGTGCAGTATCACAGATCATACCATACCATGTGCAGTATCACAGATCATACCATACCATGTGCAGTATCACAGATCATACCATACCATGTGCAGTATCACAGATCATACCATACCATGTGCAGTATCACAGATCATACCATACCATGTGCAGTATCACAGATCATACCATACCATGTGCAGTATCACAGATCATACCATATCATGTGCAGTATCACAGATCATACCATACCATGTGCAGTATCACAGATCATACCATACCATGTGTAGTATCATCAGATGATACCAACACCCCACCTCTAACCCACCAGCCAACACTTGCAACGCTTACGTAGGTAATATATAAATAACAACACTTGTGAGAAATACAGCTATACACATTATTAGTAAAGCCTCATTTAGATTATGCAACTCATTTCTGGTTTCCAGTACAGAAAGGACGTAAATTAGTTAGAAAATATTCAGAGAAGAATGATAAAATTAGTTCATTGCATAAGAAATCTTCTATGGGAAGAAAGATTAATATCCCTTAACTTACATTCTCTTGTAAAACGTAGAATGAGGGAAAATATGATTAAATTATATAAGTGGAAGATAGATATAAATAAGGTTCTGAGTATCTCTTCAAGAAAGAACTCAAAATAATGGACTCAAATTGGATAAGTTTAGTTTTAAAACGGATATTGGAGAGTATTGGTTTGGAAACAGAGCAGTCAGTGATTGGAACAGTCTGCCTTATAGGGTTATTGCGTAGCTTTAAATATAGGTTGCTTAAATACATAGATGAGAGGGAGTTGGATATAAGCGGGATTTACACATGAATTAATAGGGTTAACACTGAAAATGGGTTGGGCTAATATTTTTGTTAGTGGCTTATAATTTGAGAAAGACGTGCCTAGTATGGACCAGTAGGCTAGCTGCAGTGTTCCTCCTGTCTTATGTGATAAGGGCCAGGATCACCATGCCCAGCCCTTCTAGGGCAGGGTAGGTGCCAAAGCTAGAGCTTGCTACCATTTGCAGCTCATAAGACTGCCCCTCCCGTCAGCCTCCCTTGGACGGGGAAGATGGCAGACCAGAGAGGCCTAGCTTCTCCCTACGAGCCCCGTGCGGGTGGGGAATTTGGCTAGGCCTGGGGACAGTTGGTCCCAACGATGAGGGGGTACTTGTGTCTCCTCCCATGGGAGACTTAGGTCTCAGATACTCCCACGACAGGGAGCCGGAGCCGGGTCGCCATCTGGAATAGACACGGGCCGGGAGAATTCCCGGCGAATCAACACCACCTAAACCTTATGTGATAAAAGTGAGGTCTCACATCACTTATGTGATACCTGAGTGAGACGTCACCTCATTTTTGTGATACCTGAGTGAGGTATTTCTTCATGTGAAACGTGAGTAAGGTAGCACCTCACTTAGTAACACATAAATTGGAAGGAAATGGTATATAACACCTGCAATATGGGAGGAGACACAATGCAGTATAATGCGATCCCTAACTGATAACGTGTTGTTCCAACAAAGGGCTTTTTCAAGTTACCAATAAAAGCTGCCTGCAAAGAGAAGACGTATGAATATACATAGATGACATATATATATATATATATATATATATATATAGACTCAACAGGGTAACTAGGGATCCCAGGGCAGCTAGTTTTCTGTTCCAGCGACTCAGCGCTGCTGTTTAGAGGGGTACTGCATGCTGTATTCTGGGCACGTGCACCAGCTCGGAAGAGCTGGATGAGATTTTCGCATTATAATCAGTGACAAACATGTAACAATATATACTAGACATGTATCTCTCACACCTCGTGTACTGTATATGCCATCTTTATATCAACAATGTATCTCTTAAATCTTTTGTACCATATTATATACCTATTGTAAAAAAAAAAAAGAAGATGGGGTGGTAGGGGAAAAGGAATATTCAAATAGCATCAGGAAGAAATCCAAATTTTCTTCCTTGAAGCCTTTTTATCCACTTCTCCGAGGCTATGGGTCCCACAATTTGTACCAGAGGTGGACCCCATCTTATATATATATATATATATATATATATATATATATATATATATATATATATATATATATATATATATATATATATATAGTGTGTGTGAGTCTTTATCACCTTCATCAGCTTAGTTGTGCACACGTCTCAGTTCTCAGCGTGTCCACGTGTCTAGTTGTACGTGTCCACGTGTCTAGTTGTACGTGTCCACGTGTCTTAACAGATACCACCATATTTATGGAGCTGCATGCTAATTAGATTGAACTTAAATTTGCAGCTTTTATGCCACGGCATGACTCTTGTCTCCCATTGGGCTGTGTGTCTGTGTACTCAAATAGTTGTACTCACCTAGTTGTGGTTGCAGGGGTCGATTCACAGCTCCTGGCCCCGCCTCTTCACTGGCCGCTACTCGGTCACTCTACCCGCTCCATGAGCTTTATCATGTCTCTCCTTAAAGCTATGTATGGATTCTGCCTCCACTACATCACTTCCCAGACTATTCCACTTCCTGACAACTCTGTGACTAAAGAAATACTTCCTAACATCCCTGTGGTTCATCTGAGTCTTCAACTTCCAACTGTGTCCCCTTGTTGCTGTGTCCCATCTCTGGAACATTCTGTCTCTGTCCACCTTGTCGATTCCTCTCAGCATTTTATATGTCGTTATCATGTCCCCCCTATCCCTCCCGTCTTCCAGTGTGGTCAGGTGTGTGCGTGTGTGTGTTAGTTAGTTACCATTTTGTCCTAGGCATATGTCGATTAGACACTAGGCCTGTGTGTGAGTGTGTGTGTGTGAAAGTGTGTGTGTGATTGAGTGTGTGTGTGTGAAAGTGTGTGTGTGATTGATGTGTGTGTGTGTGTGTGTGTGTGTGTGTGTGTGTGTGTATGTGTGTACTCACCTAGTTGTTGTTGCAGGGGTCGAGTCATAGCTCCTGGCCCCGCCTCTTCACTGGCCGTTACTGGGTCACTCTCCCTGCGCCATGAGCTTTATCATACCTCTTCTTGAAGCTATGAATCGATCCTGCCTATACTACATCGCTTCCCAAACTATTCCACTTCCCGTACTCACCTCACCTAATTGTACTCACCTAATTGTAATTGCAGGGGTCGAGGCTCAGCTCCTGGCCCCGCCTCTGCACTGTCCGCTACTGGGTCTCTGCTCTCCCTGCTCCATGAGCTAAACTATTCCACTTCCTGACTACTCTGTGGCTGAAGAAATGTTTCCTGACATCCCTTTGACTCATCTGAGTCTTCAGCTTCCAGTTGTGTCCCCTTGTTTCTGTGTTCCCTCTCTGAAACAACCTGTCACTATCTACCTTGTCAATTCCCCGCAGTATTTTGTATGTCGTTATCATGTCTCCTCTGACCCTTCTTTCCTCCAGTGTTGTTAGTCCTATTTCCCTCAACCTTTCTTCATAGGACAGACCCCTGAGTTGTGGAACTAACCTTGTCGCAAACCTTTGTATGCGTTTGTGTGTGTGTGTGTGTGTAGTGTGTGTGTGGTGTGTGTGTGGTGTGTATGTGTGTGTGTGTATGTGTGTGTATGCGTTTGTGTGTGTGTGTGTGTGTAGTGTGTGGGTGGGCGGTGGTGTGTTAGTTACAATTTTGTCCTAGACACATGTCTATTAGACATGTGTTTGTGTGTGTGTTTGTGTGTAGTGTGTGTGTGTGTGTGTGTGTGTGTTTGTGTGTAGTGTTTTGTGTGTGTGTGTTTGAGTCTAGTGTTTGTTTGGTGTGCGTCTGTGAGGTGAGTGTGCTCACCTAATTGTACTGACCTAGTTGTGGTTGCAGGGGTCGAGACTTAGCTCCTGACCCCGCCTCTTCACTGACTGCAACTAGGTCCTCTCTTTCCCTGCTCCATGAGCTTTATCATACCTCGTCTTAAAACTATGTATGGTTCCTGCCTCCACTACATCACTTGCTAGACTATTCAACTTCATGACAACTCTATGACTGAAGAAATACTTCCTAACATCTCTTTGACTCGTCTGAGTCTTCAACTTCCAATTGTGACCCCTTGTTTCTGTGTCCCATCTCTGGAACATCCTCTCTCTGTCCACCTTATCTGTTCCACTCAGTATTTTGTGTGTGTGTGTGTGTGTGTGTGTGTGTAGTCTGTGTGTGGTGTGTGTTTGTTTCTATGTAGTGTGTGTGTCTGTGTGTGGTGTGTGTGTGTGTGTGTGTGTGTGTGTGTGTGCTCGCACGCAAGTCATCGTGAGGCTCCAGGTAGGAACTTCCTGGAGCTATGAGTCATCACAAGCAAGTCATCGTGGTATCAGCAGTTCTCAGTTATTCCAGCAGGAGAGGAAACATTCGTCTTTAAAATACACAACAGACCTGGTGGCCAAGACCACACCAGACCTGCTTATCACGACCACACCAGATATGGTTATCAAGACCACACCAATCCTGCTGATCAAGACCACACCAGACCTCGTGGTCAAGACCATCCAGACCTGGTGGTGAAGACCACACCAGACCTCGTGGTCAAGACCATCCAGACCTGGTGGTGAAGACCACACCAGACCTGCTGGTGAAGACCACACCAGACCTCGTGGTCAAGACCATCCAGACCTGCTGGTGAAGACCACACCAGACCTGGTGATCAAGACCACACCAGACCTGCTGGTGAAGACCACACCAGACCTGGAGGCCAAGACTCCAACAGACCTGAAGGCCAAGACTGCACCAGACCTGGTGGTCAAGACCACACCAGATCTTGTGGTCAAGACCACACGAGACCTGGTGGTCAAGGCCTTACCAGACCTGGTGAAGACGCAACACCACAACTCACCGTCAAGATCTGCAACAGACGGCTGATAAGGCCAAACTGCACAGACCTGGTGGATCAAGCCACACCACACTGCGTCAAGGCCACTACAACTTGGCCATCAAGGCCACCACCTGGCAAGACCACACCACAACTGCCGTCAAGCCACCACAACTGGCCATCAAGGCCACACCACAACTGGTCGTCAGCGCAGCAGGAGGCAGAGCACCACTGGGTGCTGTACCGTCACCCCGCTACCACTATTGCGCTTGTTGTTGTGCACTGTTGTTGTTGCTGCTACTGTTGTTGATGATGCTACTGTTGTTCTCTACTGTTGTGCTGGCCACCTGTTGTTGCGATGCAGCGGTTGTGATGAGGCTAGATTGTTGCTGCTGCTACTGTTGTTGTTGCTGCTGCTACTGTTGTTGTTGCTGCTACTGTTGTTGTTGCTGCTGCTACTGTTGTTGTTGCTGCTGACTGTTGTTGTTGCTGCTGCTGTGTTGTTGCTGCTGCTACTGTTGTTGTTGCTGCTGCTGTTGTTGTTGCTGCTACTGTTGTTGTTGCTGCTGCTACTGTTGTTGTTGCTGCTACTGTTGTTGTTGCTGCTGCTACTGTTGTTGCTGCTGCTACTGTTGTTGTCGCTGCTGCTGTTGTTGTTGCTGCTGCTACTGTTGTTGCTGCTGCTACTGTTGTTGCTGCTGCTACTGTTGTTGTTGCTGCTACTGTTGTTGTTGCTGCTACTGTTGTTGTTGCTGCTACTGTTGTTGTTGCTGCTACTGTTGTTGTTGATGCTGCTACTGTTGTTGTTGCTGCTACTGTTGTTGCTGCTGCTACTGTTGTTGTTGTTGTTGCTACTGTTGTTGTTTTTGCTGCTGCTACTGTTGTTGTTGCTGCTACTGTTGTTGCTGCTGCTACTTTTGTTGTTGCTGCTACTGTTGTTGCTGCTGCTACTGTTGTTGTTGCTTTTGCTACTGTTGTTGTTGTTGCTGCTGCTACTGTTGTTGTTGCTGCTACTGTTGTTGCTGCTGCTACTGTTGTTGCTGCTGCTACTGTTGTTGGTGCTGCTACTGTTGTTGCTGCTGCTACTGTTGTTGCTGCTGCTACTGTTGTTGTTGCTGCTATTGTTGTTGCTGCTGCTACTGTTGTTGTTGCTGTTGCTACTGTTGTTGTTGTTGCTGCTGCTACTGTTGTTGTTGCTGCTACTGTTGTTGCTGCTGCTACTGTTGTTGCTGCTGCTACTGTTGTTGTTGCTGCTACTGTTGTTGCTGCTGCTACTGTTGTTGTTGCTGCTACTGTTGTTGCTGCTGCTACTGTTGTTGTTGCTGCTACTGTTGTTGCTGCTGCTACTGTTGTTGTTGCTGCTACTGTTGTTGCTACTGTTGTTGTTGTTGCTGCTGCTACTGTTGTTGTTGCTGCTACTGTAGTTGTTGCTGCTACTGTTGTTGCTGCTGCTACTGTTGTTGTTGCTGCTACTGTTGTTGCTGCTGCTACTGTTGTTGTTGCTGTTGCTACTGTTGTTGTTGCTGCTAGTGTTGTTGCTGCTGCTACTGTTGTTGCTGCTGCTACTGTTGTTGCTACTGCTACTATTGTTGTTGTTGTTGCTGCTGCTACTGTTGTTGCTGCTGCTACTGTTGTTGTTGCTGCTACTGTTGTTGCTGGTGCTACTGTTGTTGCTGCTGCTACTGTTGTTGTTGCTGCTACTGTTGTTGCTGCTGATACTGTTGTTGCTGCTGCTACTGTTGTTGCTGCTGCTCTTGCTGCAGAACTAAATAAAATAAATAATAATTTACTGTTATTAAATCAGCTATCAACACTCTAGGAAGAATTACTGAACACAATACTCAAAAACTATCAGACTTATGTTTTATACATCACAGACCTGGTGTATATACACCCCCTCGGTGTACATACACCCCCGCGGTGTATGTACACCCCCTCGGTGTATATACTCCCCCTCGGTGTATGTACACCCCCTCGGTGTATATACTCCTCCTCGGTATATGTACACACCCTCGGTGTATGTACACACCCTCGGTGTATGTACACACCCTCCGTATGTACACACTCTCGGTGTATGTACACACCCTCGGTGTATGTACACACCCTCGGTGTATGTACACACCCTCCGTATGTACACACTCTCGGTGTATGTACACACTCGGTGTATGTACACACCCTCGGTGTATGTACACACCCTCGGTTTGTACACACCCTCGGTGTATGTACACACCCTCGGTGTATGTACACACCCTCGGTGTATGTACACACCCTCGGTGTATGTACACCCCCTCGGTGTATATACACCCCCTCGGTGTATATACTCCCCCTCGGTGTATATACTCCCCCTCCTCGGTGTATATACTTCCTCTCGGTGTATATACTCCCCCTCGGTGTATATACTCCCCCTCGGTGTATGTACACACCCTCGGTGTATGTACACACCCTCGGTGTATGTACACACCCTCGGTATGTACACACCCTCGGTGTATGTACACACCCTCGGTGTATGTACACACCCTCGTTGTATGTACACCCCCTCGGTATGTACACACCCTCGGTGTATGTACACACCCTCGGTGTATGTACACACCCTCGGTGTATGTACACACCCTCGGTGTATATACACCCCCTCGGTGTATATACTCCCCCTCGGTGTATATACTCCCCCTCGGTGTATATACTCCCCCTCGGTGTATATACTCCCCCTCGGTGTATATACTCCCCCTCGGTGTATATACTCCCCCTCGGTGTATATATTCCCCTCGGTGTATGTACACACCCTCGGTGTATGTACACACCCTCGTTGTATGTACACACTCTCGGTGTATGTACACACCCTCGGTATGTACACACCCTCGGTGTATGTACACACCCTCGGTATGTACACACCCTTGGTGTATGTACACACCCTCTTTGTATGTACACACCCTCGGTGTATGTACACACCCTCGGTGTATGTACACACCCTCGGTGTATGTACACACCCTCGGTGTATGTACACACCCTCGGTATGTACACACCCTCGGTGTATGTACACACCCTCGGTGTATGTACACACCCTCGGTATGTACACCCCCTCGGTGTACATACACCCCCTCGGTGTATGTACACCCCCTCGGTGTATATACTCCTTCTCGGTGTATGTACACCCCCTCGGTGTATATACTCCCCCTCGGTATATGTACACACCCTCGGTGTATGTACACACCCTCGGTGTATGTACACACCCTCCGTATGTACACACTCTCGGTGTATGTACACACCCTCGGTGTATGTACACACCCTCGGTATGTACACACCCTCGGTGTATGTACACACCCTCTGTGTATGTACACACCCTCGGTGTATGTACACCCCCTCGGTTTATATACACCCCCTCGGTGTATATACTCCCCCTCGGTGTATATACTCTCTCTCGGTGTATATACTCCCCCTCGGTGTATATACTCCCCCTCGGTGTATATACTCCCCCTCGGTGTATGTACACACCCTCGGTGTATGTACACACCCTCGGTGTATGTACACACCCTCGGTGTATGTACACACCCTCGGTATGTACACACCCTCGGTGTATGTACACACCCTCGGTGTATGTACACACCCTCGGTGTATGTACACACCCTCGGTATGTACACACCCTCGGTGTATGTACACACCCTCGGTGTATGTACACACCCTCGGTGTATGTACACACCCTCGGTGTATATACACCCCCTCGGTGTATATACTCCCCCTCGGTGTATATACTCCTCTTCGGTGTATATACTCCCCCTCGGTGTATATACTCCCCCTCGGTGTATATATTCCCCTCGGTGTATGTACACACCCTCGGTGTATGTACACATTCTCGGTGTATGTACACACTCTCGGTGTATGTACACACCCTCGGTATGTACACACCCTCGGTGTATGTACACACCCTCGGTATGTACACACCCTCGGTGTATGTACACACCCTCGGTGTATGTACACACCCTCGGTGTATGTACACACCCTCGGTGTATGTACACACCCTCGGTGTATGTACACACCCTCGGTGTATGTACACACCCTCGGTGTATGTACACACCTCGGTATGTACACACCCTCGGTGTATGTACACCCTCGGTGTATGTACACACCTCGGTATGTACACACCCTCGGTGTATGTACACACCCTCGGTATGTACACACCTCGGTGTATGTACACCCTCGGTGTATGTACACACCCTCGGTGTATGTAACACCCTCGGTGTATGTACACACCCTCGGTGTATGTACACACCCTCGGTGTATGTACACACTGTATGTCACCCTCGGTGTATGTACACACCTCGGTGTATGTACACACCCTCGGTATGTACACACCCTCGGTATGTACACACCCTCGGTATGTACACACCCTCGGTGTATGTACACACCCTCGGTGTATGTACACACCCTCGGTGTATGTACACACCCTCAGTGTATGTACACACCCTCGGTGTATGTACACACCCTCGGTGTATGTACACACCCTCGGTGTATGTACACACCCTCGGTGTATGTACACACCTTCGGTGTATGTACACACCCTCGGTGTATGTACACACCCTCGGTGTATGTACACACCCTCGGTGTATGTACACACCCTCGGTGTATGTACACACCCTCGGTGTATGTACACACCTTCGGTGTATGCACACACTGTGCGAATTATGCCCATGCACAACATTTTATATATGAGAAATATTCCAGGTACGAGGTTTCACTTAATATTATATGCAGACTCTTCTAGTAACTAGTGAGATACTTTTATATTATCTACACCACATGTATACATACTGGTTTGACTCTTATTTATTATTATTTGTAATGTAATATACTGGTATTACTTTTATTTATGTATAACTTCGTTATATATTGTATGTATTTTCATATAGTGTGATGCACTAGTTAGGTATCGTCCAGCTAGTAACTATGTCGTCTCTGGTTAGTAACTCGGCATGTCACCTAGTTAGGTGGCGGTCAGGCAGCAACTGGTCGTTCTCTAACTGTTAGTGGCGGTCAGGCAGCACTTGGTGCCTAGTTAGAGTGGCGGTCAGGCAGCAACTGGTGTCTCAGTTAGAGTGGGGTAGCACAACTTGGTGTCTCTAGTTAGAGTGGCGGTCAGTCAGCAACTTGGTCGTCTCTAGTTGAGTGGCGTCAGCAGCAACTTGGTCGTCTCTAGTTAGGTGGCGGTCCAGCAGCAACTTGGTGTCTCTAGTTAGAGTGGCGATCCAGTCAGCAACTTGGTCGCTCTAGTTAGAGTGGCGGTCCAGGTCAGCAACTTGGTCGTCTCTAGTTGGATGGCGGTCCAGTCAGCAACTTGGTCGTCTCTGTTAGAGTGGCGGTCAGTCAGCAACTTGGTCGTCTCTAGTTAGAGTGGCGGTCCAGTCAGCAACTTGGTCGTCTCTAGTTAGAGTGGCGGTCCAGTAGCAACTTGGTCGTCTCTAGTTAGAGTGGCGGTCCAGGCAGCAACTTGGTGTCTCTAGTTAGAGTGGCGGTCCAGCAGCAACTTGGTCGTCTCTAGTTAGAGTGGCGGTCAGTCAGCAACTTGGTCGTCTCTAGTTAGAGTGGCGGTCCAGTGAGCAACTTGGTCGTCTCTAGTTAGAGTGGCGGTCCAGGCAGCAACTGGTCGTCTCTAGTTAGAGTGGCGGTCCAGTCAGCAACTTGGTCGTCTCTAGTTAGAGTGGCGGTCCAGGCAGCAACTTGGTCGTCTCTAGTTAGAGTGGCGGTCCAGGCAGCAACTTGGTCGTCTCTAGTTAGAGTGGCGGTCCAGTCAGCAACTTGGTCGTCTCTAGTTAGAGTGGCGGTCCAGTCAGCAACTTTGTCGTCTCTAGTTAGAGTGGCGGTCCAGACAGCAACTTGGTCGTCTCTAGTTAGAGTGGTTGTCCAGGCAGCAACTTGGTCGTCTCTAGTTAGAGTGGCGGTCCAGTCAGCAACTTGGTCGTCTCTAGTTAGAGTGGCGGTCCAGTCAGCAACTTGGTCGTCTCTAGTTAGAGTGGGGGTCCAGGCAGCAACTTGGTCGTCTTTAGTTAGAGTGGCGGTCCAGGCAGCAACTTGGTCGTCTTTAGTTAGAGTGGCGGTTCAGTCAGCAACTTGGTCGTCTCTAGTTAGAGTGGCGGTTCAGTCAGCATCTTGGTCGTCTCTAGTTAGAGTGGCGGTCCAGGCAGCAACTTGGTCGTCTCTAGTTAGAGTGGAGGTCCAGTCAGCAACTTGGTCGTCTCTAGTTAGAGTGGCGGTCCAGGCAGCAACTTGGTCGTCTTTAGTTAGAGTGGCGGTTCAGTCAGCAACTTGGTCGTCTCTAGTTAGAGTGGCGGTTCAGTCAGCAACTTGGTCGTCTCTAGTTAGAGTGGCGGTCCAGGCAGCAACTTGGTCGTCTTTAGTTAGAGTGGCGGTTCAGTCAGCAACTTGGTCGTCTCTAGTTAGAGTGGCGGTTCAGTCAGCAACTTGGTCGTCTCTAGTTAGAGTGGCGGTCCAGGCAGCAACTTGGTCGTCTCTAGTTAGAGTGGAGGTCCAGTCAGCAACTTGGTCGTCTCTAGTTAGAGTGGAGGTCCAGTCAGCAACTTGGTCGTCTCTAGTTAGAGTGGAGGTCCAGGCAGCAACTTGGTCGTCTCTAGTTAGAGTGGCGGTCCAGGCAGCAACTTGGTCGTCTCTAGTTAGAGTGGCGGTCCAGTCAGCAACTTGGTCGTCTCTAGTTAGAGTGTTGGTCCAGTCAGCAACTTGGTCGTCTCTAGTTAGAGTGGGGGTCCAGGCAGCAACTTGGTCGTCTTTAGTTAGAGTGGCGGTCCAGGCAGCAACTTGGTCGTCTTTAGTTAGAGTGGCGGTTCAGTCAGCAACTTGGTCGTCTCTAGTTAGAGTGGCGGTTCAGTCAGCAACTTGGTCGTCTCTAGTTAGAGTGGCGGTCCAGGCAGCAACTTGGTCGTCTCTAGTTAGAGTGGAGGTCCAGTCAGCAACTTGGTCGTCTCTAGTTAGAGTGGCGGTCCAGGCAGCAACTTGGTCGTCTTTAGTTAGAGTGGCGGTCCAGTCAGCAACTTGGTCGTCTCTAGTTAGAGTGGCGGTCCAGTCAGCAACTTGGTCGTCTATAGTTAGAGTGGCGGTCCAGTCAGCAACTTGGTCGTCTCTAGTTAGAGTGGCGGTCCAGTCAGCAACTTGGTCGTCTCTAGTTAGAGTGGCGGTCCAGGCAGCAACTTGGTCGTCTCTAGTTAGAGTGGCGGTCCAGTCAGCAACTTGGTCGTCTCTAGTTAGAGTGGCGGTCCAGGCAGCAACTTGGTCGTCTCTAGTTAGAGTGGCGGTCCAGGTAGCAACTTGGTCGTCTCTAGTTAGAGTGGCGGTCCAGTCAGCAACTTGGTCGTCTCTAGTTAGAGTGGCGGTCCAGTCAGCAACTTGGTCGTCTCTAGTTAGAGTGGCGGTCCAGGCAGCAACTTGGTCGTCTCTAGTTAGAGTGGCGGTCCAGTCAGCAACTTGGTCGTCTCTAGTTAGAGTGGCGGTCCAGGCAGCAACTTGGTCGTCTCTAGTTAGAGTGGCGGTCCAGTCAGCAACTTGGTCGTCTCTAGTTAGAGTGGCGGTCCAGGCAGCAACTTGGTCGTCTCTAGTTAGAGTGGCGGTCCAGGCAGCAACTTGGTCGTCTCTAGTTAGAGTGGCGGTCCAGGCAGCAACTTGGTCGTCTCTAGTTAGAGTGGCGGTCCAGTCAGCAACTTGGTCGTCTCTAGTTAGAGTGGCGGTCCAGGCAGCAACTTGGTCGTCTCTAGTTAGAGTGGCGGTCCAGTCAGCAACTTGGTCGTCTCTAGTTAGAGTGGCGGTCCAGGCAGCAACTTGGTCGTCTCTAGTTAGAGTGGCGGTCCAGGCAGCAACTTGGTCGTCTCCCGTCAAGTCACGTGATCCAACCTGACGTCACCTTACCGCTCACTTGTACACCTAACTGTACTCACCTAATTGTGGTTGCAGGGGTCGATATTCAGCTCCTGGTCCCGCTTCTTCACTGATCGCTACTGGGTCCTCTCTCTCCCTGCTCCATGAGCTTTATCATACCTCGTCTTAAAGCTATGTATGGTTCCTGACTCCACCACATCACTTGCTAGACTATTCCACTTCCTGACTAATCTATGGCTGAAGAAATACTTCCTAACATCCCTTTGAATTATCTTAGTCTTCAACTTCCAATTGTGACCCCTTGTTTCTGTGTCCCCTCTCTGGAACATCCTGTCTCTGTCCACCTTGTCTATTCCTCGCAGTATTCTGTGTGACGCAGTCAGTAGGTTCACCCACTCACTTCTCACGCTTAGGCTGATCTCTGTTTTCTAGAGTTCTCTATTAATATTCAGATCCCTGTGTGGATTATTTGAATTTTTTTTTTTTTTTTATATTTTATTAAACATAAACTTACATACATTATTAACATACCTTGAACCAAATATAACAAACCAAACAAAATTTACATAGTAAAATATGAACTCATTCAAAACGTAACTTTTCTTTAACAATTTTAAATAACATCATAAAACATAATATATTATCCAAACATTAAACAATAGCAAACATCAAAACGAGCACCAGACACCAAAAGTGTATTTATTTATGACAGTGCTATACATTCTTATTATCAACTTGCAACTAAACAATTTAACTCCAATCCACAAAATAGATGAAATCTGCTCAATAAACCTAAAGAGTACAACACATCCACCACACCTGGTTATTACACCCAAAAAAAAATTGGCTTTAACCAACAACAAAATGTGACAACATACCCCACACCCAACCCGAGCCAAAAAACATCATAAGCTCTCACAAAATAAAGGATCAACTGATCACTATCAGTCATACACAACATAGAAGCCGTACATTAAACCCTAAACATAAAGGCTTCCAAACAACATACAACAAACCATTCACTCTAATTGCTACAAAATATTTACCCATCCATAAAAACTTCCACTTCCCACACATTCCATCCTTTCACACTTGACAATACAACAAACCAAACATCTCATAACACTTCACCACACAGGGTAAAGTAAACAAAACCAAACCGAGGCCTATACTACCTCAAACACCGTACCAAGATCTCAACACATAAGGCTTAAAACAGAACCTTATAAAAACATACCGTGATTCCTTGCATAACACCAAACACACATTCATGTCCACAGGAACACAGCCAAAACAGAAGGAAACCAAAACCCTCCCACCCCTAAGAACTACAGCTATACCCCCTCCCTACACCTACCACACATCACCAAACACCCCACCCACACTAATATAACCTCAATAACCCCTCCACTGTCAAAACTCTATACTCTGACGGAAAAAACTCTCCCAACTCCCCCCATAAATCTCCCTATTCCTACATTTCGTTCTAAAAATTAGGGCAGCCAAAGCTTTAACCACCACCCTCACCTCCAAACCCCTCATACTCCAAAACAAGAAAATATAATCCAAAACAATGTACGTCAATGCCCTGCGCACACTTTTCGAGTAATCACCCAAATCTAAACTTAAAGCACGCAACACGGACACACCCCTCCCACTAATCAAATTCAACACCCCCCCTACCCAATCCCTCACCTTTCCCATGTCCCTACAAAAATACACCACATGAAATGCCGTCTCCCACTCCCCACATTTATCACACTCCCCATTATTTGTCATACCCATCATAAAAAGCTGACTCTTTGCTACCAAAATCCCATGCAAAAACTTAAAACCCACCTCCCGAACACTTGGACGAACCTTAACCTTCCTAAACCACCACCAAATACTCTTCCAGTCATACAAAGGGAAAGATTCCTCTCCCCTCACTACCCCTTTCCCTACACCCACCCTATCCAACCTACTCGCACGCACCTTTACCGAATCCCGAACCACCATAAGGAACCGAAGGACCCCTCACATCCCACCAACTCTCTACCTCCCCACCACTTCCTCGCCTCCCTCATCACCCCACCTATGCGCCTACCCCTCTGTCCCCCAGTAAAACGAAATTCCTGTTTCAAAAAAACACTGCGCAGCCTCAATCTTAGAGGAACCAAACCCAAACCCCCACATTGAACTCTAGTTTCCACCACCTCCTTATTTAACCAATGCCTACCCCTTCCCCACACAAAATTATAAACTCCCTTTTCCAACCTACGAACATCCCCCTCCAACAAAGGTAAAACTGCCGCCCTAAACCATAACTTACTGTATACTAATACATTCACCACAACAACTCTTTGTAATAAAGTTACCTCCTTCACCCCCCAACCCTTCATCCTATCCAAAGCTTTATCTACCACCTCCCTAGAATTCACCTCCCTTGCCCTTACTAGATTACCACAAAACACTATACCACAAACTTTCAACTCCTCTACGCAAGACCATCCCTCCCGTACCCCCAACGCTCCCCCTATCCAACTTCCTACCTCTAACAAAACCGATTTACTCCTATTAACACTCATGCCCGTCACCTTACCAAACCTCACCACCAAATCACTGATCCATCGTAAACATTCACTAGATGTTACCAACAACGTGGTATCATCTACGTAACCTATTATTTCAGCCCTGCACCCCCCACCCTCCCCCCTCCCTTGCTCCCCTTTCTCAACCAACCGAAAAAAGGGTCCTGCAAAAACGCAAAAGGATCTGAGATAAAGGACATCCCTGACGAATACCTCTACCCATACTTACTGCCCAACTAATCCTGCCATTAATTTGTACCTTAAGCAATGCCTCAGCATATATAAGTCGAACCCAACCCACTATTTCCTCACCAAAACCCTGTCTCCTCATAATCTCCAACAATGCTCCCCTATGCACCCTATCATAAGCCATAGCCCAATCCAAACCTAACACACCTCCTTCACCACAATCTTCTATAAAACCCTTAATCCTCCTATGTCCCATTCTCATACTCCTCCCTGGGATCCCAAATTGCCCCTCATGCAACCAACCCTTCAAACCCCTCTTAAGCCTATTTGCCAAAATCTTTGCGAAAATTTTATAATCTGTGCACATCAAAGCAATTACTCTATAATCCTTAAGTCCCTTAGGTCCCTCACGTTTAGGGACCAACACCACCACCCCGGTTCTAACTGACTCTGCAAGCACCTCCCCCGCCCTCATTTCATTAAAAACCTTTACCAAAACCTCTCCAACACATCCCAATACATTACATACACCTCACCAGGCAAACCATCAATCCCTGGTGTCTTCCCCATACGTAGTCCTTTTACCGCCACCCAAACCTCCTCCTCAGTAATTACCCCACCTAACTCCCTCATCTCCTCACCACTCACTCTCTCCTCTATGCTACTTAACACTTCCTCCCCTATACAAGCATCCCCCTCCTCCCTCATAAATTTTTTCTCATACCACAATTCCGCATACCCACTCATCGCTACAGTCGTACTTAAAACCCTACCCTTCTTATACCCCCCCAAATTGTCCTCAACTTCCAACGACCCTATTGTCATACCTTCTCTCCTCCTACGAAATTGCCTCAGAACCACCGCCGATGCCTTATCACCCCACAACACTTCATCCATGCCACTCCTGACTCTTAACGCTTGAAACCGATCATTCTGAATATCCCTTAAAGCTACCTTAATACCCTCCAAACTCTCTCCACTCCCTACCCCCCTCCACCTCCAGCATCCCTCAATAACCCCTCTAAATACCGTTGATACCCAAATCTATATCGCGCATCTTCCCTACCCACGTTTTCAAAAAAATCCTTAATGGCAAGTTTCCCACATTCATTCCACCACTTAGCCACCCCAACAATACCCCGACCCCCACAAAACCTTCCACCACCCCTCAAAATCCACCTGCCACGCTAGCCTCTTCAACATCCCTACATTGAGCTTCCAATAACTTTGAAACACCTGCACTGCCCCCTCCCACCCTAATTGTGCCAAAACACCTTTATGGTCCGAAAAACCAACATCTATGCATTCCACTTTCTCCACCGCCACTACTTTTGACACATATATCCTATCTAAACGGGCTGCATACTGTCCCCTACTAAACGTATACTCTACCAGGTTATTCCCACCTCCCACTACGTCCACCACCCCCACTGCACACAAAACCTCCCTCAAGATCCTCACAACTTGCCCCGAACCCCTCGGTTCCACATCCTTGAGTCTAATAATACAATTCCAATCTCCCCCTATGATAGCTACTTGAGGCAAACCCCTTAAAGCATAAATTAACTCTTCCCTCACAAAATTATCCTTCACACGCAAAGTTGGTACCGCCGCATATAAACCCCAATAAAACTAACATTAACCACTCCCCATCTACCATCCACCCTAACCACTCTACCCCCTCCCCCTTCTTCCCATGACCCCAAAACAAAAGGACTACCCTCCCTCACCCCCACCCCCACCCCCCCTTTTAAGCCAGCAGACCCCCCCACAAAAACCTGAAACCCCTTCAGAAACAACTCATTACCCTTCCGAAAATTATGTTCCTGGAAAAATACTACGTCAATCTTAAACCTACATAAGGTATCCTCTACCCACCTACGCTTGACCTCATTCCTGAGGCCATTCACATTGATACTTAGACACCTGAATTTAAAGGCATTGGTTTACCCTTCTGTTTCGCTTGCTTCCTGTCATTCTTATCAGTTGATCCAACCTTAGTAACACACTTTTTATCACCTGCCACTTCCTTATTTACTCTGGTACTACCATTTCCTCTAATACCAGCCACATTACCACGTACCACCTCTGACCATACCTTTTCCCCGGTCTCTGCCCAGGAGTGAGGATGTCATTTTCCGCCTCCTCCCCAGTTCTCTTTCTTGATTCCACCCTCTCCATTTCCTCCTCTACATCCTCCTGCTGTCTATGGACCTCCACATCCACCTGTACCACAGTCGCCGTAGCTCCACTACTTTCAATCTGGTCCAAAGAAGGCAGCAAAGTCTCCACCTCACCACCCACACCCCCCCCATTCTCCAAATCCATACTCTCACCTCCCAACATCTCATTCAAATCCTCCAATATAGCAGCCTCATTTACCACACTATGATCATCCTCCTGTTGTTCCTCAGTCTCCTGAGGCGGCCGCTGATCCTCCAAATTCCTCTCTTCTCGAGTCTGCATCACTTCCTGTTCTGCCTGCTCCACTTCCTCACTCCACTGCCTTCCTTCCGGTTGACTTTCCATGGCACCATCCTCCAGTACCACGCCCTTACGCTCCTCC
The DNA here is from genome assembly GCA_009830355.1 of Cherax destructor. NCBI lineage: Eukaryota > Metazoa > Arthropoda > Malacostraca > Decapoda > Parastacidae > Cherax > Cherax destructor. Next base: position 299,646 of record WNWK01000512.1, on the reverse strand, counting down.
ACACTCTTGCCTGCAGGTTCGCCATTCCCACGTCGTCGATCCTCCCGTCTCCGCACACACTCAGCCGCCAGATGTCCAGGCTGCCCACACAATCTACATGTACGCACCTGCCCTTGATATGTCACGTATACCTGTGTACGGAAACAATCCACCATTACATAAGATGGTATGGGCTTTCGCAATGTCATTTTTACTGAATAAGTTCCCTCCAAAAGACCTGCATATAGCCCCTGCGCCCATCTGCCAATATTGACTGCATGAATGACACCAAATACCTTAAAAACGTCGCGGACGTCCTCCGGTCCCATTTCAAAGGGAATATCTGGACCTTAATCCATTTGTAGACAGCTGACACGTCCCGTAAACATACCTCTACACCAGGATTTACCATCATTCGTTGATCCTGATATGCGTCCACCACCCTTTGATATGCTTCCGTGCTTGCAAATTTCACAAACAGCCTCTTTGCACCGTTAATCGATATACCATAAAGATCTGCAAGTGTCACATGGTATGTGTCGCGAAGAACAGCAGGTAATATCACATCGAGTAGACCGCTCCTTGTATAAACTCAACACATACTGTGTTAACTCGCCTCCGGTAGCCGTCCACCATCTTTGCTGAAAATATAATTTCCAACTGCTACCACCAGGGGCTGACCAACACGTCCGCACACCACCAGTGCTGGACGCGGAATATGATGTCTCTGTGAAGACATTGATAGGAGTTGTGTTAGCAACGTATCAGTTATTTCATGTCTTATATTGATTGCCTAACTCTTCTACTGGGAATTATGTCTTCCCAGTAAAACTCTTGTGTCGTAACAATAACTGCATATATAATTCAACCCTTTATGTGTAAAGGGAAAGATAAGTAATTTCATGCTCTTTGTTAAGATTATAGTTCATAGAGATGTGAAGATCCAATATAAGTTTTATTATTAAAGACGAGGATTTTACTCATGATTTTTGGTCATACTAAAAGAAAGTAGAAGGTTAACAAAGAAAGTAGAAGGTTAACAAAGAAAGTAGAAGGTTAACAAAGAAAGTAGAAGGTTAACAAAGAATGTAGAAGGTTAACAAAGAAAGTAGAATGTTAACAAAGAAAGTAGAAGGTTAGCAAAGAAAGTAGAAGGTTAACAAAGAAAGTAGAAGGTTAACAAAGAAAGTAGAAGGTTAACAAAGAAAGTAGAAGGTTAACAAAGAAAGCAGAAGGTTAACAAAGAAAGTAGAAGGTTAACAAAGAAAGTAGAAGGTTAACAAAGAAAGTAGAAGGTTAACAAAGAAAGTAGAAGGTTAACAAAGAAAGTAGAAGGTTAACAAAGAAAGTAGAAGGTTAACAAAGAAAGTAGAAGGTTAGCAAAGAAAGTAGAAGGTTAACAAAGAAAGTAGAAGGTTAACAAAGAAAGTAGGTTAACAAAGAAAGTAGAAGGTTAACAAAGAAAGTAGAAGTTTGACAAAGAAAGTAGAAAGTTAACAAAGAAAGTAGAAGGTTAACAAAGAAAGTAGAAGGTTAACAAAGAAAGCAGAAGGTTAGCAAAGAAAGTAGAAAGTTAACAAAGAAAGTAGAAGGTTAATAAAGAAAGTAGAAGGTTAACAAAGAAAGCCTCTTTAGTTAAGAAGGCTATATTTGCCGCACTAAACCCTTGTTGCCATTGGAGTTTTCCCCTAGACAAAAGCCAATATACAAACTGGATTCACAAAATTTAATCAGTGGAACATTCTTGCCCCTCCATACGCAACAACACCCTCGGTGTATATACACACCCTTGGTATATATGCACTCGGTATATATACACTCGGTGTACATACACATCCTCGGTGTATGTACACACCCTCAGTGTATATACACAAGCACACCTCTCAAGGTATATACATAAGGGCACCTCTCGAGGTATGTACACAGACACCTGTCGGCGCATATATCCCCTGTTGTCGTTCTACAACACTAGTTAAAGTGTCTTTCAGACATCCAATGATCATAAAGTTTTTAAAATGTTTTCGGAAGATGTATACAGATTTATTTTAATGAAAGATGCGTAAGAAATCAATTTCTTTCGTAATGCAGGAAATACCATAAACCAGTTGAATTTACCTCTCTGCTGTCTCGGAAATATTTTTCTGAGTGGAGGGTAGTGTACCCTCCCATCACGAGGGTAGTGTACCCTCCCATCACGAGGGTAGTGTACCCTCCCATCACGAGGGTAGTGTACCCTCCCATCACAAGGGTAGTGTACCCTCCCATCACGAGGGTAGTGTGTCCATCACAGGGAGTACCTCCCATCACGAGGGTAGTGTACCCTCCATCACGAGGTAGTGTCCTCCCATCACGAGGGTAGTGTACCCTCCCATCACGAGGGTAGTGTACCCTCCCATCACGAGGGTAGTGTACCCTCCCATCACGAGGGTAGTGTACCCTCCCATCACGAGGGTAGTGTACCCTCCCATCACGAGGGTAGTGCCCATCAAGGGTAGTGTCCCTCCCATCACGAGAGGTGTCCCTCCACGGGTAGTGTACCCTCCCATCACGAGGGTAGTGTACCCTCCCATCACGAGGGAATGCGGGTGGGGGTATCTTACTACTGGTAAAGGGATCTAGATCCAAGTAAATATGACTTACTCTCCACTTTCTCGGATCAACCCTCTTTACCTCACCTCCCATTTCCCGTGGATATGATAGTCATAATATTAATGTCCTTCGGGAAGTAGACATCAGCCTTAACAAACATTCCTCTTCTCTAGTTGCATAACATTACATTTATTCTTTTAGTAAGTTTTATGCCTTTTGATATATTAAAAATTCTTCAGAAATCAGTGAAGATTTAATTTTTTTTCATATACGTGAGTATCATGTTTTATTATTATGCACATTTATAATCTGTTTCTCGTATCTTTCCTTCGACATTGTGAATACCATAAAATATTTAATTCAACGCCTATTCCTGAGGTCAAATTTCCTCTTATACGGCATTCTCTCTGGTTCTACTCACCGACTGTGTTTTTCGAGGGGTCAAGCTTGTTTGTTAAGGCCAAGCAGGTGTGGAGTGGTTTCCACATTCAACATAGCCACACAACTGAGATATTCCAGGGATTTTGTCGGGAAGGCATTAATGTCAACAAGAAAGACTTTCTACAGGACTGAACCTATAGAAGTGATGGCCAGGAAAAAATGTGCCAGTTTTACCATATAATGAGAATCAGGTTTGCCTACGTGAGGCATTAAAAAAGATCAATATAAACCTTGCTTACAAAAACAGAGACTGAAACAAAGGTTGATTAAAAACACACCCTCCAACACACCCTCCAACAAAGTTGGTGGGGTTTACAAGGTCCCATGTACTCAGTGTACTCTCTCATATATTGGTCAAACAGGTAAACTTCTGGAAACCAGAATAGTCCAACACAAATACTCAGTCAGGACAGGAAAGTAGTCGAACGCTATCTTTAACCACCTTAGTTTCTGTAATCACCCACCAGGGTGGGTGACAAACCAGATTCTCAATGTATGGTAAAACCGTCCTATTGTAAGTTCAGTAGGCTCAGCAACATATAACCTATCTAAATGGCTGGTTAAACTTCTAACTCCCATGGTCGGTAAGATCTCAGACGCACATATTAAAAATAATATTGACCTCACTGAAAGGCTCTAGAAATTAAATGTCCCTCATGACTTTACCCTCGTGAGCTTTGATGTCACAGCTGTGTCCACCAAAGTCCCTGTCCGTGACTTACTTTCCTACCTCAAAGAGGAACTAGAAAACTTCCCCATGCCCTACCCCACTAAAATAATAATTGAACTGATAAAACTTTGTGTTACTGAGTGCAAGTTCATGTTTGATGGGAAATACTATGATCAAAAACAAGGTATGGCAATGGGATATCCCCTTAGTCCCTTACTCAGCAACTTATATATGGAATTCAATGAGACAAGACTTCTTAAAGACATTCTCCCAGATAAAGCTAGTTGGTTCAGATACGTAGATGATGTTCTTTGCCTGTGGCCTAAAGATCACAACATTGATGAGATCCTACCCAGACACATTGGCTTAGTACCTTCCATTAAGGTCACCACAGAACACTAAATAAACGACACTTTGCCGTTCCTAGATGTTTTAATCCATCGTGTTGATAGAAAATTCAAATTCACAGTTTATAGGAAGTCAAAGATGTGACGTCATACATTCACTACTATTACAACCACGACACCAGAGTAAACAGTAGTGTGTTCCTCACAATGTTCTTGAGAGTCTTGCGCATCTGTAGTCCAGAGAACCTAGAGGACGAAATCAGCAAGATATTCAACATAGCCACAAAACTGAAATATCCCAGGGATTTTGTGGAGAAGTCAGCAATGTCAGCAAGAAAGACTTTCTACAAGACTGAACCTAAGGAAGTGATGGCCAGGAAAAATGTACTAGTTTTACCATACAATGAGAACCTGGTTTGTCTACGTGAGACATTAAAAAAGATAAATATAAACCTTGCTTTCAAAAACACAGGGACTGTGAAAAAAAGACTGATTAAAAACACACCCTCCAACACACCCTCTAACAAAGTTAGTGGGTTTTACAAGGTCCCATATACTCAATGTCCTCTCTCATATATTGGTCAAACAGGTAAATTTCTGGAAACCAGAATAGCCCAACATACATACTAAGTCAGGACAGGGCAGGAGTCGAACGCTATATTTAACCATGTTAGTTCTGTAATCACCCACTGAAGTGGGATGCTGCCCAGATTATTGTACCCAACAATTCTGTCATGAAACATGACAGGAATACCATATATAACTCAAATTATGGGTTATACAAGTAGTCTATTGTACACAGTCTTAAACATGAATGCTCATTATGCCAGGTGGTTTCATGATGGTTTGGTGACGCTCGACCAGTGTCTACACACAAAAATATCATGCGACATCTGTCATGAATGGTTATATAAAGCATTTAGCTGTTACTGTACCATATATTGGTAGAAGATAGCAGAAACCATGGTAGAAGATAGCAGAAACCATGGTGGATGATAGAGGAAATCATTGTTGAAGATAGCGGAAACCATGATAGAAGATAGCAGAAACCATGGTCTTTTACACCCCCAAAAATATACCTACAAAAGCATTTAAAAAAATAAACTTACATAAAAGGGCGATTTTGGGGACCATCGTAACTCGAGGTACCACTGTATTTAGGTATTCTTCATTAAATTGTGTATTATTTAATGACAGGTACACAAGATTACGTGATAGCATAGGTAGTGGGGTTAAAGGATATTCGAAGTAGAAATTTGAATGATAGAAATATTATTGGATTGGTATAGAAGATTCCCAAATAAGGCATATTAATCGATACTGAGAAGACTGGTAGACAATATTTAGGAATATATGAAGAGATACTTCTGAGTACCCCTAGGAACATTCGAGTACCCGGACCAGGACATTTAAATGGACAAAAGAGCACATTCATTTCCTTTTATTAATTAAAAAGGTTACACAGAATCTTAGCAGTCCATATGTATATTATCCACTGAGAAACATATTTTCAGAAGTCACATGACCTGTTCAAAGCGGCTAGAAAAAGCTTGGGACTGGCTATTATATCTTCTAATTTCATATTCCTTGACTTCTCAAAACCCGGAGGCCCCCTCCTACCCCATATGGGGGTAATGGGAATGGTGATGGTATGGGTGGCACCAAACCATTGGCTCACATTCCGAGAGAGGCTGCGGCAGGTGACAAACCCGCACTGCGCTACTCTGAGAAAACCTCCCCTCACTCCTTCACTTGTTGCCTTGCAACTTTGCATAGCTCCTGATGATGCACTGAGAAGTGTGGAAGTACTTGAGCTAAAAATTTCCACTCCCCGTGGCTTGTCTTGCACACATATATATATATATATATATATATACATAGCAATGAAACCATGGAACAAGTGGTATTGAAACATTTACCAAACTGCAGCAGGGCAGGATTCGACCCCACGACACATTGTCCTGCCTCAAGAGACAACACAATGTACGTGTCACCCTATACACTACGCCATCGATCCTACAAATAACAAGAGACCAGCGAACTAGTCTTGTTTCATGTTGCGAGGACACTCGTGGTAGTGGATGATCAAGGATTAATTTCAGACGGGTATTCAAACAGGATGAGGTTGAAATTAATCCTTGAGCATCCACTGCCACGAGTGTCCTCGCAACATGAAACAAGACTAGTTCGCTAGTCTCATGTTGTTTGTAAGATCGATGGTACCTCGAGTTACGATACTGTCATTAGTGGATTGGGTGACACGTACGTTGTGTTGTCTCTTGAGGCATAACAATGTGCCGCGGGGTCGAATCCTGGCCTGCCGCAGTTTTTTAAAATGTGTGTGTGTGTGTGTGCGATTTTGTGACTTCTCACATTATTATTGTTCCTTGATAATGTGAGAAGTCACGAAAGCTCTTGGAATTTCACTATTTTTTCACAGTGGTGGTTCTGCATACTGTGATCTTATTGAATACACACACACACACACACACACACACACACACACACACACACACACAAACACACACACACACACACACACTGGCCGAAATGGCCAGAAGGGCTCATGCGAGCAGGGCGAAGTCACTGATCATGGGTGACTTCAACCATAAGGAATTCGAGTGGGAGAACTTAGAGCCACATAGGGGCCAAGAAACGTGGAGAGCATAGATGATGGAGGTGGTACTGGAAAATATCATGTACCAACACGTAAGGGACACTACCAGAGAGAAAGAGAGGACGAACCAGCAAGACTGGACCTAGTATTCACCTTGAGTAGTGCAGATATTGAGGACAGCTCATATGAAAGACCCCTTGGGGCCAGTGATCATGTGGTTCTAAGCATCGAATACATAGTAGAGTTACAGGTGGAGGGGAAGGCAGGAAGGGCTAGGCAAAAGAAGCCAAACTACAAGAAAGGGGACTACGTAGGCGTGAAGAATTTCCTGCAAGGAGTTCAGTGGGACAGAGAGCTGGCAGGGAAGTCAGTAAACGAGATGATGGAATATATGACAACAATTTGCAAGGAAGCTGAGGAGAGGTTTGTACCCAAGGGTAACAGGAACAGCGAAAAAGCCAGGATGAGCCCGTGGTTCACCCAAAGGTGCTGGGAAGCCAAAACCAAGTGTGCTATGGAATGGAAGAAGTATAGAAGGCAAAAGACCCAGGAGAATAAGGAGAGAAGTCGTAGAGCCAGAAATGAATATGCACAGGTAAGAAAGGAGGCCCAAAGACAATACGAGAATGACATAGCAGCGAAAGCCAAATCTGACCCAAAGATGTTGTACAGCCACATAAGGAGGAAAAACAACAGTCAAGGACCAGGTAATCAGGCTGACGGAGGAAGGGGAGGTCACAAGAAATGACCACGAAGTGTGTGAGGAGCTCAACATGAGATTCAAAGAAGTGTTCACAGAAGAGATAGAAGGGCCTCCAGAAAGACAGAGAGGTGGTGTACACCATCAGGTGTTGGACACAAAACATACAACTGAGGAGGAAGTGAAGAGTCTGCTAAGCGAGCTAGATACCTCAAAGGCGATGGGGCCGGATAACATTTCTCCATGGGTCCTGAGAGAGGGAGCAGAGGAGCTATGTGTACCACTAACAACAATCTTTAACACATCTATCGAAACAGGGCGACTACCTGAGGTATGGAAGACAGCAAATGTAGTCCCAATTTTAAAAAAAAGAGACAGGCACGAAGCACTAAACTACAATCCAGTGTCACTGACATGTATAGTATGCAAGGTCATGGAGAAGATTATCAGGAGAAGAGTGGTGGAGCACCTAGAAAGGAATGAGCTTATCAACGACAGCCAGCATGGTTTCAGGGATGGGAAATCCTGCGTCACAAACCTACTGGAGTTCTATGACAGGGTGACGGCAGTAAGACAAGAGAGAGAGGGGTAGGTAGATTGCATTTTCTTGGACTGTAACAAGACGTTTGACACAGTTCCACACAAGAGATTAGTGCAAAAGCTGGAGGACCAGGCAGGAATAACAGGGAAGGCACTACAATGGATTAGGGAATACCTGTCAGGAAGACAACAGCGAGTCATGGTACGTGGCGAGGTGTCAGAGTGGGCGCTTGTAACGAGTGGGGTGCCACAGGGATCAGTCCTAGGTCCGGTGCTGTTTCTGGTATTTGTGAACGACATGGCAGAAGGAATAGAATCCGAAGTGTCCCTCTTTGCAGATGATGTGAAGTTGATGAGAAGAATTCAATCGGAAGAGGACCAGGCAGAACTACAGAGGGATCTGGACAGAATGTAGGCCTGGTCCTGCAAATGGCTCCTGGAATTCAACCCCACCAAGTGCAAAGTCATGAAGATTGGGGAAGGGCAAAGAAGACCACAGACGGAGTATAGTCTAGGGGGCCAGAGACTACAAACCTCACTCAAGGAAAAGGATCTTGGGGTGAGTATACCACCGGGCACATCTCCTGAGGCGCACCTTAACTAAATAACTGCTGCAGCATACGGACGCCTGACAAATCTAAGAACAGCATTCCGACATCTTAATAAGGAGTCATTCAGGACCCTGTACACTGTGTATGTTAGGCCCATACTGGAGTATGCAGCACCTGTTTGGAACCCACACCTAACCAAGCACATAAAGAAACTAGAGAAAGTGCAAGGTTTGCAACAAGACTAGTCCCGGAGCTAAGGGGTATGTCCTACTAGGAGAGGTTAAGGGAAATCGACCTGACGACACTGGAGGACGGGAGAGATAGGGGGGACATGATAACGACATATAAAATACTGAGAGGAGTTGACAAGGTATACAGAGACATAATGTTCCAAAAATGGGACACAGCAACAAGGGGACACAGTTGGAAGTTGAAGACTCAGATGAATCACAGGGATGTTAGGAAGTATTTCTTCAGTCACAGAGTGGTCGGGAAGTGGAATAGTCTGGGAAGCGATGTAGTGAAGGCAGGATCCATTCATAGCTTTAAGAAGAGGTATGATAAAACTCATGGCGCAGGGAGAGTGACCCAGTAGCGGCCAGTGAAGAGGCGGGGCCAGGAGCTATGACTCGACCCCTGCAACCACAACTAGGTGAGTACAACTAGGTGAGTACACACACACACATATACGGCGATGAAGGGAAGCAGAGTGTACCTAACTGCAGTGTACCTGGAGAGTGGTCCGAAGGTCAACGCCCCACTGCCCGGTCTCAGACCAGGACTGCTGGTCGATCAGGGCCTGATTCAAATTCAAATTCAAATTCAAATTCTTTATTTCTGGTAATATACAAGGTGGGGTGTACTTATAATTATACATTTTAAGAAGTAGATATTACAAGATGGCCAATAATATGCCTAGGTATGCCTAGGCTTTTCAGGCAGTACTGCTTTCCAATTAGTACAGGTCAAGAGACTTCAAACCTTACACCTACTCTTTATTAGAGATGTCTCTACATTCTTTTGATCTACAGTGTCTCTGCCTTAAAAGGCTCTTTTAGTGCTCAGCAATATTCCTCCGTACAAAGGACAAGCGACTTAAAGAGGATAATTATTAACTTCACCTTTCTTGTATCGATGGTTCTTGGTATCTATCCTATCATTTTCCTCGCTGTTGTGATGTCATTATTGTGTACTTTGAGAGTCATTCTAGGTCCTTCATGTCAGTGTTCCGATCTGTTCAGTGTCGTGATAATAGTGTCATGATGATAGTGTCGTGATGATGGTGTCATGATAGTGTCATGATGATAGTGTCGTGATGATGGTGTCATGATAGTGTCATGATGATGGTGGCGTGATATGGTTTTGTGATGATGGTGTCGTGGTGGGCTGCAGAAAACAATATGAAGTTCAATGATGAGAAATTTCAATTACTCAGATATGGAAAACGTGAGGAAATTAAAATCTCATCGGAGTACAAAACAAATTCCAACCATTCAATAGAGCGAAAAACTAATGTCAAAGACCTGGGAGTGATCATGTCAGAGGATCTCACCTTCAAGGACCATAACTTGCACACGAAAATCACTCCCTACGAAAGCAAAAGACTCGGCAGACGATGTAACATCCCCCCAATGAAAAGCAGGAGTGCCACTAGCACGTTGAGGGACAACACAATAAGTGTCAGGGGCCCAAGATTGTTCAACTGCCTCCCAGCATACATAAGGGAGAGTACCAACAAACCCCTGGCTGTCTTCAAGCAGGCACTGGACAGGCACCTGAAGTCGGTACCTGACCAGCCAGGCTGTGGTTCGTACGTTGGACTGCGTGCGGCCAGCAGTAACAGCCTGGTTGATAAGGCTCTGGTCCAACATGAGGCCTGGTCACAGACTGGGCCGCAGGGGCGTTGACTCCTGGAATTCTCTCCAGGTAAACTCCAGGTAAACACCGTAGCAATCGCATCTGCTAGAAAAATGACAGGATGGATAATGAGAACCTTCAAAACCAGGGATGCCAAGCCCATGTTGACACTTTTCAGGTCGCTTGTTCTATCTAAGCTGGAATATTGCTGCACACTAACTGCACCTTTCAAGGCAGGTGAAATTGCTGACCTAGAAAATGTGTAGAGAACCTTCACGGCACGCATAACTGCGATAAACCACCTCAATTACTGGGAACGCTTGAAGTTCCTAAGCCTGTACTCCCTAGAATGCAGGCGGGAGAGATACATTATTATATAAACGTGGAAAATTCTCGAGGTATTAGTACCAAACTTGCACACGAGAGTCACTCCCTACGAAAGCAAAAGACTCGGCAGGCGATGTAACATCCCCCCAATGAAAAACAGGGGTGCCACTAGCACGTTGATAGACAACACAATAAGTGTCAGGGGCCCAAGACTGTTCAACTGCCTCCCAGCATACATCAGGGGGATTACCAACAAACCCCTGGCTGTCTTCAAGCAGGCACTGGACAGGCACCTAAAGTCGGTACCTGACCAGCCAGGCTGTGGTTCGTACGTTGGACTGCGTGCGGCCAGCAGTAACAGCCTGGTTGATCAGGCTCTGATCCAACATGAGGGCTGACCACAGACCGGGCCGCAGGGGCGTTGACCCCTGGAACTCTCTCCAGGTATACTCCAGGTATAGTGTCATGATGATAGTGTCATGATGATGGTGTCGTGATGATAGTGTCGTGATGATAGTGTCGTAATGATAGTGTCGTAATGATAGTGTCGTGATGATAGTGTCGTGATGATAGTGTAGTGATCATGGTGTCGGGATGATTGTGTCGTGATGATAGTGTCATGATGATAGTGTCGTGATGATAATGTAGTGATCATGGTGTCGGGATGATTGTGTCGTGATGATAGTGTCATGATGATAGTGTCGTGATGATAGTGTCATGATGATAGTGTCGTGATGATAGTGTCATGATGATAGTGTCGTGATGATAGTGTCGTGATGATAGTGTCGTGATGATAGTGTAGTGATCATGGTGTCGGGATGATAGTGTCGTGATAATAGTGTCGTGATGATGGTGTCGTGATGATAAAGTCGTGATGATAGTGTCGTGATGATCGTGTCGTGATGATAATGTCATGATGATAGTGTCGTGATGATGGTGTCGTGATGATAGAATCATGATGGTAGTGTCGTGATGATAATGTCGTGATGATAGTGTCGTGATGATGGCGTAGTGATGATTGTGTCGTGATGATGGTGTCGTGATGATGGAGTCGTGATGATCGTGTCGTGATGATAGTGTCGTGATGATGGTGTGGTGATGATGGTGTCGTGGTGATAGAGACGTGATGATAGTGTCGTGATGATAGTGTCGTGATGATAGTGTCATGATGATAGTGTCGTGATGATAGTGTCGTCATGATAGTGTCGTCATGATAGTGTCATGATGATTAGTGTCGTGATGATAGTGTCATGATGATAGTGTCGTGTTGATAGTGTTGTGATGATGGTGTCATGATGATAATGTCATGATGACAGTGGGTTACCAGCTTGGATCCGAGATCTGCCATACTGCCAAAGAGTACGAAGGTCGGGTTAAGTCCTTACAAGCTGATGCTTTTTCAAGTAGCAAGTAGCATACCCAAGCGATTAGGCACTGGTAATTCTGTCACTCCTGTCTGTGTTCCACCTACAATTTCAGGGCCGTATAAATTTGCTCATGGCACTTCCGTTATTTTCGTCCGATTTTTTTGCTTTTTGGTATACGTTTAGAAGCATGTACTTGACAAGATGTGAGAAAGTTTCAAAAAGATCGGTCAACAAACAACAGAGAGAGACAAAAAATACTGATTATGACAAATGGCAGCATCGTATTCCGGTCTGGTGGCACTTGCGGCACTGGGGACACTTCCCACTCGTAGAATACGTCTAACACGAATTATTTATGGAGTCAATGAATGTAAGATAGCTTATCTTCATGCTGAAAAAAATAAATTTGTAACGCTTTTGACACTCACCAAAATATCTGCCTTTTTACCCCCCCCCCCACAAAATAAAAAATATTTGAGATATTCCAAATTTGTTTCCTGTGTAAATACAAACACACTTTGCTTTACGTTCTCTGTGAAAATTATTTCAATTTAATCATTAATAATGGAGAGGGATCAAACAATAGGCCAAAATCTTACTTTAGAGATAATCGCGGAGACGCGCTCACGCCTCATTTACGTCAAAAAGATTAATGAAAATGGCGCTATTTTGGTCTTTTTCTATGCATTACTGTACGTACATTTTTAAGTGATTTCTTATTGTTTCCCGTGTTAAAATACCGTTTTCTTTGAGTATACCAGAGAGGCAATAGAGAAAACTGTACAGTTATCAGCAGAAACATCGCTAGACAAAAGGTCTCCGATGACTGCCTCTCATATTATGTAATTAGTATTATTTTGGCAGTCTTTATTATGCTTTTATCTTACATATCTTATGTCTGATATATTTATTGAATAAATGGTATAAGTGGATAAAGTGTATTAGTAATAATAATCTCAGTATAAAGATATTTGTTGGGAGTGCCAAACTGCTGATGAAGCAATTACCGTCTTTAGCTGCAGCCGCTTGGCTCCTCCCACCTCTGCAATAAGCCCCGCCCACACTTTCAATGATGTTGAGTGGTAAATTTAGTGTATTAGAAAGATAAATAGACAGAAAAAACAAAAAAGCAAACAAAAAAAATAATTCATCTCGCGCGCGGTCATGCTTTTTATGTTGCGCAGAGTAACATAATATGTTTCAAATAGCTATAATTTGCTTTAGAAACGTCGTATTACAATGGAATTTTCACCAAAATGTTGTCAGATTCTTAAGCTATTTTTCTGTCAACAAAACTCATTTTCAATATTTTTCGATTTACTATTTTCATACTCCGCGCGCAGAAACTGTACCATACGGCCCTTCAGGCATGCACGATAGTGTCCAGTTATCTCAGGTGCCGGAGGTACCCCGGACAACCTTGAATGCTGAGCCTATCTCTGCAATGATTATGAATTCGAGTTGTAGTTCCTCTGCAGGGGACGCCTTGTCGGAAAACGATCATTTGAAACTACTAATGTCTTCTCCTGTTGACGTCACTTGTCGTTTGCTAGTGCCCTCACCCGAGTGTCTGTTGTTGTCCCTCATGTTCCAGATGGTGATAATGTTCTCGTTGACAGTGATTCATGCAAAGTAAAGGGTTTATTTATTGAGCTGTCTTTACATACCGTTAAAGACAGTAAGATCTTCCTCCTTGTAGCTAATATGTTGGGTCACAGTGTTCGACTCAGAGCTAATATTGTAGACCTTGTACACTACCCTTATCCTGTGTGTGCAGAAGTTGACGTGTCACCAGACCAGTGGGTCGGTGCTATTTCAGCTGAGGAGAGATCATCCAATCCACTGGATCAGTCTACTCCACCAGTTGAGGAGAAAGACTTAGCTCCTACTGACTTCCCAGACGAGGTCAAGCGCTTGTTGAACCTGTTGAACAACCCTCGTAAAGCCATTGCCTTACCAGGTGAGAAGATGGGTATAACGAACCTATTGTCCCATCGTATCCCGCTTGAACCTGGTACTAGACCAATTTATATACCTGTGTACAGAATGCCTCATTCACAAGTAGCTGTCGCAGAAGAATTGATTACTCAAATGCTTCAAGATGGTGTTATCGCACATAGCAATTCACCCAGGAATGCGCCCCTGATCTTAGTACCTACAAAGGACGGTACTTGGTGACCAGTTATTGATTTTAGGAAGTTAAATGCGAAAACAATTCCAGATCGCTTCCCACTTCCTGTACTTGGTGACCTTTTATGTAATATCGGAGATAAAAAAGTCTTCTCGACCCTAGATTTGTTACAAGGGTTTTGGCAAGTCCCTCTCCACGCAGCCAAGAGTTAACAGCATTCTCCACTCCATCAGGCCATTATCACTTCCTCCATATGGCTTTCGGTTTAAGATCCTCACCTATCACATTCTCGAGGCTTATGACCAATGTCTTTAAGAGGCCTCATAGGCAACGCACTTATGGTGTACCTAGATGATGTAATCATCATGTCTGAGGACGTGGACAAGCATTTAGAGAGACTAGACATGGTACTGAGTAAGCTTGAAGAAGCAAATTTAAAGATCAAACTGTCTAAGTGCCATTTTTTCAGATCAGAGATCAAGTTTCTTGGTCACGTAGTCACTCCAAGAGGGGTTACGACTGACCAGAGTAAAGTAACTGCTGTACTAAATTTTCCATCTCCCAAAACTGCTGATGCCATAAGATCCTTTGTAGGCTCAGCAGGTTTTTACAGATCCTTCATTGCCAATTTTTTTTTCAATAGCAGCTCCTCTAACTGAGTTGCTTAAGAAGGATGCTCCATTTGTTTGAACTTTCCGTCAAGAAAAGGCATTTCAAACTCTCAAAGAAAAGCTAACATCTGCTCCAGTACTGAAATTCCCTGATTTTTCTAAGCCTTTCTACCTAACCTATGATGCTAGCTCAATCAGCATAGGTGCCATCCTTGCTCAGAAAACTGGTAGCAAGTACAACGCAGTTGCATTTGCTAGACAAGTCAGTAACTGAGCAAGAAGCTTTAGCGATAGTATGGTCTTTAAAGCACTTCCGAGACATTTTATATCAGTACCCTATTCATGTCTTGACAGATCATGCTCCTCTGATTCCCTTATTCCAGAATAAACAACCTACTGTAAGACTAGCCAGATGGTCCTTGACTATCCAAGAGTTCAACCCTACCTTTGAACACTTACATGGCAAGTCAAATGTAGTTGCAGATGCTTTATTGCGTCATGTTAGTATAGTAACTGCAGATCCTCCATTTAGTGAAGAGGACGTAAAGAATGCTCAAAGAACAGATCCCATGTGGTCTGGTATGATTCGATTCCTGCTTCAGGAAGATCTCATTTTGACTGTGAAGCCACCAGCACCCATCAGTGACTTTGTTATGAACCAAGAATTGCTGTATTGAACAACCGAGCTGGGTACTCCTAGTAGACGTGTATACCAGTTAGTAATTCCACAATCACTAGTGAATGTAGCCCTACAGCTAGTTCACGATGCACCAGGTGTTGCACACCATGGTATGGATTGTTCTGTAAAACAAGCCAGATTGAAGTGATTTTGGCCTCGTATGGCAACTGATATTGCTGAGTATGTTAAGAAATGTAGTGTTTGTATGCAATATAAAGGTAATGTCAATGGCCCTAATCATATCCAGGTGTATCCCACTACTAGTGAACCATGGGAAAGAGTTGCAGTAGACTTATTAACTAATTTTCAATGCTCTCTCCAAGGAAATAAACATCTGTGCATCATGGTAGACCATTTCACCAGGTACTGTGAGTTAGTGTCTATTGCAGATAAGACAGCTGAGAATGTAGCCAAAGTGTTTAAAGAGCATATAATCTGCAGACATACCACCCCTAAATCCCTAGTAACAGATAATGGAGGTGAATTCTGTAACGAGATTCTAGAAAACTTGTGTGCTTTGTACAAGATAACTAAATCAACCATTGTTCCTCACCATCCTGCCAGTAATGGTTTAGCAGAAAGAACCAATAAGAAAGTACTTTATATATTGAGAGCCACTGTCAATCCCAATAGTGTAACCTGGGATGAAGTGATACCTGATGTTCAGTGTGCGATAAATTCTGCTTACAATGCTTCTATAGGTGACACTCCACATTATGCATTGTATAGTGTAGATAAGTGGTTGCCCTATGAGTTGTTATATTCTACTCTGAAACCAAATTACAATCCTGATGATTTCATATCAACTCGTACCAGCTTAGCTCAAAGTGTCTTCAGAAGAATCCGTGAAACACTTCATAAATCAAGAGCAGAATTTACAAGAGTTACTAATGCTCATGCAAAACAAGACCAAAATTAAAGTAGGTTCGAGAGTAATGCTGACTAACTTTAATAAAACATCCGCAATGCCTAAGCTCGATCAAAAGTTTATCGGTCCGTATCGAGTAGTCGAACATAACGGCAATAAGTATAAAATTAAAGAATTAAGTACTGGTCAATGTAAAGAGTCTGACCCTGTACCCTCTACTTCTAGTAATCAGCCAGACGAACAGCCTGAATGTCATTACTCCTTACTTACATGAAAAGTATTGAGAAATCCTCAAGTATCATGTGTAAATACCCATTTAGACCCTCCTCAACTTAGGCATGTGTTGTCAATTGCAAAAGATTTTGATCCACCTAGAGATGATAGCCATTCTGCATATGTAAACCTTACCCTAGCAGAGTTAGGGTTAAATGTACATAGCTTGTATAATTAGATGATTAAGTTAAAATAAATTGTCAACTGTGTGTTTTGTTATCAGCTGATCAGTATCCAGAATTTTTTTTTTCTGTTCACGTTCCCTCCGAATTCTGAGATTTAACAGTATGACTTGTGCACGCCAGGTCTGTCTTTTCTGTTAAACACTTTCTTCTTTGTAAATATATTCTTCCTCAGAATCCATATAGTGCATGAATACAGATCGATCGATCAATTCTATCCCTTGTAAATGTACTATAATTTGTAATGTATTACACTAAGATCCATTATATTAATATCTATTCAGTCAATTACATCCTTTTACCAATTCTGTGATTAGTTCTAAGTTATGTATGTGTTTGTTATTGTTTAGAATCAGCCCAGAGCCACCTGCCTGTTCAGCCTATAGAGTTGTATTGTATGTCGAGACGCCATACGTAACATGACCGAGCTGTCAGTAGTGTACTGAACCTCTATGTATTATACTTGTGTAGTATATCATAATACCAGCTATATTATAGTTAGGATCCCTAGCTACCTGTGATATCACAAGTCCCATGCATGTGAGCGCTGAGCCTCAGGCATCCTCCTCACTCGTCGACAGGCTTAGGTCTGAATAGGTAGTCAGGGTTACTTCCCCTAGCAGACTCTGTCAATATACCAGTTACCAACCATCTTGTGTGTTTCACTACGACCGCCAGTATCTCCTAAGTACCCACCCAACATCTTGATGGTGTCGTGATGATAGTGTCGTGATGATGGTGTCGTGATGAAAGTGTCGTGATGACAGTGTCTTGATATTGTCGTGATGATGGTGTCGTGATGATAGTGTAGCGATGATGGTGTTGTGATAGTGTCGTGATGATTGTGTCGTGGTGATAGAGACGTGATGATAGTGTAGTGATGATGGTGTCGTGATGATAGTGTCCTGATAATAGTGTCGTGAAGTTGGTGTCGTGATGATGGTGTCGTGAAGATGGTGTCGTGATGAGAGAGTCGTGATGATAGTGTCGTGATGATAGTGTCGTGATGATGGTGTCGTGATGATAGTTTCGTGATGATGGTGTGGTGCCGTGATGATGGTGTCGTGATGACAGTGTCGTGATGATAGTGTGGTGACGATGGTGTCGTGGTGATAGAGACATGGTGATAGTGTGGTGATGATAGAGACGTGATGATAGAGACGTGATAGAGACGTGATGATAGAGACGTGATGATAGAGACGTGATGATAGAGACGTGATGATAGAGACGTGATGATAGAGACGTGATGATAGAGACGTGATGATAGAGACGTGATGATAGAGACGTGATGATAGAGACGTGATGATAGACATGATGATAGAGACGTGATGATAGAGACGTGTTGATAGAGACGTGATGATAGAGACGTGATGATAGAGACGTGATGATAGAGACGTGATGATAGAGACGTGATGATAGAGACTTGTACTGTTGTTGGGCAGCAGAACTTTTCACTGTGACATCTTCCGACTTAACTCTGTTCTCTTTCTATATTCTGTTAGAAAGTTGAAAATCCATCTGCCCACTTTTTCAGTTATTCCTTTTGCTTGCATTTTGTGCCATCGAGGTACGACGATCGGGGGAGGTAGGGTGATCATGGGAGAAAGGGTGATCACCGGAGGTATGGTGATCAAGGGAGGTAGGGTGATCAAGGGAGGTAGGGTGATCAAGGGAGGTAGGGTGATCAAGGGAGGTAGGGTGATCATGGGAGGTAGGGTGATCATCGGAGGTATGGTGATCAAGGGATGTAGGGTGATCAAGGGAGGTAGGGTGATCAAGGGAGGTAGGGTGATCAAGGGTTGTAGGGTGAACAAGAGAAGCATGTTGATCAAGGGAGGTAGGGTGATCAAGGGATGCATGGTGATCAAGGGAGGTAAGGTGATCAAGGGAGGTATGGTGATCAAGGGAGGTAGGGTGATCAAGGGAGGTAGGGTGATCAAGGGATGCATGGTGATCAAGGGAGGTATGGTGATCAAGGGAGGTAGGGTGATCAAGGGATGCATGGTGATCAAGGGAGGTAGGGTGATCAAGGGAGGTAGGGTGGTCAAGGGAAGCATGGTGATCAAGGGAGGTAGGGTGATCAATAGAGGTAGGGTGATCAAGGGAAGCATGGTGATCAAGGGAGGTAGGGTGGTCAAGGGAAGCATGGTGATCAAGGGAGGTAGGGTGATCAAGAGAGGTAGTGTGATCAATGGATGCATGGTGATCAAGGGAGGTAGGGTGATCAAGAGAGGTAGGGTGATCAAGGAAGGCAGTGTGATCAAGGGAGTTAAGATGATCAAGGGAGGTAGGTTGATCAAGGGAGGTAGGTTGATCAAGGGAGGTAGGTTGATCAAGGAAGGCAAGGTGATCAAGGGAGGCAAGGTGATCAATGGAGGCAAGGTGATCAAAGGAGGCAAGGTGATCAAGAGAGGCAAGGTGATCAAGGGAGGCAAGGTGATCAAGAGAGGCAAGGTGATCAAGGGAGGCAAGGTGATCAAGGGAGGTAGGTTGATCAAGGGAGGCAAGGTGATCAAGGGAGGCAAGGTGATCAATGGAGGCAAGGTGATCAAAGGAGGCAAGGTGATCAAGAGAGGCAAGGTGATCAAGAGAGGCAAGGTGATCAAGAGAGGCAAGGTGATCAAGGGAGGCAAGGTGATCAAGGGAGGTAGGTTGATCAAGGGAGGCAAGATGATCAAGGAAGGCAGTGTGATCGAGGGAGTTAAGATGATCAAGGGAGGTAGGTTGATCAAGGGAGGCAAGGTGATCAAGGGAGGTAGGTTGATCAAGGGAGGCAAGGTGATCAAGGGAGGTAGGTTGATCAAGGGAGGCAAGGTGATCAAGGGAGGCAAGGTGATCAAGGGAGGCAAGGTGATCAAGGGAGGCAAGGTGATCAAGGGAGGCAAGGTGATCAAGGGAGGTAGAGCGATCAAGGGAGATAGGGTGATCAAGGGAGGTAGGGTGATCAAGGGAGGTAGGGTGATCAAGGGAGGTAGGGTGATCAAGGGAGGTAGGGTGATCAAGGGAGGCAAGGCGATCAAGGGAGGTAGGGTGATCAAAGGAGGCATGGTAAGGAAAGGAGCCCCGAAGGAAGGAAGGTGGAAGAGAAGGGAGGGAAGAAGGAACAGAGGAAGGGAGGGACGGAAGGAGGAAGAATAAATGGAGGAAAAATCTATTATCAGACTGTTTTGAAAACTACGCAAGTGCTATATTATACTACTAATAAAATACACAAGTGCTATATTATACTACTAATAAACTACGCAAGTGTTATATTATACTAATAATAAACTACGCAAGTGCTATATTATACTACTAATAAACTACGCAAGTGCTATATTATACTAATAATAAACTACACAAGTGCTATATTATACTAATAATAAACTACGCAAGTGCTATATTATGCTACTAATAAACTACGCAAGTGCTATATTATACTAATAATAAACTACGCAAGTGCTATATTATACTAATAATAAACTACGCAAGTGCTATATTATACTAATAATAAACTACGCAGGTGCTATATTATACTACTAATAAACTACGCAAGTGCTATATTATACTAATAATAAAATACGCAAGTGCTATATTATACTAATAATAAATTACGCAAGTGCTATATTATACTAATAATAAACTACGCAAGTGCTATATTATACTAATAATAAACTACGCAAGTGCTATATTTTACTAATAATAAACTACGCAAGTGCTATATTATACTAATAATAAACTATGCAAGTGCTATATTATACTAATAATAAACTACGCAAGTGTTATATTATACTAATAATAAACTACGCAAGTGCTGTATTTTACTAATAATAAACTACGCAAGTGCTATATTATACTAATAATAAACTATGCAAGTGCTATATTATACTAATAATAAACTACGCAAGTGTTATATTATACTAATAATAAACTACGCAAGTGTTATAGTATACTAATAATAAACTACGCAAGTGCTATATTTTACTAATAATAAACTACGCAAGTGCTATATTTTACTAATAATAAATAAAAGGAAGAGAACAAAATAAGTCAAGGAAACCATTCTGATATATTTATTGTTATTTACAATGTGACATGTCAGTTGCTTGAGGAAAAACACTTACAATTTCATTATAAAAAAATAAATGATAACCATTATATAATTACTAGTCAACTTTTTCCTTTATTTGGAGAAAATCTGGCCCAGACCATGGTCTTCTGACAAAGACCATGGTCTTCTGACAAAGACCACGGTCTTCTGACAAAGACCACGGTCTTCTGACAAAGACCGTGGTCTTCTGACAAAGACCACGGTCTTCAGGCAAAGACCATGGTCTTCTGACAAAGACCATGGTCTTCTGGCAAAGACCATGGTCTTCTGACAAAGACCACGGTCTTCAGGCAAAGACCATGGTCTTCAGGCAAAGACCATGGTCTTCTGACAAAGACCATGGTCTTCAGGCAAAGACCATGGTCTTCTGACAAAGACCATGGTCTTCACAAGACCATGGTCTTCTGACAAAGACCAGGTCTTCTGAAAGACCATGGTCTTCAGACAAAGACCATGGTCTTCTGACAAAGACCATGGTCTTCTGACAAAGACCATGGTCTTCAGGCAAAGACCATGGTCTTCTGACAAAGACCTCGGTCTTCAAGCAAAGACCATGGTCTTAAAGCATAGACCATGGTCTTCAGGAAAAGATCAGGATCCTCCTGTGTTCCCTTTCGATCCTAAACCAAGACAATTTACTTGAAGTCTTTCCTTCATTTTTCTATACTCTAAGATTATTTTACATTCATCTTGGGTGAAGACATCGCCCCTTCACCCAACTTGTGTTAGTTTCATCGACGTGTGTTGTGTGTGGACATATCTGAGTGTGGGGGAGACCTTAATACCCCTGAGTCATACTGTCGGGGAGGAAAGAGGAAAGAAAGGTTGGGTGTGTGTGATAGATAACTGGAATAGTCGTTGAGGCAGTCCACTTCCTGGATCGAGTGTTTGTGGAAAAAGGGGATGAGGAGGTAGATTCAACCCCGCGTCCGGTCAAGCACAGATACTCAAATTAGTTCGAAGGGTCAGCAAATGGTTGTTCGAAGCCAGGGCCGAGCCCTTGTTGTTTGAGGCTTCCAAACACACCATAGACACCGTCACCCCCAAGCGGTTTCTACAGTGTTCACAACTGATCCGATTGTCAATGTATTAGTAAAAAATGGTTTAACAAATCTGATTATACACAGTTTAAATATCCTTAAGATAGGTGAGTCAATCCACTCGTACCCCTTACATGATGTCACTACCGTTGCTTCATACACCCATGACGAACTAGTATTCAAAATATTTATTTTTAGTTAGCGCTACAGCATGTAATTTAATTTGTTTAGTAGTTAATGAAACCTTTTAAGATCTAGTTGAATAAAAATATATCATTGAATTATTTAGTGCCCCTGGGAAACATTATATATATGATAGTTTTTTCGAATGACCAGGTGGTAAGGGAAGATGGCTAGACTTGATTGAATGAGTGCAGATGTGGACCAGTCACTAATACGAAGCTATATACACCGAGATGTGTATATCTTTCATTGTATATATGCCGAGAGTTTACTTGAATCACTAGCGTAGGGTTTATAGTATTCTTGACTGGTGTGAACAGGTGATATGCAATCTTAAAGATAATTGATAAGCTTTAAACACAACAACCACCGAAACATTACCAGTGTCATAACACACGTACATTATAATACAGTATAACCACGTTATAATGATTTATTTGTTTGGGTACAAAAACGTGTCTGTGAAGTCCGAGGTTTGAAATAACATCAAGGATGGTGGACCATTGTTGTCAACTCCTGGTGGACCATTCTTGTCAACTCCTGGTGGACCATTCTTGTCAACTCCTGGTGGACCATTGTTGTTAACTCCTTGATGCTGGAATAAAGATCTTTAACCAACGAACTGATGTTACCTTCTCCTTCCTCGAATCAAACCTAATTTTCTCCCTTACTGATTTTAGTTATTCCCCCATGAATTTAATGTTAATTATAACTTGAATTATCACAACGAGCGGGCATTTATTTTCCATAAGACTCTGGCTGAAGCAGCCACATCTGGTGATGCAATTTGAATTAATAAAAAAATCTTATCTCTTCTATGTTAAACATTTGCATGTAGTGGCTGTAATTTGTCTATAAATACGTCAGTGCCACGTGTGTCACTCGAGGTGAACTGTGTCACTCGAGGTGAACTGTGTGTCACTCGAGGTGAACTGTGTCACTCGAGGTGAACTGTGTCACTCGAGGTGAACTGTGTCACTCGAGGTGAACTGTGTCACTCGAGGTGAACTGTGTCACTCGAGGTGAACTGTGTCACTCGAGGTAAACTGTGTGTCACTCGAGGTGAACTGTGTGTCACTCGAGGTGAACTGTGTGTCACTCGAGGTGAACTGTGTGACACTCGAGGTGAACTGTGTGTCACTCGAGGTGAAGTGTGTGACACTCGAGGTGAACTGTGTGACACTCGAGGTGAACTGTGTGTCACTCGAGGTGAACTGTGTGTCACTCGAGGTGAACTGTGTGACACTCGAGGTGAACTGTGTGACACTCGAGGTGAACTGTGTGTCACTCGAGGTGAACTGTGTGACACTCGAGGTAAACTGTGTGACACTCGAGGTGAACTGTGTGACACTCGAGGTGAACTGTGTGACACTCGAGGTGAACTGTGACACTCGAGGTGAACTGTGTCACTCGAGGTGAACTGTGTGTCACTCGAGGTGAACTGTGTGACACTCGAGGTGAACTGTGTGACACTCGAGGTGAACTGTGTGACACTCGAGGTGAACTGTGTCACTCGAGGTGAACTGTGTGACACTCGAGGTGAACTGTGTGACACTCGAGGTAAACTGTGTGACACTCGAGGTGAACTGTGTGACACTCGAGGTGAACTGTGTGTCACTCGAGGTGAACTGTGTGACACTCGAGGTGAACTGTGTGACACTCGAGGTGAACTGTGTGTCACTCGAGGTGAACTGTGTGACACTCGAGGTAAACTGTGTGACACTCGAGGTGAACTGTGTGACACTCGAGGTGAACTGTGTGACACTCGAGGTGAACTTGCGGCTTTTGGAGAACAACAGTCTCCTTGATCAAGGATCTAACAGAAGTTGTTGAGTCATTGTGACACAGTTTTCATTTTTAATACACAAAATTATGTGCCGCACACATATATTCTTAGTTTTTCTCTATACTTTCTTTTTATAAATTGATGTGCTATTGAAATAACATTCATGAAGGGATTTAGGGAAAAGGGTTAACCAGACTTGAGTCCTGGAGGTGAGGATATTGCAGTTCCGAAGGCCATCTGAACTGTGATTTCGGTATACTTCCGGCAAGACAGTTATTGAATGAATGACAGTGAATGTGTTTCTTCTTTTTTCAGGTTCACCTACGTCAGTGAGACACGGCTGGTGTATTTTGAAAAATATATGAAATGACTGAATATTGGAATTTTTTTTTTACCTATGCTCTGGGGAAGCATTCATAGTTTATCATCTACGACTTTTGCCACAAACTCAGTCACACAAGAATGATTATAGGCATACAAGCCCCTGTAGGCTTTTTAAATCCTCTGATCTGCTTATTGAAAAAGTGAATTAGGTGACGGTGCGAGGCTGCAACACCGCAGGTAACAATGTTGCTTCACCTGACCACTGCAACTCTTATCCTTTAGTATTGATCATCGCCGTTTATTAACGTTCACTTTCTTAAAACCATCTCGGTACTTTAAAACTTCCTTTGTTTTCAACGTTTCTGAAGATTTTTTTTTTTTTGTATAATTGAACAACGTTGAGATTACTCTGCAGGGTGGTCGTTATGGCCGCTCTTGTTTACTGTGCTAGTGGTGACGTGTGTGTACTCACCTAGTTGTACTCACCTAGTTGTGGTTGCAGGGGTCGATTCATAGCTCCTGGCCCCGCCTCTTCACTGGCCGCTACTGGGTCACTCTCCCTGCGCCATGAGCTTTATCATACCTCTTCTTAAAGCTATGTATGGAACCTGCCTCCACTACATCACTTCCTAAACAATTCCACTTCCCAACCACTCTGTGACTGAAGAAATACTTCCTAACATCCCTGTGATTCATCTGAGTCTTCAACTTCCAACTGTGTCCCCTTGTTGCTGTGTCCCATCTCTGGAACATTCTGTCTTTCTCCACCTTGTCAATTCCTCTCAGTATCTTATATGTCGTTATCATGTCCCCCCTATCTCTCCTGTCCTCCAGTATCGTCAGGTCGATTTCCCTTAACCTCTCCTCGTAGGACATACCCCTTAGCTCCGGGACTAGTCTTGTTGCAAACCCTTGCACTTTCTCTAGCTTCTTTACGTGCTTGGCTAGGTGTGGGTTCCAAACTGGCGCTGCATACTCCAGTATGGGCCTAACGTACACAGTGTACAGGGTCCTGAACGATTCTTTGTTAAGATGTCGGAATGCTGTTCTTAGGTTTGCTAGGAGCCCATATGCTGCAGCAGTTATTTGGTTGATGTGCGCCTCAGGAGATGTGCCTGGTGTTACACTCACCCCAAGATCTTTTTCCTTGAGTGAGGTTTGTAGTCTCTGGTCCCCTAGGCTGTACTTCGTCTGCGGTCTTCTTTGCCCTTCCCCAATCTTCATGACTTTGCACTTGGTGGGGTTGAACTCCAGGAGCCAATTGCTGGACCAGGCATGCAGCCTGTCCAGATCCCTTTATAGTTCTGCATGGTCCTCGTCCGATTGAATTCTTCTCATCAACTTCACATCATCTGCAAACAGGGACACTTCAGAGTCTATTCCTTCCGTCATGTCGTTCACAAATACCAGAAACAGCACTGGTCCTAGGACTGACCCCTGTGGAACACCACTCGTCACCGGCGCCCACTCTGACACCTCGCCACGTACCATGACTCGCTGCTGTCTTCCTGACAGGTATTCCCTGATCCATTGTAGTGCCTTCCCTGCCTGGTCCTCCAGCTTCTGCACTAATCTCTTGTGTGGAACTGTGTCAAACGCCTTCTTACAATCCAAGAATATGCAATCTACCCACCCCTCTCTCTCTCTTGTCTTATTGCTGTCACCCTGTCGTAGAACTCCAGTAGGTTTGTGACACAGGATTTCCCGTCCCTGAAACAGTGTTGGCTGTCGTTGATAAGCTCATTCCTTTCTAGGTGCTCCACCACTCTTCTCCTGATAATCTTCTCCATGACCTTGCATACTATACATGTCAGTGACACTGGTCTGTAGTTTAGTGCTACGTTCCTGTCTCCTTTTTAAAAATTGGAACTACATTTGCTGTCTTTGTGTGTGTGTGTGTGTGTGTGTGTGTGTGTGTGTGTGTGTGTGTGTGTGTGCCTGTGTGTATGTGTATGCGTGTGTGTACTCACCTATTTGTGGTTGTAAGGGTCGAGTCATAGCTCCTGGCCCCGCCTTTTCACTGATCGCTACTAGGTCCTCTCTCTCCCTGCTCCATGAGCTTTATCATACCTCGTCTTAAAAATATGTATGGTTCCTGCCTCCTCTACGTCACTCGCCAGACTATTCCACTTCCTGACAACTCTATGACTAACGAAATACTTCCTAACATCCCTTTGACTCATCTGAGTCTTCAACTACCAATTATGACCCTTTGTTTCTGTGTCCCCTCTCTGGAACAGCCTGTCTCTGTCCATCTTGTCAATTCCCCGCAGAATTTTGTATGTCGTTATCATGTCTCCCCTAACCCTCCTGTCCTCGTGTCGGCAGGCCGATTTCCCTTAACCTGTCTTCGCAGGACATTTCCCTTAGCTCTGGAACTAGCCTTGTTGCAAACCTTTGCACTTTCTCTAATTTCTTGACGTGCTTGACCAGGTGTGGGTTCCAGACTGGTGCTGCATACTCCAGTATGGGCCTGACGTACACGGTGTACAGCGTCCTGAACGATTCCTTATTGAAATTTCGGAATGCTATTCTTAGGTTTGCTAGCCGCCCGTATGTTGCAGCATACGGAAGATGTGCCCGGTGTTATACTCACCCCAAGATCCTTTTCCTTGAGTGAGGTTTGTAAGCTACTGTATTAACATTACAGTATACAGGTAGGTACAGTATTAACATAACAGTATACAGTTAGCTTCAGTGTTATCATTACAGTATACAGGTAGCTACTGTATTACCATTACAGTATACAGCTAGCTATAGTATTATCATTACAGAATACAGGTAGAGTGAATGTACTCCGTCTGCGGTCTTCTTTGTCCTTCCCCAATCTTCATGACTTTGCACTTGGTGTGTGTGTGTGTGACCTAGCTCCTGGCCCCGCCTCTCAACTTGCCGTATACCAGATTCACTCCCTCCTAGCCTCGTGGGTTCTGTCGTACCTGATGATAAAACTATGTATGGAGTTTACATCACTTTTCGTGAAGATCATTCCACTACCCGACCATCCTGAGACTGGTGAAATATTTCTTGACATCCCCGTTACTGATCTGTGTCTGCTACTTATAGCTGTACCCCTGAGAACTTGTTTACCGCTTATCAAACAGTCTAGCCCTGCCTTACCCTAGCAATTTGTATGTTATTATTATGTCTCCCCTGGTTCTTCTATCCTCCATCGTGATCAGTTTACAACATAAGAACATAAGAAAGAAGGAGCACTGCAGCAGGCCTACTGGCCCATGCGAAGCATGTGTGGGTTCACTGCTGGTCCTGCTCATTCCAAAATTGCCTGACATACATTTATGTTCCATAAAAAGGTCCGGAAAGACTCTTTGTTGAGATTCCTGAAGGCTATGCTTAGATTTGCTAGATCGAAGATTTTCTTACTGCAGGGATTAATCGGTTGATTTGAGCCTCTGGCGATATGCTAGACACCACGATCACCCCTACGTCTTTTTCTTTGAGTGAGGTCTGAAGCCTCTACCTTCTATGTCTAAACTCGTGTCAAGACCTTTGGCCCCTTTCCCAATCTTCATAACCTTGCATTTGCTTGTGTCAGATTCAAGCAGCCATTTATCTGACCAATCTTCCAGTTTTCTCAGATTCATTTGTTGCCTTTCCTTGATCTCACTTGTTTATATTCTAATCATTAGCTGTACATCGACAGCAGACAGTAAAACATCTGACTCAATCCCATCTAGAATGCAGTTTGTCTATATAAAGTTTAAGAAAATGTAATCCATCTATCGCTCTCTCCCTTCTGTCTAGATTCTGAACCCGTGTTGTTTGTTATTTATGACACAACATCTGTTTAAGTGCTCTTCCACTCTCTAATTATTTTTCCCACTGCGTTTCATGGAACACATGTCAGTGGCATTGGTCTGTAGTTCAGTATTTCCTGCCGGTCTCTTTTCTTAAATACGGAAGCTATATTTGTTGTCTTCCAGATCTCCGGCAACTGTCCTGTGTCCATTGACTTATTGTAGATCATTCAGTTCAAATAATGTTTCTGTTCCCTCTCACAGAATCCGTGGCGACACCTTATTAGGTCCCATTCCCATGTATTCAGGTTCCCAAAATTATTCATACCTCTTCCCCTGGTGTATACATGGTGTACAGTAACTGCCGGTGTACTCTTTCCTCAGTGCTTCTACTTTCATTGATAAAACTCAAATCATTTGTTCAACATTTCTCAGACTTCACTCTCATTTGTCATGAGCTCTCATCTTACCTTCTTTAGACGAATTACCTGATCTTTTACTGTCAACTTTTGGTTCAGACTTGGCCTTCGCCACTATGTCATTCAAGTAAGTTTATTCAGGTATGCACAAATACAGTTACATACATTATCATACATAGCAGCATATGTGTAGAAAACTTGTCTGTCCTTCACTTTCCATAGTGTTTCCACACTCCTATGTTTTTCTCTTTTTCCTCTCTGGTTGAACCAAGGGATCTCTTTGTCTTCTCTACTGTATTTCCCTTTCTTTTGTGTATGAAATGTTCTCTACCTCCCAGGAGTCTCCAGCTAGGTACTCCACTATCTCATCTTTCCAGTTCCCTTTCCCACCACTCTCCCTTCAAGAATTCCCTCATCAAATCAAAGTTCCCTCTTTCAAAGTCTGGTTTCTCGTTCCCTCCACCTACCATTCCTCTCTCCCTATTTAGCTCCAGGAGGCTCTCATATTCTATTGCTCCTATGTTAGATGTACTTCCTATGTTAGATGTACTTCAGTCTTGCAAACTCATCTCCTTTCTCTCTAGTCATGCCCTTTACATTCTGACACAAAAGATTTTTTCCCTAATCACCTCCATCAACTTACTCCATCACCTCTCCAGTCCTCCGTGTGGGTCCCAGTTCTCCCAGTCTGTTTCTCTGTGGTTGTACTTAGTTATAAGTAGCTTTGTTGTTGTCCTATGCACACGGGTGGCGCTTCTTCTATATTGTGATCCCTTGCTTCGTTTTTTGCCTTCATACTCGAGTCTCGGTCTCCCACTGTAAGGAGGTGAGTTCTACATCAACTACTGTTTTAGGTCCCCCACTGTGTAGTCACTTTAGGTCCCCCACTGTGTAGTCACTTTAGGTCCCCCACTGTGTAGTCACTTGCTGTATGTCTGTTTGTACTACTCATCTCTTCACAACTTCAGTGATTTCTTATTATCAGCGCTATTCCTTCTCCTCCTTCCCTGTTTCCTTGACAGCTACAATGTCTGGGGTCACCTCTGTTATTTATTCTTTAAACACATCAATCTTATGATAGATAATCCATCCGCTTTTGTGTACCCCACTGGTTTGTGTTGGTTAGTCTTTCTGCATGTTGCTCATCTAACAGGAGTGGGGAAGGTGGGGCTGTAGTTGGTGTGAGCATTTTTGATAAGTGAGGGGTCAGGGATAATGTGTCAATAGAGAGGGGCATGAGGGGAGAGTGTGCGGGGTAAGAAGGAATAGTGGGGAAATGGTGGAGTGGGTCCAGGCCTCTCAATCCACTGAAAAATTACCATCTGCCCTCCCTCTTCCTCTTCTCCTATGCACTTGGAGAGAGATGTGATCTCACATTCCTCAACACTCCATCTCTTACTTCCTTCCCTCCTCCTTCCCTACAGCTTTTTTGACTCATTGACCATCAGTGACCTTCTTTCTTCTTCATATTGCCTTTCCCTCCAGATTTCTTTGTCCGTTCTCACCATTTTCCTTGTTGATTTTCTTATCGCCTTCTTGGCCTCAACATTCTCAGAGCACATCTCTGTTAGCATCTTTCTTTCTTTGTCCATTCGAATCCCTCTTCTCCCTCACCTTTATTCTTTGGTTCCACCTCCACCACTCTTCTTTTCATTTATTCCACAGTCTCTTTCAGACTTTTTATTTTCTCTTTTAGTTTAGGATATTTTCTGCCACTTTGGTCCTGTTTACTTGTTCATCAACCTCCTCCTTTCCTTTGTTGCAGATTGCAATAGGTTTCTTCCAGAGGGACTGGAGAATCCCTTCAATTCTCTCAGTGTTCCGTCATGGTCTCTTGATAATCTTTTCCATTTCCTCATCCACCTCTAGGGCTTTTGCTTCTGTCTTATTAGCCTTATATATCTGTTCTTCAACCACTTCACTTGCTTTGTTGCATATTGCCACAGTTTCCTTCTTAAAACAACTGAATTATCCTTTAAATTTCCATCCCCTTAGTTGGTTCCACAGGCCATCCCCATGTCTCCTCCCTGTGTGTGTGTGTGTGTGTGTGTGTGTGTGCGTGCGTTTGTGAAAGTTTTTATAGAGCTTCAGGAAGCAGTGTAAACTTCAGGAAAATGTGCACATACATCAACTTACGTAATGTACACAAATAAATGTGTGTTTGCTAGGGAGACACAAACACTCAGAGTAACACTGACATAAAGCCGCTTCAGTACAAGCTTAATAAGCTTAATAGACAAATTCTTAAAGTGTTAATATTCGATAACTTTTAAAAACTGTTCTAGTGTTTTTTATTTTCCGGGAGGAAATGTTCGAAGATATAAAATGACGGTAATCAAAATATCCCTCACACAAAAGGGGGTAAAAATATCCTTATTTATGAAGGTAAAAACTTTCTTATTTTAAAGAGGACTAAAACTTTCTTATTTTAAAGAGGACTAAAACTTTCTTATTTTAAAGAAGACTAAAACTTCCCCATTATAGAGGGCGCTAAAACTTCCCTAGGTGAGTCAAAAGTTCCCTACATGAGATAGGTAGAAAACTTCCTTAGATAAGACAGGATAAAAAAATTTCCCTACAACTAACAGGACAAATTTTTCCCTACACAGGACAGGACAAACCCTGCATAGGTCATGACCCAATCTTCCTTATATACGAAGGGACAAAAAAAAAAAATCAGTCTTCTCTACTAAAATTGAAATAAAAATAAAACTCTTAGACCATATGAATCTTTCGAAAGTGACCAGAGGCGTCGAGGGTAGTGCCCAAGAGCTGTGGATTGTCTTAGCGGAAAACTGTGCACTAGCAAGCTTGAGAACACTGCAGTGAGTGGCAAGAGTAAGCTGTGCAACATTGCACGGAGTTACACGCAAGCCAGAGGAACCGTCGTCTTAACTTCTCTCTCGTATTGTGCGGGTTATTATATATAGAGGAGCCCTGGTGTGACCCACGAGCGACAGACACGCTGTAACTCATTAAGGCAGGAAAATATAAATATTGATGATGAGGCTGATTATTGCTGATGATGATGGTAAAAATGATTATGATGATGATGGTGATAATTAATAATAATAATAATAATAATAATAATAATAATAATAATAATAATAATAATAATAATAATAATAATAATAATAATAAGAATAAGAATAATTAAATGCTAAAAAATAAGATAATTAATATTGTGAAGTCAATAATCGAAACAATTTCAGATATGTCCCAGTAACAGGTTGATGAGGTAAACTATAACAAAGTAAACGAGGAAATCACAAGTTAATCCCTGACTTTTACATATGATTCCTTTAAAATTAATTTTGATTTATACTGAGCTATTCTTTTCATGACATTGATCTTCAGCATCACATTCTATCATGTCTTCTCCTAATGAAGAATATGATACCAGTAATCTAGAAAATGATGCTGAACACCAATGTCATAAAAAGAAAAACTCAATATAAATCAAAATACATTTTCAAGGGATAATATGAAAAAGTCAAGAATTAAACCGTATGATGCTTCTGTCACTATAGTTTCCTGAGTGACACAAGTCTGGATGGTCCCGTACAGGAACCGTACAAGAGAGGGCCATACAGCAGGCTGGTAATAATAGTCTAACATGATGTTCGTGCTTTCCACGCTAGTGGTCTCCTATTCTTTCTAATGCATGTTTACCACACTCAGATAATCAGACATATTTTTTTATAATGTGAAATAAAGAATTTTCTAAAATTAACTTGTTTACTCTAAGTTGGTTTTTCTAGTAAACATTTTCTATTTCCACACTGAGGGAACTGATTCCTTACACTATGTCAAGAAATAAAATAAACACACACACACACACACACACACACACACACACATAAAAACAAGGGGTCACAATTAGAAGTTGAAGACTCGGATGAGTCAAAGGGATGTTAGAAAGTATTTATTTAGTCATAGAGTTGACAGAAAGAGGAATAATCTGGCAAGTGACGTAGTGGAGGCAGAAAGCATACATAGTTTTAAGACGAGGTATGATGAAGCTCAAGGAGCAGGGAGAGAGAGGACCTAGCACACACACACACACACAAGTAATGGAACTCAACAGTGTCAGCTTGTAGTCTGACGGAGGAACCAGAAACATTGTCTAAACCATAAGCTAAAAAACGAAAGTTAATAGCTATGGGATAATTGCCAGAGATATAAAGACGCTAAATGTATTCCCATTACCTAACGAGACAGACCGGAAGCGCTAAACTACAGACCACTATCACTGGCTAATATAATATGTAAGATAATGGAAAAGATAATCGGAGAGAGAGAGAGTTGGAGCACTTGGAGAGAAGTGGTTTCTTAAACAAAATCAGCATGATTTTTGAGATGACAAATCTTACCTAACGAACCTCCTGGCGTACTATGACGAAGTACAAAAGTGAGGCAGGAAAGAGAGAGAGAGAGAGAGAGAGAGAAGAGAGAGAGAGAGAGAGAGAGAGAAGTGATGTGTGAACTTCATATTCTTGGACTAATGTATTTGATATTGTACCTCACAAGAGACAGAAAGCTTCACTCAGAAAGACCTAGGGGTGAGTACAGTGCCGAGCATATCGCCAGGGGCACATATAAGCCGAATAACCTCTGCTGGGATTGCTCGTTTTGCAAGTGCAAGATTATCTTTCAGTAATCTTAACAATGATCCATTCACGACCATATATACGGTATATATCACACACACAAATTGGAGTTGCAACACCGGCATGGAACACATACCTAATACAGAAAGAAACTAAAAACAAGGGCAGAGATCTCTCTAACCAGACAAGTTGACAAATTTGAAACACGTGGAAAAGTTTCACCAGACAGTGACTTCATCAGTCCAGAACAGAACAGAACAGAACAGAACAGAAGGGACTCAGAGGCAAGGACCCCCTAGGGGTGATAGTTGAAGAATAGATGGCCATCTGTGGGCCACCATTTTCATTTGATCAACTGATTATCTCGTTGACATCATAATGCTGTACGAATGTGTTCCAGACTCGAGTCATCCTGGGAATGATCTCATCTTCAGCACATATTGTGTCATAAAGTTTCTTTAAAGTTTCCAGTGACAGGATCCAAATTGCGTACTGAAAACAATAACGAAGAAAAATACAGGTTGCAAAACAAACAGTCATTGGTGCAACATTTTACTCTGCACAGAGAAAAATGTTGAATGATGAAGATCAGCATTTCAGCCTGGAGTAGATGTAATCAGTCCATCAAGACTGATGTTCTGATTACCTCAAAGTAATTCTGTTCTTCACTATTCTTCTTTGTAATGGACTGATGAAGCCACTGTGTGGCGAAACGTTTCCACAATAAAAATACCAAAGTGTTGTACATGTGTCTAATGTATCAACTTGTCGGTTCTCTGAACCATTCATCTACAAGGAGACAAGTGCACGAGGTTAGTGGTATAAACTATATGGAAAGACTGGAAGAACTGAACCTGATAACACTGGGGGTAGAGGAGTCAGGAAAGACATGATGACGACAAACAAAATTGTCTAAGAACTTGTTAGAGTAGACAGTGATAGACTGTTTAAGAGGCGGGAAAAAGGTACATGAGGCAACTGTTGGAAATTAAAGACAGGAGTCACAGGGACGTCAGATTACATTTCTTCAACCTCAGAGAGTTCAGGAGGGTGAATTGCCTGGACTAAGTAGTGGAGGCAGAGGCTCCATGCATGATTTTAGAATAAGTATGGCAGGGCTCTTGAGTTTAGGACTGAGTAAACCCAGAAAGTGACAAGAGGTAGGACCAGGAACTGAGGTTCTTCCTCTGCAACCAAAATTATTTGAGTATTAATTGGTAACTGCAAATATGTGACCCCGCGCACACACACAGACACACACACACACACACATATACGTCAGGCCCATACTGGAGTATGCAGCACCAGTTTGGAACCCACACCTGGTCAAGCACGTCAGGAAATTAGAGAAAGTGCAAAGGTTTGCAACAAGACTAGTCCCAGAGCTAAGGGGATTGTCCTACGAAGAAAGGTTAAGGGAAATCGGCCTGACGACACTAGAGGACAGGAGGGTTAGGGGAGACATGATAACGACATATAAAATACTGCGAGGAATAGATAAGGTGGACAGAGACAAGATGTTCCAGAGAGGGGACACAGAAACAAGGGGTCACAATTGGAAGTTGAAGACTCAAATGAATCACAGGGATGTTAGGAAGTATTTCTTCAGTCATAGAGTTGTCAGGAAGTGGAATAGCCTAGAAAGTGACGTAGTGGAGGCAGGAACCATACATAGTTTTAAGACGAGGTTTGATAAAGCTCATGGAGCTGGGAGATAGAGGACCTAGTAGCAATCAGTGAAGAGGCGGGGCTAGGAGCTATGACTCGACCCTTGCAACCACAAATAGGTGAGTACAAATAGGTGAGTACAGACAAACAGACAGACAGACAGACAGCCAGCCAGACAGACAAACAGACAGACACAGACAGACAGACAGACACACACACACACACACACAAAGAGGGGAAGTTAAGGGAAATCAACCTGACGACACTGGAAGACAGAAGAGATAGGGGGGATATGATAACGACATATAAAATACTGAGAGGAATCGACAAGGTGGACAGAGACAGGATGTTCCAAAGATGGGACACAGCAACAAGGGGTCACAGTTGGAAGTTGAAGACTCAGATGAACCACAGGGATGTTAGGAAGTATTTCTTCAGTCACAGAGTTGTCAGGAAGTGGAATAGTCAGGGAAGTGATGTAGTGGAGGCAGGATCTGTACATAGCTTTAAGGAGAGGTATGATAAAGCTCACGGAGTGGGTAGAGTGACCGAGTAGCGGCCAGTGAAGAGGCTGGGCCAGGAGCTGTGACTCGACCCCTGGAACCACAGCAAGGTGAGTACACACACACACACAATGTCGGATGCATTAATGTTAAGCGATTATATAAAATTAATGAGGATGAAAACAGGAAGGAGAGACAGACTCAAGAACACAACAGCAGAGAATGTCAGTCAAGGTCGTCAGGGTGAGCATAGCAACGAGTATATTGTCTGATGAAGACATCATTCCTTCCACTATATGTGACATATATCGGGACTATCTTGATGTATTATCAGCATAGTACTCATACCTGATCAATACTCATACCTGATCAATATTCATACCTGATCAAACATGTCAAGAAACTGGAGAAAATGTAGAGGTTCTCAACGAAACTAGTCCCGGAGCTGAGGTATGTGACCTATGTGGAGAGAATGAATTTGATGACAAAGTAGACAAAATAAGATGTTGAAAGAAACACTAACATGACGAAACACGAGTTTAATTGATAAATTAGACACATGTGCAACACTTGGAAATGTTTCGCCACACAGTGGCTTCATCAGTCCAATACAAAGTAGAATGGTGAAGAACAGGAGGAGTTTGAGGTAATCAGTCCCTCAGCCTTGAGTCGATGTAATCAGTCATTCAATCTTGATGGACTGATTGATGATTGATGGACTGATTGATGATTGATGGACTGATTGATGATTGATGGACTGATTGATGATTGATGGCCTGATTGATGATTGATGGCCTGATTGATGATTGATGGACTAATTGATGATTGATGGACTGATTGATGATTGATGGACTGATTGATGATTGATGGACTGATTGATGATTGATAGACTGATTGATGATTGATGGACTAATTGATGATTGATGGACTGATGAAGCCACTGTGTAGCGAAACGTTTCCTCAATAAAGATACCCAAGTGTTACTCATGCATCTAATTTATCAACTTGTCGGTTCTGTGAACCAGTCATCTACGTGTCTTATACAAGTGAGAGAAGAAACAAAACATAGATAGAAAAGAATAAAGATATAAATAACAAAAAAGGCACAATACCGTGACTGGAACAATACACACACAATCCGCACATATAAAAGAGAGGAGCTTACGACGACGTTTCGGCCCGACTTGAACCATTTACAAAGTCACATTTACAAAGTGACTTTGTAAATGGTCCAAGTCGGGCCGAAACGTCGTCGTAAGCTCCTCTCTTTTATATGTGCGGGTTGTGTGTGAATAAAGTTATTATAGTTTTCAATAAACCGACAGAGGATGTATAAATTTATATTAAGTGAACATGTAGGAAGTTATTAATAACTGCGATAATAAATGAAAAACAAAATAGAAGAAGTTTTAGGACAAACCATGGATTAAAAAAAA
This sequence comes from Cherax destructor, assembly GCA_009830355.1. Taxonomy (NCBI): domain Eukaryota; kingdom Metazoa; phylum Arthropoda; class Malacostraca; order Decapoda; family Parastacidae; genus Cherax; species Cherax destructor. The sequence goes on along the minus strand of WNWK01000512.1, from coordinate 263,100 downwards.
GACAATCACAAGAAAGACAGTCTGGTGAAGGGGAACTCAATTAAAATGAAAAAAAAAATGTATATAGTCACTGAATTTGGGTGAAACGCTAAACCCGAGCTGTTCATATATCAAGACACATCAAGAAGAAGGAGCCGTAAAGTTATATGTGAAAAGAAACGAGAAAGAGAAAAACATTTTATTTTTTCTACAGAGTAATAAGAGTCAAGGCGATTATAAAGTTGAATTATAACCCAGAGAGAAAGAAGAGTTTTTAAGGAACACAAAACACTTTAACAAACACACACACACACACACACGCTAAGTCTCGACCCCTGAAACCACAATTAGGTGAGTACACACACGCTCAAACAAACACACACATATATATATATATATATATATATATATATATATATATATATATATATATATATATATATATAATTATATATATATATTATATCGTGCCGATTAGGTAAAACTTGCGATTTTGGCTTAAATAGCAACGCTCACCTTGCCATATAAGACAAGTGAAAATTTGTGTATGCAATAATTTCGCCAAAATCATTCTGAACATAACGAAAAAAATATATTTAATTGTGTTTGTTTATTATTAAATTAATGTTAACGTATCTAAAATATATTTAGTTGGGTTAGGCTAAATTAAATTGCGCTTGTTGTAATAAGGTTAGGTAGGTTTTCAAAGTTTCTCTTGGTACAAAATTATAAATTCTTACACTAACATAAATGAAAAAAAATATATCTTTAAACGTATAGGAGAAAATTGTATATATATATGTCGTGCCTAATAGGTAAAACTGGTCAAATAGCAAGAACTCATTTAAAATTAAGTCCTTTCTAAAATTTTCTCTTATACGTTTAAAGATATATATTTTTTATTTATGTTAATGTAAAAATTTATAATTTTGTACCAAGAGAAACTTTGAAAACTTACCTAACCTTATTATAACAAGCGCAATTTAATTAGCTAACCCAACTAAATATATTTTAGATACGTTTACAATAATTTAAAAATAAATAAACACAATGAAATATATTTTTCGTTAGGTTCAGAATGATTTTCGAAATTATTGCATACACAAATTTTCATTTGTCTTATATGGCAAGGTGAGCGTTGCTATTTAAGCCAAAATGCAAGTTTTACCTAATCGGCATGACAATATATATATATATATATATATATATATATATATATATATATATATATATATATATATATATATATATATATATATATATATATATATATATAGATGACAATTTTATAGAAAGAAGATGAGCAGGAATAATTGAGTGTGAATTATTGAAAGTATCTAATTTGAGTCTGCAGATGTACTGCTGTGATTTTTTTTATGTTCATGTTCTCTGTTTCCTTTCCATACAACAAATATTGCTTTATTATTTTAAGAATGTGCTTTGGTGCTATGTTATTTTCTCAGCATTTGTGCTCATTATACTGATAAAATAAAATAAAGGAAAATGTATTAAATATCAAGAGAGAAAAATAATGCTGATAAAATGACTGAAGAAATTTTAATAACACGATTGCAAACAAACCAATGTAGGGGCGGGGATTGAACCCGCGGTGAGTGAGTCGTAAAACTCCAGTCAGACGCGTTAGCCACTAGGCCAGCTGGTTACAATAAGATTCATCCAACTAGGTATATTTATGTACCATAGGAAGGTTAGTATAGACACCACTGTGATCACAAATGCAAGTTTTTACAGTTGGATGAATCTATTGTAGCCAGCTGGCCCAGTGGCTAACGCGTCTGTCTGGAATATTACGACTCACTCACCGCGGGTTCCATCACCGCCCGTACCCTGGTCTGATAAAGTGTTTGGTTTCACATGTGCAAATGCTGTGTTTCCTCAATTAAGCTAATATTATGGAGTAACAAAAACAATACAAGAACGAAACACGTGGGTAGACTGCATTTACTTGTATTTTAAAAGAGCTTTTGAGAGATTTCTTCATGAAAGCTTTGATATGCAACCTTCAATGTATATGAGGAAAATAGGATAAATTATTTAACAGCTGAAGTGATTTTAGGTTTAAAAGAAAAAAGTGAAAACTGCGAGGAAAAAAAAAATGTCCTCGTAGGGCAATGTGACGAGCGGGGTCCTTCAAGGATCAGTCTTTGTCCCAGTGATGTTAATTTATGTAAATGAATTGTTACTGGGATTATATTAGTATATGAATATGTTTGAATATAAATCAACAAAATTCAAGTGCAAAGAATAATTCAAAATAACTAAAAAAAAAAAAAAAAAAACATAGACACATTCAGCAAATATAGTGATACATGGGAGATGAAGTATAATGATTATAAATGGAACATTGTGTGTAAAATGTTCTCATAAAAATGCGTATTGTGTAATTAAATCTTAAGAACATCTTATACATTACTGAAATATTTAAATTGAATAAAATAGTGTATTACACCTGGAAGAGCACGTAAGTACAGTGGTGAACACAGTGTATACTACAACACAGTGTATACTACAACACAGTGTATAATACACTCACCACAGTGTATACTACACTCACCAACATTCCAACAACTTTCACATATCAAATGAAAAGCGAGTAATTATTTTTATTATATATGTTAGAGAAAAAATAGCGTTTGCAGCTGCGGTGGTCAGACGCTGGCAGAATATGAAGGCGAAATTTTGGAAGAGTTAAAGACTTTAAGAAAACATATTCCAGCATTATAAGAAAAAAAACATGAATTATGAAGAATGATCAGAGACACTGAGAATGACCTAGGGAGATCAAGAAGAGTGTTGTCATAATATAAATATATGTTAATAAGCTAAGATATCTTGGTATCAGCAATACCGAGAACCAGAGGTCATAGTCATCAATTACTAAAGAAACATTTTACTTCTTCATCTTGTGTGTTTGGTGTGTGTGTGTGTGTTTGTGTGTGTGTGTGTGTTTGTGTGTGTGTGTGTGTGTGTGTGTGTTTGGTGTGTGTGTGTGTGTATGTGTGTGTGTTTGGTGTGTGTGTGTGTGTGTGTTTGTGTGTGTGTGTGTGTGTTTGGTGTGTGTGTGTGTGTGTGTGTGTGTTTGTGTGTGTGTGTGTGTGTGTGTTTGTGTGTGTGTGTGAGTGTGTGTGTTTGGTGTGTGCTGGTGTGTGTGTGTGTGTGTGTGTGTGTTTGTGTGTGTGTGTGTGTGTGTGTGTGTGTGTGTGTGTGTGTGTGTGTGTGTGTGTGTGTGTTTGGTGTGTGCTGTGTGTGTGTGTGTGTGTGTGTTGTGTGTGTGTGTGTGTGTGTTTGGTGTGTGTGTGTGTGTGTGTGTTTGGTGTGTGTGTTTCATCTATTAAAAACTGAAGACTTGTCTGCCAATGTCGTGACAATGAATGACAGATGAAGAACATAAAATGTTTATCTGAGAGTAACGATACAGACGCTATCGTAGACACTTGTACGTAACGAGAGGAGTTATGGCATTAAGCGAAAACCTGACTCATGGGAGCGTGACAGCAGGTGACGATGTATGACGCATGTCAGCGTGACGGTAGGTGACGATGTATGACGCATGTCAACGTGACGGCAAGTGGCAATGTGTAACGTGACGTCAGGTGGCGATTAGTGACGTATGTCAACGTGAGGACAGATGACGATAACTGATATAAGCTAAGAATAATAATAATAATAATAATAATAATAATAATAATAATAATAATAATAATAATAATAATAATAATAATAATAATAATAATAATAATAATAATAATAATAATAATAATAATAATAATAATAATAATAATAATACCATGCTTTCTTTCCTGACAGCATCAGCTGAGTTACAGAGTTGATCGCTCCATCATGCAAAGTAAAACGTAAAGTTCGTAGAACCTCACATGCAATCGTCGTCCTGCTCCTCAGAATCTCAAATATTACAGTTCAAACCATGCAATTCTAGATTGCATGGGAATAAAGCTGTAGTTGATAAGCACATAGAAGCAGCAACTGAAAACTTGATTTAGATGACGTTTCACCTGTGCAGCAGGCGACAGAAACGTCGGCTTTAGTTTCTAATTGCTGCGTGAATGTCTATATTAACTATGGTTAACACCCTGTTATCGCTTTAAGTTCTCCGATGGCTCTTCAGAATGTCAATTATACGATCCAAACAAAATTATATTTATATTCCCTCCTTCTAGCTTATTCTTAAATTCCTCCAACCCATATTGGTAAAGCAAAGACATTTAGAGCGGAACAAGGATTTATACAATCATCGTTTCGCCCTGTGTAGAACTTAATCAAGTTAGGATATACCTCACCTCGAACGAAACGTTAGTTGCTCTGTCTTTATTACGTATACTTGTCTACTGCCTCCCAATTCTTGTACGCTCAACCTCACCAAGAATAAACAAAACAGTAAGACGAATGTATTCCAGCTTACAACCCAAACCTTCTTCAGGAGATTGCTGAAGAGGACCTCGGCGAGACGCTGAGATATACAGTAATCCTCTTATCTTCTGTTTTTATTTTCCTCTTGTTGGTTTGCCTGTACTGTTGAACAGTATTGTATTGGTCTCTCGTGTCTAAAATATCGTGTTCTCGAGGTATTTTCTATTTTTCTCTAAAGATATTTTTCGTTTTTTCAATACAGCGTTTGTGTTTTCTGTTGTGCTCTGGAACATTTATTATTCCTTACTGTTTGTGCGATACTAACACAGAACCCCCCGTGTTTATGCAATACGCCCACAGAGCCCATGTGTTTGTGCAGTACTCGCACAGAACCAAGTGTGTTTGTTCAGCACTAACAGAACCCAGAGTTTTTGTGGCGATGCTCACACAGAACCAAATATATTTGTGCGATACCCTCTCAAAACTCCGCGTGTCTGTGCGATACCTTTCAAAACCCCGTGTGTCTGTGCGATACCTTTCAAAACCCCGTGTGTCTGTGCGATACCTTTCAAAACCCCGTGTGTCTGAGAGATATCCCCGCAGAAGCACGCGCGAGCGTGCGCGCGTGCGTGTGTATGTTTGTATTTTTCTTCTTACGAATAAATAATGTTCACAAACACAGATACAGGAAGTGAGTGCATATTTCAGCTACTGAGATACATTTTGTACAGGTTATTGTATACCACTCCGACACGAGCGCACTTACAGTCATAGGCACATATGTATACACATACAAACAGATACACGTGTGTAAACAGACACATATATACACACACAGGTGATATGAACACATATGTTACACAATTCAAGGTGCAATACGGCTAGTCTGCGTGCTGAGGAGACGGCTATAGAAGCATGCCACTTCAGGTGTGTTATATATGATGTACACTGAGGTTAGTATATTATTATATGGCAAAAAATTGCCATTGCTAAATCAACCATCATGACTGATCACAGACGCCATCTCACAAATACGTCTCTCACGGCAGACCTCTCAATGGTTGAAATGCTGCAGAACAAGTTTAATATTGGCACAACGTTTTGTTCTTTGCAGATAAAGTTCTGCACCGAGCGAAATGTTGTCTCATAAATAATTCGGCGTGCAGCTTGTGTTGTTGTCTTCAGATCTTACGATGTTCCCGTATCGTTTGCTTACTAACGTTTTCCTTAAAATTATGCTCAAGGTCCACTTTAGAGGCTCTAGTCTTATTTGCTTCCAGTTCTGCCAGTCAGTATTATATTTTATTTGTGTTTTCTTATATTAATAAATAATATTTGGTTAAGTTTAATGTATTTTCATACATAACTGAGACAATATAAAAAAAATAGATGATTTAACTAAACGATGATAAAGTTTTAATTCCGTGTGGAGAAGAATTGCTATTGTGATGACTATTATTTCATGACTATTATTAATCTCGCAGAAAAAATGGCAATCGATCATCGTTGACTATTGTTAAATAACATGCAAGAACCTCTAATGCGGACCTTTACCGAATGAACAGTTCAAAACACTTTTTATTTAATCTGATTATTACATATATATATATATATATATATATATATATATATATATATATATATATATATATATATATATATATATATATATATTGTCGTGCCGAATAGGTAAAACTTCTTCTGTATGCAATAATTTCGCAAAAATCATTCTGAACCAAAAGAAAAAGATATTTCATTGTGTTTGTTTATTATTTAATTATTGTAAACTTATCTAAAATATATTTAGTTGGATTTGGCTAAATTAAATTGCCCTTGTTATATTAAGGTTAGGCAAGTTATCTAAGGTTCTTTTGTTATTTTTTTATTTTTTGATTAACATAAAGGAAAAATATATCTTAAAACGTATAAAAGAAAATTTTAGAAAGGACTTAATTTTAAGTAAGTTCTTGCTAATTAACCAATTTTACTTATTCGGCACTATGATATATATATAAATATATATATATATATATATATATATATATATATATATATATATATATATATATACAATAAGAATACAGAAAACAGGTCATATCACTATATGCAAAACAACCACTGTAAAAAAATAGTGAACTTCCAAGAGGTGAACTATGACCTTACATACGACATTACACCCGTTATAGTATGATGCGGGTGGGAGTGTCAACGACCTGTCACGCATTGCTTAAATTTTCTCAAATTTTATTAATTATATATGAATCTAATTTGTATAACCCTGAACTAATATTCATATCAAAATCAATACTATTTTTTATAAGGCTTTATTCAATTATATTCTTCTCATCCATAGACCTGCTTGATACAACCTTCCACGAATTTTGAAAATCAATTGGGTGATTAAAATCTCTCGCATGATTGAACAGTTATATATATATATATATATATATATATATATATATATATATATATATATATATATATATATATATATAATATATATTATATAATATATATATATATATATATATATATATATATATATATATGCAAACAAACCATATGAAAAAAAAAATATATATATATATATATATATATATATATATATATATATATATATATATTATATATATATATATATAATATATTTATATGTCGTGCTGAATAGGTAAAACTTGCGATTTTGGCTTAAATAACAAGCTCTTCTTGCCAAATAAGGCAGGGAAAATGTTTGTATGCAGTAATTTGAAAAAATAATTCTGAACCTAAAGAAATTTTTATTATTTCATTGTGTTTGTTTATTATTAAATTATTTAAACTTATCTAAAATATATTTATGAAATAAATGGCATAAAATAGACAACAATGGAAAAATAAACACATGCTAGTATAATGTGATCCTTTATTGACAACGTTTCGCCCACGCATGCTTTATCAGTCACAAACGGATCTACCTGGATATAAGATACATGTATTTATAATTTAGTCGTGGGTCAGGTGGAGAATGCTTTGTCAGGTGGAGATTGATGTGTCAGGTGGAGATTGATGTGTCAGGTGGAGAATGCTGTGTCAGGTGGAGATTGCTGCATGAGACAATCTTCAAAGTAGGGTGATAGTCTGAAACCTTGGGTAGCTTTATAAAAAAGATTGGACAAGATATGGGTAGACCTTCTGCAGTGTTCCATTCTTAAGTTATGAAGAAGTTTCTTGGCAATAGGTTTAGCTATGTTATAGAAGCCGTTGTTCTGGTTGAAGTTGTTGCATATACAGATAAGTGATGATTCCAGGATTCTTCGGTATTGAGTGTTGTCTTCTCCGGCGATGAGTCTTGCGTTTCTGTAGTTGATTAAATGGTTGTCTGAATTTCGGTGTTGAACACAGGCATTTCTTGGGTCGTCAGATCTGCCTGCGTACTGGTGTTCTGAAATACGTGTTTGGAGGTCTCTGGATGTTTCGCCGACGTATAATTTGCTGCAGTGGATTGAAGCTTGTCCTGTCTGTTACTGGTAATGTCCTTGATGGTTGTGGATGTGGAAGTAGATACTCGGAATGAGATATTGGAAAAAATGTTTTCAACGTGTTTGGCAATGGAGTTGGTGGGGAGGACTATGTATCTGTTCTCAGCAGTGTCTTCTATGGGTGTATTGAAGATGTTTAATGCCCGTCGTCTGCAGTTTCTAATAAAGTGATGAGGATAGTGAAGTTTAGAGAAAACTTGTTCAATGAGGGAGCATTCTTCCTCAAAGGAACTCACTGCTGCAGATTCTGAGTTCGCGCAGGAAAAAGCCTATAATTACACCACGTTTAGTTTTGGTGTCGTGGTGAGAGTAGAAGTGGAGAAGATCGTGTTGATTGGTAGGTTTTCGATAGACTTTAAAACGAAGTTCATGGTCAGCTTTGCAGAGAAGAACATCAAGGAAAGGAAGAGTGTTGTCGACTTCTTCTTCTAGTGTGAACTGATTGATGGCTCAACCTGGTTGAGCTTGTGTTGGAGAGCTTGAACGTTGAAGCGTCTGGGAGTTATGATGAGAATGTCGTCAACATAACGAAGCCAGGTGACAGCACTTCTATAAAGGATCTAACCAGGACAAAATCCAAGCACCATGAACCAGTCAACGCAGGGGTTTACACTATACCCTGTGGAGGCTGCGACAGGATTTATGTAGGAGAAACAGCAAGAAACCTCGAAACACGCCTCAATGAACACATTATTGCATGTAGAAACGATAACCTGAACAACGCCTGCGTACAACACCGAAATTCCACCAATCATCTCATGAAATTCAAAGACGCCCGATTAGTAATCAAAGAAACTAATTTCCGCAGACGCAAGTGCCTTGAATCAGCACTTATCGCTGTTTCTAACACTATTAAACAAAACAAAGGCAGTTTCACCATCTCTGAAGTCTTAGCAAGAATCCTCCTGAAAACAGTAAACCCTACAATCACATAGTCTCTCATACTACACAAGCACATCGCAGATGTGGAACACTGCTACAGGCCTTCACTATTCCAAAAGAAATATTTGTCTAACCTATTTTTATAGGCCGTCCAATTCATTCAAATGAGGACATTAGAGCACTCCAGGAAGATTTTAATAGACTGATGCAGTGGTCGGCAGATGCAGTTTAATATAGATAAATGCAAAGTTCTAAATATTGGACAGGACAATAACCATGCCACATATTAACTAAATAATGTAGATCTTAATACTATTGATTGCGAAAAGGATTTAGGAGTTCTGGTTAGCAGTAATCTAAAACCAAGACAGCAGTGCATAAGTGTTCGCAATAAAGCGAACAGAATCCTTGGCTTCATATCAAGAAGCATAAATAATATGAGTCCTCAGGTTGTTCTTCAACTCTATATATCTTTGGTTAGGCCTCATCTAGATTATGCTGCACAGTTTTGGTCACCGTATTACAGAATGGATATAAATGCTCTGGAAAACGTACAAAGGAGGATGACTAAGTTGATCCCATGTATCAGAAATCTTCCCTATGAGGATAGACTGAGGGCCCTGAATCTGCACTCTATAGAAAGGCGTAGAATTAGGGGGGATATGATTGAGGTGTATAAATGGAAAACAGGAATAAATAAAGGGGATGTAAATAGCGTGCTAAAAATATCTAGTATTGACAGGACTCGCAGCAATGGCTTTAAGTTGGATAAATTCAGATTCAGGAAGGATATAGGAAAGTATTGGTTTGGTAATAGAGTTGTCGATGAGTGGAACAAACTTCCGAGTACAGTTATAGAAGCTAAAACGTTGTGTAGTTTTGGAAATAAATGGTATAAAATACCGACACAATGGAAAAATAAACACATAAGCAGTATAATGTGATCCTTTATTGACAACGTTTCCCCGCAGTGGGCTTTATCGAGTCGATCTGTCTGGACTCGATAAAGCCACTGCGGGGAAACGTTGTCAATAAAGGATCACTTTACTGCTTATGTTTATTTTTCCGTTGTGTAGTTTTAAAAATAGGCTGGATAAATATATGAGTGGGTGCGGGTGTGTGTGAGTTGGTCCTGACTAGTTGTGCTACTAGGTCAGATGCCGTGCTCCTTCCTTAAGTGAATGTAACCTGACCTGGCTGGGTGGGGGCATTGGCTTAAGCCTGTGGGAGACTTGGATCTGCCTCTGCATGGGCCAGTAGGCCTGTTGCAGTGTTTCTTCTTTCTTATGTTCTTACACCTCCCTCTGAGCCTACATATACCCTCTGTGTCCATCTATTGTTTGTAACGGCTTGACAAAGCTCCTGGAGAGCGAAACGTTGCCACAATAAAATGTCACATTAGTTGCATTTGTGTCCTTTTACTTAATCTAGTGTACCTGACACCACCTTGTGTTTGCATTATCCTGTGTTTCAAGATAAGTTTTTGGTTATGGTTATACCTATAGAGTTTTTTAACAAGAAATGTTCTATTATCTGTTGATGGTTCCATAAATCGTCGCCAGAGCGGAAGTGTCTCAGACTCGGTCTCGTATACTGAAAAGAAAATAGTACAGGAATTAGAACAATTAAAAAAACAAAGTAAGGAAAAATGTACTTCAAATATAAGTAGAAATTTATAAGTTTACTTATTATCTTATATTTTTCCAAGATAAAGACCATCAGTTTTGCCTTTGTGGAAAATATTTAACAAGCTTCAGTTTCATAATCGAATGACAGGACAACGGTAGAATGACAGGACAACGGTAGAATGACAGGACAACGGTAGAATGACAGGACAACGGTAGAATGACAGGACAACGGTAGAATGACAGGACAACGGTAGAATGACAGGACAACGGTAGAATGACAGGACAACGGTAGAATGACAGGACAACGGTAGAAGAACAGGACAACGGTAGAATGACAAGACAACGGTAGAATGACAGGACAACGGTAGAATGACAGGACAACGGTAGAATGACAGGACAACGGTAGAATGATAGGACAACGGTACCTTCCTGGATGGCTACTGCCTACAATCCTCCTACCTTGAAAGACCCGTCTCACCCTCGTGTAGCAGAACGATAGTACGACCCTGGATGGTTGCAACCTACGTACTATCCGACTATGAAAGACTACACTGAACTAGCATCTCCGGGATACCTCTTTTTTTTATTCTTCTACTCGTATGCCACTTTATTTTCCATTTTCTCTCCCCATCTCCTAGCTTAACAACATAACAGTCTCCCCCACTACTCGCCTTCACAGCACCAGAGTTTACCACCACTTAATTTAACAGCTCCCCATCTTTCCAACGACTTGCCTTCACTGCTACCCACCTTCCCCTCCACCAGCCTTCACTGCTACCCACCTTCCCCTCCACCCGCCTTCACAGCTACCCGCCACAGCTACCCGCCTTACTGCTACCCACCTTCACAGATACCCACCTTCACACTACCCGCCTTCACAGCTACCCCCTTCACACTCCCACCTTCACGATACCCGCCTTCCCTCCACCAGCCTTCACTGCTACCCACCTTCCCCTCCACCAGCCTTCACTGCTACCCACCTTCCCCTCCACCCGCCTTCACAGCTACCCGCCTTCACAGCTACCCGCCTTCACAGCTACCCACCTTCACAGATACCCGCCTTCACAGCTACCCATCTTCACAGATACCCGCCTTCCCCTCCACCAGCCTTCACTGCTACCCACCTTCCCCTCCACCAGCCTTCACTGCTACCCACCTTCCCCTCCACCAGCCTTCACTGCTACCCACCTTCACAGATACCCGCCTTCACAGCTACCCGCCTTCACAGCTACCCGCCTTCACAGCTACCCGCCTTCACAGCTACCCGCCTTCACAGCTACCCGCCTTCACAGCTACCCGCCTTCACAGCTACCCGCCTTCACAGCTACCCGCCTTCACAGCTACCCGAATTCACAGCTACCCGAATTCACTACTACCCGCCTTCACAGCTACCCGCCTTCACAGCTACCCGCCTTCACAGCTACACACCTTCACAGCTACCCACCTTCACTACTACCCGCCTTCACAGCTACCCGCCTTCACAGCTACCTACGTTCACAACTACCCGCCTTCACAGCTACCCACCTTTACAGCTACCTACCTTCACAGCTACCTACCTTCACATCTACCCACCTTCACAGTTACCCACCTTTACAGCTACCTACCTTCACAGCTACCCGCCTTCACTACTACCCACCTTCACAGCTACCCGCCTTCACAGCTACCCGCCTTCACAGCTACTCACCTTCACTACTACCAGCCTTCACAGCTACTCGCCTTCACAGCTACCCGCCTTCATAGCTACCCGCCTTCACAGCTACCCGCCTTCACAGCTACCCGCCTTCACAGCTACCCGCCTTCACAGCTATCCGCCTTCACAGCTATCCGCCTTCACAGCTATCCGCCTTCACAGCTACCCGCCTTCACAGCTACCCGCCTTCACAGCTACCCGCCTTCACAGCTACCCGCCTTCACAGCTATCCGCCTTCACAGCTACCGCCTTCACAGCTACCCCTTCACAGACCCACCCGCCTTCACAGCTACCACCTTCACAGCTACAAGCCTTCATAGCTACCCACCTTCACAGCTACCCACAACCCGCCTTCACAACTACCCACCTTCACTACGACCCACCACCCGCCTTCACAGCTACCCACCACCCGCCTTTACAGCTACCCACCACCCGCCTTCACAGCTACCCACCTTCACAGCTACCCACCCCCTTCACAGCTACCCACCTTCACAGCTACCCACCTTCACAGCTACCCACCTTCACAGCTACCCACCTTCACAGCTACTCACCTTCACAGCTACCCACCTTCACAGCTACCCACCTTCACAGCTACCCACCTTCACAGCTACCCACCTTCACAGCTACCCACCTTCACAGCACCCCTACAGCTCCACCTCACAGCTACCCACCTTCACAGCTACCACCTTCACAGCTACCCACCTTCACAGCTACCCACCTTCACAGCTACCTACCTTCACAGCTACCCACCTTCACAGCTACCTACCTTCACAGCTACCCACCTTCACAGCTACCCACCTTCACAGCTACCCACCCTGCCCACCTCCCGCGGGAAGGATTTACTTACAAGCGTCAACATTCCAACCTGACAAAATTTAGAAACTTTTGAAAGACAATAAAAGTATCTGAAACTCATTAAAGGTTTATTTTCAACTGAGAATTTAACACTAATTTCCCATTTTGTTCAATTTATTTCGCATAGGGAATAGGAGACAGTCAAGCTTGATACGAGGAAAGCGAGGGGTAGCTCTAATTCCTTGCATCAAGGGAATTCATTTGGGAATTTCATACAGTGAAAGCAGAGGGTGAATACACTGGCTCGTAAAATACAACCTTCTTTCTTCCCCCCTCATAGTTTCTGGCAAGTAAAAGTTAGGTCAATACCTGTTTACTGTGCATTATCCTAATTAACTTCAGTCCTAGTTTAGAACTTGGCTTCTTGGTTAATTAATCTAATCAGCTCATATTTATCTTGGTAATCCTGCTACTAAATTACCCAATGACAATAAAGGTGCCGCTTAGCCTCAATTACCGTCTATCCCTCTCATTGCGTTTTCTTCGTGATTCTACTTTGTGTTTATACCTTTTTCTTATTCCTTAATTTATCTTTTCTGCCTGTCTCCAAACAACGCAATACTTATTTGAATATATATATATATATATATATATATATATATATATATATATATATATATATATATATGTATGTATGTTATATACGCATATATATAGTTCCGAATAGGTAAAACTGGTCAATTAGCTAGAAATAATTTAAAATTAAGTCTTTTCTAAAAAAATTCTCTCATACGTTTAAAGATTTATTTTTTTCATTTATTTTAATGTAAAAATTTATAATTTTGTACCAAAAGAACCTTAGAAATCTTACCAAACCTTATTATAACAAGCGCAATTTAATTTAGCCTTATCCAACTAAATATATTTTAGATAAGTTTACAATAATTTAATAAACAAACACAGTGAAATATATATTTTTTCGTTAGATTCAGAATGATTTTTGAGAAATTATTGCATACACAAATTTTCGCTTGCCTTATTCGGCAAGAACAGAGTTCCTATTTAAGACAAAATCGCAAGTTTTACCTATTCGGCACGACATATATAAGTGCAGAACAACTACTGTGAAAAGAATAGTTAATTTACCATACCACGGGTGGGGTTAGAACCCTCGATCAAAGAGTCCTAAAACTCCAGACCAACGCGTTAGCCATTACGATTTCGTGAGTCAGTAATAGTTAACTTCCAATTGCGTTCGTAATTTCTCACATTGTCAAGGAACTATAAGAATAAATGATTAGCAGAAGGCATATAAGGGCGAGATTACACTTCAAAGGACCTGTCGGACACAGCTTACATTCTACCCACGTTTTAAGATTTTAACTTGTCGAATATGTCTTAAATTCTTCCCAAATTTTATTAATTTTAAATTATTCTAATTTGTATCTTTCAAAACCAATATTCATATTTCAAAATTATTTTTTTTATGAAACTTGATTCTATTATATTTCTCTCAACTACGGACCTGCTTGATACAACTTTTCGGAGCATTAGACTCTTGTCCAATTCTAATGTTTATTTATGATGTTGTAATCTTAGTTTAAGACTTTACCCAGTTTGAACGTAATAAACTTTATCACATTTTTTACTGGGAATCATTTACATTTACTAAAGTGGTTAGATTTAAGATTCTGAACGTTATTAAAAGGTTGTCTAGCAGTAGTATGAGCTTTCAAAGTAAATCAATGTAGGTAATGTAAATCCCTGAAAATACTACGCATTTTCAATATGTCATCTAGATAACTTGGCACACCAGAGAAAGTCTTAAGAACATTGACTATATCACCGTCATTTTCATTTGTTGGTAATTACACGAGAAACAGTGCCAGTATCCACTCATATGTATGTCTTTTCTATACGTTTGTCTTAACATTTCCATCTACTCTGCTGATCGTAACATCAAGAGAGAGAATTTAAGTGGTGTCAAAATGTTCGCCATCTGGCGACAGTGAAAATAGCACCTTCATATCTCAACTAAATTCGTCTGAGTGTAATAGCCATTGTAGTAATCCAGTCTTAGAGTACTGCATAAATAAACTGGCCAAGTTTGGGCTTAGAGGATTACCTGTTGCAAAATCATAGGTCAGCCAGAAAGACGACCTCAGTAGCACAATCCCACCAATTCGATAAATTTACCTCCTCTCTCCCCCTTCCCTTCACCCCCCCCACTTATGATTTGTCTCCCCTTTCTTCCCTTATTTTCCTCTCTTCCTATTTCCTCTCTTGTCTTCACCCTTCTCCCACTAACATTGCCGCAAAACCTTCTCTTTCCCCTCCCCACCCACCCCCATCAAACATTCCCCCCTTCCTTGCGTTTGTTTCTTCCTTCCCCACCATCATTGTCCTTTTCCCTTTCTCGCCTCTCCCCTTCCTTTTCTCTCATCTCCCTCTTCCCTCATAATCTTTCCCCGCCATCCCTCCCCTCCCTCATGTTTTCTTGGCGGCTGGAGCGCTAATATGATATTGACGTTGGTGTTCTGAGGATGCATTAACTAAATTGTTTATTCTAAGGTCACAAGTCAGGGGCTCGTCTGATTAGTTTCCTCAACTCTTGCTCTCTGACGTCCGCTGTATCGACCAATGTCTTGCAGCAAGTGTCAGAGCAGCCACATTGTGACACTCTTTGTAGGCCCGCACAGGGCCGCGGACCCCCGTGCAGGCCTACGTTTCGGTCCTTGGACCTTGATAACTTCAAATACATTGAAATGGTCAATATCCAGGACCAGAAATGTTTTCAATAAAGATGTCCTAAGTGGATACATTTGCGTACATTTCTCCCTTAAGATGTTGGCAGTCATTTGCTCTCTCTTTTACTACCGACACCACTGTGGTTGATTAACAAACCTGACATCAAAACTGGTTGCAAGTAAGCCGTACCGCTTCTTGCCACATCTTGTTTGGTAGAATAACCCACTCAATAATACACTCAATAAGAGAACAAAGACACTTAAAGCAAACCTATATTAAACACGTTTCGCTCAGTGTTAATCAAATAATTCAGTTAAGAACGATTGCAGGTTTGCTCTGCTGTTGTTATATTACCCTTGGGAATGAAAATATAAGCTGAACAAGCTCTTTTGCGGCTAATGTCTCGCTCAGAACAGAGCTTCATCTTCCTTGAGCGAAATGTTGTCCAAGTGAGAGCTTATACCCATCTACCAACACTACACATCTATCACCACTACACTACCCAAAATATACCTCTCGGTATATTTTGTTTTCTAATCTGAGGTTATCGGCATAACCACAAGGCCTGGTCTCAGACCGGGTCGCGGAGGCGTTGACCCCCGAAACCCTTTCCAGGTATACTGCATCTACAATAATATATCGTCATACATGTTCCAAACAAGTTAAGAACATAAGAATATAAGAAAAAAGGAACACTGCAGCAGGCCTACTGACCCATACAAGGCACGTCCATCACTCCCCTGCTTAGACCCGACCACCTGGAGTTAACCCTTTCCAGGTAAACTCCAGGTAGTCAGGTCACTTCCACTTAAGGAATTATTACGGCATCTGACCTAGTAACACAAGCTAGTCAGGTCCAAGTCACACCCACTCATGTATTTATCTAACATTTTTAAAACTACACAACGTCTTAGCTTCATACCAGTGTCAAAGCACATACTACCTGTTGCATAACAATACTTTTAGTAATGTGCACTTTTTGTGTTACCTTCAGTAGTGTTATATACATTTTTTAACTAGATTTAAAATTATGCCTTGTTTGTAATAAGTATTATACACCACTGTAGGTAACACAAGAGGTGCACAACACTATTGGGAGTAATACAAGAGATTTACAACACTACTGGGAGTAACACACGTGAACAACACTACTGGGAGTAACACAAGAGGACAACACTACTGGGAGTAACACAAGAGGACAACACTACTGGGAGTAACACAAGAGGACAACACTACTGGGAGTAACACAAGAGGACAACACTACTGGGAGTAACACAAGAGGACAACACTACTGGGAGTAACACAAGAGGACAACACTACTGGGAGTAACACAAGAGGACAACACTACTGGGAGTAACACAAGAGGACAGGTATACACCTTACAGTAAGAGGCTAAATTACTTAAGAATAGAATAAACATCATTGTTATATATGAAATGCGTATATTACCTTTGAATAACAAATATTTTAGTAAAAAGAATAATTGAGGAGTTAAAGAAGATAAAAAAATATATATTATGAATCCACCAGAGAGACCGTAACCCAGGATAACTCCAGAAAGCCAGTGTGTCTTATTTTTAAGGGGAGGTCTTAGGTCCATTTTTCTAGGATGCCACTCACAACCGTCGGCTAACACTTAGCTACTTGCTCTTTGCTAGAAACATGCACACGTCTCTACTAGTCTTTCAAGTGTGAGCCAAAGCCACTACCACTGAGCCACACACCACTGAGCCACACACCACTGAGCCACACACCACTGAGCCACACACCACTGAGCCACACACCACTGAGCCACACACCACTGAGCCACACACCACTGAGCCACACACCCCTGAGCCACACACCACTGAGCCACACACCACTGAGCCACACACCACTGAAGACGAAGATGAATGAGGTCTGTTCTATATACACACCTCCACAATAAAGCAAATGGCAGATGTAATGTGGAAAAAGTTTTTTAAATCCCCCCTCAGCGCTATATGACAGATTGCTATATTCTCGGGATTTAAAAATTTCGCTGTGTAATTACAGAGTGCTGCATTGTGGTGGAGTTACCAGGACACGTGAGTGACAAGGGGTAATGTGTAAAGTGGTGTATAGTGCCTAGTCTGCCTACCACAACCCCAACTGTAAATGTGATAGCCTGGTTGCATTACTCTGTGGTTGGTAGGGTGACGGTCATGCCGGCTGGAGGACCAGGTACAAACGTCTCTGGATGCTAAAGAGGGCCTCAGTGTGTAGCCGAAATATGTAGCACTCGAATTATTTAATGTTTTGTCTGTATGTCTTTAAAGTTGACTTTATAAATGCATGAAGGAGCTCAGATGTATAAGTTCTGTTAAATGTTTACTGTGATCATTTTTTTTTTTATATTTATAGTTACACTTTATATGGTGTTGTAATTTTTTCTCTCTCTCTCTCTCTCTCTCTCTCTCTCTCTCTCTCTCTCTCTCTCTCTCTCTCTAACACACACCCATATACATACATACACACACACACACACACACACACACACACACAGTCGCGCATCGGTTCACAGCCTAAGAACAACTCCGTGATTCACGTGTCACTAAGGCTGTGTTACATGTGCCTAGTGGATGCCAGTGTCTACAATCACACAAGAGGGAAAAGCAAGTAAAACTCTGAAAAAGTTAGGGACGGCTAGTGTGTGTGTGTTGCCACCAGGGGTTTATCTCTAGTATTCGTTTTTATAAATCAAGCAAGATCACTAAGCGGTGAATAGAGTGATCAATAATCAGTGACAAGGGTGTATTAGGAAGAGTGACGAGGGTAAAACAAAATAATTATATGTATTTTGGTTGATGTGCGATCCTATGAAGGTATCACCGTATCGCATATCCCAGTCTCCTGTACTCACCTAAATGTACTCGTCTAATTGTGGTTGCAGGGGTCGATTCATAGCTCCTGGCTCTGCTTCTTCACTGGTAATCAAAAAAATGATAAGATTTCACTCTTCGCCATCGTCGAATTAGGAAGAGCCTTTCAGCGAACGTTTGATGACTCAACAGTGTTTTGGAAATTGAGTCATTCCAGGAATTTTGGAATGGGTTCCACATCTTTGGTCATAGAGCACCTGCACATGTTAATTATATCAATAATCCTGTAAACCCCTAGTTACCATACACCATTGTTAAAAGTTTTAAGCTGATTGGATGAGGGCCTTTACGTTTTTTTGAGCGAAATAAAATAATAAGGCTGGAAGAAAAAAAACAGGTAACTACTAAAAGGTTTTCCTTCAGGGATTCTTATTAACAATAAACAATGGAGATGGCAGCATCTCTTGAATAATTTATCTTTTGATCGTTGGAAAAGTTTGCACGTGCGGGAGTAAAGGATGTGATTAATTCAGTGGAATATTTAAAAACGACCGTGGAAGGTTTGAGAATGATTCCTAAGGTGGAGAGAGGGAAGTGTACCCACCTGGGGGTATTCCGAGGATCAACCAGGGCTTATCTCCAGTATTCATTTTTATAACAAGCAAAATCATTAAGCGATGAACAAAAATGATCAACAGTTGAGCTGTTTAGGAGCAAAGTTCAGTGAGAAGCGAGTATTAAGAAGAGTGACCAAGAAAATAATAATGATAAAAACAGTGGAGGATTAAGTGTGAAATGCAGCTCCGCCATATTTATTAAAGTATTTAGTTTTTTTAATGTGATAAAGATTCAAGAAGATGCCTCTGATGCTCTGCCCACGTGTGGAAGGAGGTAAGGAATAAGTAAACTTCAACAGCTGTAAGTAACTTGCTTGTAAATGGTGACACTTGGGTAGTTTGGGCGAGCAGCCCTCTGTTGGCTGTGCTATGGTCAGATTACTCATAACATAAATTTTCAACACTCTTGTAGCAGAGAAATCAAAGCAAAGATATGCACTCACACTCTCAATGGGATGACACACACACACACACACATCACATACATACACACACACACACACACACACACACACACACACACACACTCACTCACTCACACTCACACACACAGTGTTGCATGCATTAACTATTAAATGATTAAGCATATTTGCATATTTCGGTCCACCATCTTGATTCTTGTACCAGGGAAAACGATCATTGTTGCCTACTTGTCTCTCATGATAAGAAAACCTCTACTTGCTGATGAGTGAAAGAAAAACAGGAAATAATAGGAACATTAAACAACTAGGGAAGGAGGAGAGTGAAGGTGGTAGATTTCAATATTTAGATCAAATAACAGCTGACCTGACGAGCCAACTGAGGGAAAAGTCTGAAGGAAAGTTCAGTTCCCTTCAAGAGGAAACTGGGGAGGTGTGCAACAAACCAAGGGAAGAGGTTTAAGAAGAGTAAAGGGGGATAATCGGGCGAAAGTAAAAACCCTCAAATCGAAAGAGGAATTGAAAAAGTTGAAGGAGATCATAAAAGAAATGAGGGGGAGGGTAACATAGGCAGAGAAAGTTGAAGGAGATCATGAAAGAAATGAGGGAGAGGGTAACATAGGCAGATAAAATGACGAGATGCAGAGGGATACAACAAAAGACAAAGAAGGAAAGTCACTAATGGAGATATATTCTTTGAAGATGAGGCTAGGGATGTAATGCAAGAGACAACAAGGGAGGTGACAACAAAAATTTGGCGGAAAAGATAATGGGAAAAAGAGGAAAGTCTGCAGAAATCAAAAGGTTGAAGGAGACCGAAGAAGCAGAAGATTGAATGGGTGCATTGAAGAAAGGAAGAGACAGAGCAGATAGCAAATTTTTAGGTAGTTGGGAGATTCTTCCATTGCAAACAAAGCCCCATCAAACTAACATTCTGGTCACACATATAGACTGGAAAAGGATCCTAAGACCACTAAAACACTTCAGTCATGTATACCTGGATCGAGATCGAATGGTAACCGAGAGGGAGCAGCCGAGGGGGTATGTAAAAACCCATTATGCATAGAGAATAGCAGCGAACAAAGGGCCAGGAGGAGGGAGCATCCCGAGCCCATTTCCAGATGAACCCAACTCAAGGCCCTCCCACACTTACCCAGGGCCAATACTATCACCAACCTTAGCTCTTCTTCCTTATCATCACACCCTTCTTCCCTATCTTTCCTGATGCCTTTTCACTGAGCTCTTTCCGTGCCTTGATGCGCATACTAATCCCAGTTCTATCTACCCACTCCTGCAAAAAGACTAGATAACACAAACCAGTGTATGGTAAGAGAAAGAAAACTCAAGAGTGAGTTACACAAATGCAGATTTATTATTATACCAGAGTGTTCGGTTGAAAGAACGAATTGCTGAGGTAACTTCACGAATCGTAACTATCACAGAGACAAAGCTGACCGAAATGAAATCAAATGTCGTATTCCCACCTGGCTATCAAGTAATATGGAAAGAGTGAGGTAAAAGAGAAAGCAGAGGAGTGGCACTGTTACTCAGATAGTGGAGTTTTGACTATATGAAAGGGATAAATGGAAATGGGGCAAATGACTTCATAGTGGCTCAGTATAGATTGGGGGACCCAAAGTAAGTGCAGTAACCCACTACCTAACAGTAGAATATGAAGGCAACCAAGAAAAAAGAGATGGTAGAAATCCTAGCAGGAACTAGGAGTACACAGAAGGCTGAGGCAAGCTACTTATCATGCATGAATTTCAACTACAAAGAAATAGACTGGGTGGAATGGGACACACATGGGGGATTGGAAACGTGGTGGACTAAGTTGAAGGAGGTGAAGAATACAAAAAAAGTGACTATACCATAGCTGGAACAGTTCACGATAAACCTACACTTCGGGAAGGAACTTTATGATGAAGTTTCGGTAGGTCCTGGATCATTGTTAGTGACCAATACGGTCTGAACTGTGCAAGTTTCGAAGAATATTACGATAAACACAGAAGTCAACGACATCATTAAGATAAGCTTAGCTACAGACCAGTACCCAGCCGAAATAGTATCTCGATCTTTATAGGTCAGCGACCTTGATATACCGGCCAGCCACCCCAATGGGATAACATTATATTTCTGGAAGGGTAGCTGGTATATAGTGTGGGACTATACTTGTGCATCTACTCTAGCCGACGCCTACGACCGTACTTAAATCCCCTTCCCCCCCCCCCACACACACTTAATATCCTACTTTCGTGGAAAATTATAATACGAGACGCGGACGTGAAATAAAATAAATTCTGAAAGACAACGAAAACTAGGTACAGCCAAATCTGCATCGGAACCAAAGACAATAATAGACCCTTGGTACAACCAAAACTGCATCGTAAACAAAGACAATAACAGACCCTTGGTACAGCCAAAACGGCATCGCAACCAAAGACAACAACTAACCCTTGGTACAACCAAAACTGCATCGTAACCAATCCTCTAGCGGACAAAACTCAATATGTGTAAATGGGGGCACCAACTGGGCGCTACATCCCTCCCCAAATTGGAAATGTGATAAATCGGCGAGTAAGCCGCTTGAACAGACTCTGCCTTCCTCAAGGATTGAATTAGAATCCGGAAATATTGCA
This sequence comes from Cherax destructor, assembly GCA_009830355.1. NCBI lineage: Eukaryota > Metazoa > Arthropoda > Malacostraca > Decapoda > Parastacidae > Cherax > Cherax destructor. Next base: position 240,956 of record WNWK01000512.1, on the reverse strand, counting down.
GACTGTCACTAATTCATCACCAGTACAGCATCTTGCCCGCCCTTAATGACCTTCCGCTGCAACTGCCACGCTTCTCGCAACTCTTTGAGGCTCTTAGGAGACTCTTGTGCCTCCTGGGAAACTCTTGGTGCCTCCTGGGAGACTCTTGGTGCCTCCTGGGAGACTCTTGGTGCCTCCTTGGAGACTCTTGGTGCCTCCTTGGAGCCTCTTGGTGCCTCCTTGGAGCCTCTTGGTGCCTCCTTGGAGCCTCTTGGTGCCTCCTGAGAAACTCTTGGTCCCTCCTGAGAGATTTTTGGCGCCTTCTGGGACACTCTTGGTGCCTCCTGGGAGATACTTGGCGCCTCTTAGGAGACTCTTGACATCCCTAGGAGATTGGTTCCTCCTGGGAAATTTTTGGGAGACTCTTCGTTTCTCGTGGGAGATTCTTAGGAGATTCTTCGACGCTACTGAGAGAGACTTGAATGTTGTTGACTCTGTGAGATACTGAAGATGCCGCTGCTCTCTTATCTCTTTCTCTCTCTCTCTGTCTTTTTCTGTGTGTGTGTGTGTGTTTCTGTCTCTGTCTCTGTCTCTCTCTCTCTTACGAAACTGTCATTTTGGCATCCTCACCTATCCCAGTAATGTCCTCCCAGATTCCTATACTTGCGTGACTTTACTCTTGTAGGACTTAAAAAAAAAAAAAAAAAAAAAAAAAAAAAATTAACTAACGAACTCCTAGGTGGAAGGCTGGAAGGCTCAGCACACCCTCCAGAAGAACATAAGAAGGATCACTTATGGCCCCAGCTGTACCTAGGAGGAGGGAGACATCTTGCGAGACTGCTTCGATTCCCGAGGCGCTCCAGGCAACACTCTATAATAGCATTGCCTAAGACGCTTTCTGCTGGAGACTCGTGATGCAAGAGACATCTTTCCTTCAGGGAAAACAGCCGCGTGTTGAACATAATGTGTGTAAGCTTATATATTCGCAGGTTGGTGGCGACGGGGTGTGCCTCTGTGTGTACTCACCTAATTGCAGTTGCAGGGGTCGATTCAGAGCTCCTGGTTCTGTGTGTGTGTGTGTGTGTGTGTGTGCGTGTGTGCGTGCGTCCGTGCGCGCGTGCGCGTGTGTACTTGCATATTTGTACTCGCCTATTTGTGGTTGCAGTGTCGAGTCCAGGCCCTGTCTCTTCGCTAGTCGCTACTAGGTCCACACTTTCCCTTCTACAAGAGCCTTATCGTATCTCATCTTAAAGCTATATATGGATGCTGTCTCCACTCTCCAGCCTATTTCACTTCCTGACAACTCTAAGACTGAAGAAATAATTTCTTAACATCCCTGTAACTCATCTGAGTTTTTTTTAAATTCCAGATGTGACCCCTTATTCATGTGTCCCATCTCTGAAACATTCTTACCCTGTCCACCTTGTCAATTCCTCTCAGTATTTTATACGTCGTTATCATGTGTCCCCCCCCCCATCCCTACCGTCCTCGTGTGTGTATAATTACCTCTTTGTAATTACCTATTTCATTTTGCTAGGGAAACTACCGCAGACACTTGGTTCCGCCTTTTAACTTATGACTGACTTGAAATATCTATTTCAAGTCATTGTTCAGTTAATTCAATTCCTTAGTCACACTGAAGCTGAAGAAATGTTTACCGTCATCCCTACAGCTCATTCAGTTGGAGAGTTTTGCACTGTGTTCTCTTGTTTTTGTTACATTCTTGTATATAACATGTCTCTATCTAGCATGCCATAACACCAGAGTATTTTGTATTTAGTGGTTATATTCAACCCTGTTCATCCATTGACAAGCTCAACCTCTCGTATTCTCTATAACTCGTTCCTCTTAACTCGGGTACCAGAGTTGATGCACTCCTTTGTACTTTCACAAGCTATTCTATGCTATTCTGTTGACGTGCACCTGAGGACAGACTCTAAACAAAAGCTGTTTTATGGTCTCTTTCCTTAGCCGTTTTCCCCTCCCAAAAACTGATATCAGTCATAGGCTCCTTTTCCCAGTACCCAGCTCCTTAACTTTGGGTTTGCCCAGGTAAATTTCAGTAACCATTTAACTATTCTTGAAAGTATGTCCGTTTCTTCTTGTAACTTTATCTCGTTCTCTTCAGATTTTATTCTCAATATCTTCAAATCATCTGCCAGCAAGGATATAAAGGAGCTCATTTCTGTAATCAGATCATTAATATACCTGAAAAACAATGTGGATCCCAAAACTAAACTCTGAGACGTCCACTAGTTACACTCTCCTAACCTTATAGTGTCTGCTTTCTGTTGCTCAACTAATACTATGTCCATGCTAAAACTTTATTTTAAACCCAGCTTATTCTCCAATTTACCTAATAGACTTCAGTATAGCAATAATCACAAGTTTTCACAAGTCTGCTGACACAAGTCTCGAGTGCTCAGCTTTCAAACGTGCTTCCTTGGACCCCGTCCCTCCCATGCTGAATAATATGTTTCTGTCCTCCTAGCCTCTGTCCCCCTGTATATTTTATATCCTGTAATCATATTTCTTTTTGTTCTTGTTCTTCCTGATTTACGAAGTAAAGTTCGTTCGTTCTTTATGCAGTGGCTTTTGTTCTGCTTATTACGAATAAACTTGAAGCACTGTAAAATTATCGTCCAAAAAAAACATGAAGCTTATAAACATTTATTTTTCAGCAGAAAATTGGAACTAACTTCAAAATGTGTACTGGTGCAAAATATCCTGGCATTATTATTGCATTCTTAGGGAAGGGCTGAATCTCTAAGGGTCATGCTGGGTAATGGAAAGTAATCGGGTTAAATGCTAAGAGAATAGCTCTAATTCCCTGGGTAAAAATCCCTTCGCCAGCATCAAAGAATCCTCCCCCCTCCCCCCTCTTCAAAAGAAGTTAACATGACAATACTAAGGAAAGCAGTGGCGAAAAAGTAACCGCTACAAAAATCTTAGATTATACCCTACTTAGGATAGCCAATGAAGGTCTCCAAACATTGTTCAGTTTGTTAACAATGATAATTAAATGAAAAGTATGTTATTAAAACATGAGGACTTAATAACATTGGTACTAATAGTTTTGTAGTGTGTAGAGCAACTATCGTGCAACAGTGTAATACAAGAGAGATTAACGTTATATTCGCAACGAAGCTTGGTATGGAGGCGATCTACATGAACTAACCAAGAGTGGCGTGCGGTGACCCACACGAATTAGGACTGTCATAGTAGTAAGCCATATGAACCAAGTCTGGCATAGTGGTCACCCTCACAACAATGACTGGCATAGTGGTCACCCTCACAACAATGACTGGCATAGTGGTCACCCTCACAACAATGACTGGCATAGTGGTCACCCTCACAACAATGACTGGCATAGTGGTCACCCTCACAACAATGACTGGCATAGTGGTCACCCTCACAACAATGACTGGCATAGTGGTGAACGAGGCGAACTAATAATCTAAATTCGAGATTAAAAAGTACCTGGAGGAGATGGAGGAAGCAGCGAAGTCTTCTCCCTGATGGTATATGTAGATAATGCTAACTTTTGTGTTGGCTTGCGACTGGTCCCTGAGCCCCAGACTTCAAAACTGCAACCCAGGCTTTGATCTTTTTGCCTTTTGTTCTTACAGAGGCTTAATATTGAGCGCAGCAGTCGGCCGCTTCACGTGCACTTCTGATTCGAACACCATCATGGAACTCCGCCGCTTCACGTGCACTTCTGATTCGAACACCATCATGGAACTCCGCCGCTTCACGTGCACTTCTGATTCGAACACCATCATGGAACTCAGTGACAAAAAAATTCTTTTGAAACTGGAAACTTTTTGTGTTCATCGTTCACCACTTCTGGGAACTCTAGTTTTAATATAGCGGAGTAGTTTCTGCTGTCTAGGCAACAGTGTGTATAACTATGTGCGGGTTCTGGGCGTATCGGCTATCGATGTGACTGGAATGGATATACATGCTACGTAAATAAGTCAAGATTCAGATATCTATGATCTCCAGATGATTCTGATGTACGGTATCGCCCACGCTATAGACTATTCATATCCTTATTGGAATGCGATATGTGGTTATTCCAGTTGACGTATCAGCCTTTGGGGAGTGATGGAGAGTGAATGACAAATTGATAACGGCTTGGAGGACCAGTTACGATCAAGAGTAATGGAGGTGAGCCTTTCGCCGCGCCCACGAGAAATATGCGAGAAGTTTTACCCTCAAGTGAGCTTTGTTTCACATTAAGGTGAGTGAGAGTAACGGAGAGTCGTATTATAGATGAATCAGGACCACCTGAACGTGCCTGAAAAACTGCTGAGGAAACTTAACAACGCAAATAGCGTCCAGGTGATGGAAAAAACTGCTGGGAGACTAACACAAATTGCGAACATTATTAAAAAACTGGAGGAAACTGAACAACGGAAATAACGTTAAGGCTATTGAAAAACTACTGAGGAATGGGTGAAAGGCACTTAGAGATATGTAGTTATCGGTATACACAAGGTGAGAGGTTGTCTTAATACCTCCCACAGGGATTTTTAATATCCTTGACTGGGAGTGAACAGGTAACACAAGCCTTAATGGCCCTCAACCTAGACAGGCCAAAATCGTAATGAACGAAGGCAACTACGCAAATACCTTGCGAAAAGAAAACCAAAGTCACTGTTCTGTCTTCACTGAGAACCATAAACGAGGTTGAAGTAATACTTGAAAATTAGTGTATAGGAAACAGAAGCTACGCTGTATGATATACAGCTGCAGTGCTGCATGGTACACGGCTGTAGTGATGCATGATACACAGTTGTAGTGCTGCATGATACACAGCTGTATTGCTTCATGAAACTCAGTTGTATTGCTGCATGGTACACAGTTGTAGTGCTGCATGATACACAGCTGTATTGCTGCATGGTACACAGTTGTAGTGCTGCATGATACACAGCTGTAGTGCTGTAAGATACACAGCTGTAGTGCTGTAAGATACACAGCTGTAGTGCTGTAAGATACACAGCTGTAGTGCTGTAAGATACACAGCTGTAGTGCTGTAAGATACACAGCTGTAGTGCTGTAAGATACACAGCTGTAGTGCTGTAAGATACACAGCTGTAGTGCTGTAAGATACACAGCTGTAGTGCTGTAAGATACACAGCTGTAGTGCTGTAAGATACACAGCTGTAGTGCTGTAAGATACACAGCTGTAGTGCTGTAAGATACACAGCTGTAGTGCTGTAAGATACACAGCTGTAGTGCTGTAAGATACACAGCTGTAGTGCTGTAAGATACACAGCTGTAGTGCTGTAAGATACACAGCTGTAGTGCTGTAAGATACACAGCTGTAGTGCTGTAAGATACACAGCTGTAGTGCTGTAAGATACACAGCTGTAGTGCTGTAAGATACACAGCTGTAGTGCTGTAAGATACACAGCTGTAGTGCTGTAAGATACACAGCTGTAGTGCTGTAAGATACACAGCTGTAGTGCTGTAAGGTACACAGCTGTAGTGCTGTAAGGTACACATCTGTAGTGCTGTAAGGTACACATCTGTAGTGCTGTAAGGTACACATATGTAGTGCTGTAAGGTACACATCTGTAGTGCTGTAAGGTACACATCTGTAGTGCTGTAAGGTACACAGATGTAGTGCTGTAAGATACACAGCTGTTACAGGTGGTGCGAGCCGAGACAGACTTGTTACAGTCGATGCTCTTCAAGATTAAACTGGTTACAGGTGTTGAGGAGTGGCACGTGCATATAACAGGGGATTTCAAACAAGTGAGAAATTTTTGACCAAGGGCTATCTGAGATGAGACGTTGAAGTTTATTCTGTGGTTTAGAAGAATAAATTTGTGAATTTAGGCGATCAGAGTCAAAAGCAATGGTAGTGAGAAGGTTACAGAGATCTTGTGGAAGAGAAGCAAAGAGGTGGCTGACGCCGTCAGCGTTAACGCGCTCTTTGTTTCTCTTCCACAAGATTTCTGTAACCTTCTCACTACCATTGCTTTTGACACTTCTCGCCTGAATTCACAAATTCATTCTTCTAAACCACAGAATAAACTTCAAAGTGAGAAAACGCTGGCCGTGATGCGGGTTGCTCCGTGGCCTGGTACACGGGGTAGGACACGAGCTGGGGCACACAGTGGCCACAGGTTAGGACACGAGCTGGGGCACACAGTGGCCACAGGTTAGGACACGGGCTGGGGCACACAGTGGCCACAGGTTAGGACACGAGCTGGGGCACACTGTGGCCACAGGTTAGGACACGAGCTGGGGCACACTGTGGACACAGGTTAGGACACGACCTAGGTGAACAGGGTCTCTCACATATGCTGGTTTTCAGGAGTGGATACCGTGCCGGGTTATCGATGCACGGCAATAAACTCTGACGGGAATTATAAATTACTCGGGTTCGTTTTTACGGCAAATTCACTCTCACGTGAGTGACATTAAATAAGAGAACACACAACTCCATAGAATATGCTCTCCATAAAAGTGTTTGGTAAAGTTTTCCCATTTCCCTTATGACGTTATATATATTGCAAAAGTCGCAGTCAAGTCGATTTGCATGATTATTTACTAGAAACACTAATGTCTGGCCGTGGATAGCGAAGTTTGGCCTCAGACCGAACTACCAGAGTAAGGCTCGAAAAGAATGCCACTGGTAGTACAAGTTGTCGTTTCATAACCACCCTAAGGCTGAAAAAATACTTTCTAACATCCCTGTGACTTGTGTTTTCAACTTTCACCTGTGCCCTCGTGTACCTGTTTCCTTGCTTTTAAACGGTCTGTCCTTTCTTCTAATGTCAACAGGTTTAACTCCCTTAATCTCTCTTCTTAACACATACCATTTAGCTATAGAACAAGTCTCGTTCAAACGTTTCTTCATATGCTTGATCAGGGGCGGGTGCCATACTGGTACTACATACTCTAATATGGGCCCGACATGTGCCGTATACAGTATCGGGAATCCTTGTTTAGGTTTTTGAAAGCTAATCTTAGATTTGCCAGAAGCGTGTTTGTTGCAGCAGTTATTAGGTCGATGTGTGCCTCAGGCGATATGCTCAGTACAGTGCTTACCCCGAGATCCTTCTCCATGGATGAAGTTTGTAGCCATTGCCCTCCAAGAGCCAGCACTCCGTCTGCTGTCTTCTTTTTCATCCCTAATCTTTATAACTTTGTACTTGATGGGGTTAAATTTTAGTAGCCAATTACCACAGCAAGACTCCAACCTTTCATGTCAATTTGTAGTCTTTCCTTGTTCACCTGTTTGCATTCTTCTCATTAGTTTCGTATCATCTGTGAACAGTGATACCTCTGATTCTATCCTTTCCATCTTGCCGTTCGCATATACAAGAAATAGTACCGGTCTTAGTATTGATTCTTGTAGAACCCCAGTCGTCACTTGCGCCCATTCCGACAATCACTCGTTCTTTCCTTCCTTTTAATTATTCCTTGATCCATTTTAGTGTCTTTCCTGTTCTTCCTGCCTGCTCTTAGTTTTTATCCCAAACTGTCTTATTTTTTTTTTTTTAACTATTCAAAAGAGTCTGCTTAAGGAGCAAATCGCAAATATACAACATATAAATTGAGAACACATTTGCACAAGTCTCCTTCAACTTAGTGTTGTTGATTGCCTATTGTGTATGGTTGTAGTAACTTGTCTCGATTTGCATTAAAGTTAGTGAAAAAATGAAGAACCTAGTACGCTGCAATTGAAAGATTTTAAACAGTTATTTGGACACATGTTCAACCAGTCACCTCGAAGCGAGAAAGTGCATCTCGTCAGGATAAAGATGTGAGGCTTACCTAAATTTAATAACTTTTAGTGGAATTTCACATTTCGAAGGACGTAGTTACCACCTAGGACTTTTTAAAGTATCTGCGGTGAGGGACCTTCTCCAATCCCCACGTGAAAATCCAGATATGGACATACAAATACACATTAAGGCCATTCCTTATCTTTGCTCTTAGCCCCCTCCCCCACCTTCCTTTTTGAAAATTACTCACACCACCCATCGTCCATTAAGAACCGCTAGTTTAATAGAACAGATAAGTAGGAATTATATGCTCCATCAGAGTAAAAGGTGTGTGAGAGACATGGGGCGGAGCTCTGTGTCATTAGGTCGGAAAAATAAACACATAAGCAGTATAATGTGATCCTTTATTGACAACGTTTCGCCCACGCAGTGGGCTTTATCGAGTCACAGACAGGTAGATCTGTCTGTGACTCGATAAAGCCCACTGCGTGGGCGAAACGTTGTCAATAAAGGATCACATTATACTGCTTATGTGTTTATTTTTCCATTGTGTCGGTATTTTATACCATTTATTTCCGTCATTAGGTCGTGTGTTGGTTCTGTTTGTCAGTGAATTTATTTGTGCAATGTCCAATACTGAAAATACCCTAATTTTGTTCGGTGGTATTTTGTCTGATTTGCAGATACTTCTAGGATTGTCCTTCATGCTTTGTCTTCTTAATCACCAGATTAAGGAGCTTAGTGAGTACATTCAGGTAGCGTGCATGTCTGTCTTGTAATTAGTGAACGAATTATTAAGCCTCTGCTTTTCCTTGCTCTGAATGAATCACGCGGGTTTATAGCTTATATGATTATTTGCACCACATCCTGTACAGGAAATTGGGGTCATGCTCGCATTTAAGTCACACCTATTGCGTTTACAAACAAACAAATTTTATTTATGTGCAAACGTTACACTGTGTGATTTACATTTTATAAAATGTTGTTAAGTACAAAGAAAGCCAGTAACATGCTGGAGCATTTCCGGCTGAGGAAGCAGATAATTTCTGAAAATAAATAAGCAACAGTTATGTAGGCTAAATGATTTTACCGAATCCCTCCACTGATATTTCCTTCTTCTCACACTCCGACAACACGTCAGTCCTCTGGATCACTCGTCTCTACTCATTCTGAGACCTAACACTCGCAATTTAAAGTATTTGCTTAACAGTACCTCGTTCCCACCTTCTTCCCAGCTACTTCACTTCCAACCATCTACTCTAGTCACACAATCCCTTCGTCGGTCTGTCTTGCTCCAGTTTTGTCTAGACCAAACAATATCTGTAATCCTTTTCCCATTCATTGCATTTTCCCTTTCATACTCCACATGGTATTTTAATTTCTTAATATTAACACTAAATGTTCCCGTCAGACAGGATATTTGCAGCTCCTCCTCCCTGCTGCGATACATGAAAACCATACCTCACACTCAAACAATAGTGTTGATATCACTATATTCAAATTTATTCTTATTTCTTTCCTCAGACTACAACATTTCTGCAGTTTTCTTTCCCCTCATCTGATTTGTATTTGCTCCGTCCTTTATATATATATATATATATATATATATATATATATATATATATATATATATATATATATATATATATATAATCATTTACCAAATGAGGCAGGCCAGGATTCGACCCCACGAACATTGTCCCGCCTCAAGAGGCCAAACATTGTACATGTCGCCCTACCATCTGAGCCATCGATCCTACCAGATGGTAGGGCGATATGTACAATGTTTGGCCTCTTGAGGTGGGACAATGTTCGTGGGGTCGAATCCTGGCCTGCCGCAGTTTGGTAAATGATTCAAAACCATTTGTTTCGTGGTTCCATTGCTATATATATATATATATATATATATATATATATATATATATATATATATATATATATATATATATATATATATATATATATATATATATATATATATATATATCAATAACAGTGCGACTAGCCAGGATTCGAACCCACGTTGTTTTGGCCTGCTTCATGGTGAGCGAAAACCACATGACGCTCTAACTCACAGAACCACCAAATCCTATGGGTTAGAGCGTCATGTGGTTTTCGCTCACCATGAAACGGGCCAAAATAACATGGGTTCGAATCCTTGGCTAATCGCAGTGTTGTTATTGATCAATACCACTCGTTCGTGGGTATTTTGTCTTTAAATAAAATCTATATAAAATATAGGGGTGGTAGGAGAAAACAATTTTCAAACAGCTTCAGGGAGAACCTTGAATTTTCCCTGATGCAAGTTTATTTTTTCTCTGAGGATGAGGGTCCCCAGGACAGTTCCAGAGGTGGTACCTCCTATGTATATATATATATATATATATATATATATATATATATATATATATATATATATATATAATATATATATATATATATAATTAATGTCGTACCGAGTAGGTAAAATTGGTCAATTAGCAAGAACTCGTTTAAAATTAAGTCCTTTCTAAAATTTTCTCTAATACGTTTAAAGATATATTTCTTCATTTATGTTAAAGATATATTTCTTCATTTATGTTAATGTTAAAATTTATAATTTTGAACCAAAAGAACTTTAGAAAACTTACCTAACCTTATTATATCAAATGCAATTTAATTTAGCCTAATCCAGCTAAATATATTTTAGATAAGTTTACAATAATTTAATAATAAACAAACACAATGAAATATATTTTTTCGTTAGGTTCAGAATGGATTTTTGCGAAATTATTGCATACACAAATTTTCGCTTGCCTTATTCGGCAAGAAGAGCGTTGCTATTTAAGCCAAAATTGCAAGTTTTACCTATTCGGCAAGACATATATATATGTATACTATGGCCAATTTTAATAATTATTGAGCATTAAAAATGTATGGATAGTTATCAGCTTTTAATAGTCTAAAATTTATTTAAGATGTTCTGTCGTGTACACTTGACACGAGAACTGCGTGTAAGAAAACTAAAGGTCTGCCATTTACTGTGTTACAACTTCCCCATAATATTTACTTTATCTGGTAGAGCAATTAGGTGCATGACGCACATGCTCCTCAGTAGTGAAAAGGCGTTGAAAGCTTAGCGTATTTAAAAATGCTTAAGAATGTCTAAAAGTCAATTCATATAAAAAAAAAAATCTTTCAGCGATTTTAAATCATATACGCAAGTCATGTGTTTTTATGGGCACACTGTTGATAAGTTACCGCCATTCCGTCCTAAAGTACATAAATTAATTCGAAACTTACTGATGAACCTCAAGGTTTCAGTGGAATTTTTACCCAGCCCATAATAGAAAAGATGAATGAAATTATTTGTAAAACCTACGAGCGCGTCTTTGTAAGTTCGAAGCAAATTATCTGAAGATTTTTTAAGACATCTGGAAGCAATTTGTAGCATAAAATAATCAGGGAAAAGAAAACCACAAGATATCCTCCCTGGGGACACGTTGTGTCGCTCGGGATGATTTAAGATGATGGTCACAAAATTAACTTCTAATACGATGACGATAATGATGTACATCAAAGATGATAATTATGATTAATGCTAATAATGCGGAATAATGGAAGCTATGACACTGGAGATGGTGTTGAATAATTGATATAATAAAGAAGAAAAATGACGCTGTACATCACTCGGATGTTGTCATCATTTTCAAGAGGGTTAAAGAAGTTGATGAAGATGTTAATGATGGAAATGGGAACACATTTCGAACTAAGAGATAAGTACAATGATGAAGCTGAATGAATTTGAACACAGTTTCAGTGTTTAAAATTCTCATTATTATTGTTAGTATTATTATTTATTTACATAAAAATCGCAACACCCGTTTACTAACTAAAATTGTTATAAATATGACCTAAATTTTTAAAGGGGTGGACGGGTAAGCCAGCGGAAGGCCTCGGTCAGATGACCAAAAGCTCCAACGGTGGGTCATCATTTGACTAAGACCCGCGTCAGGAAACGCATGTTATGTTTCCTGACGAACCTTACATAACCTAACCTAAACCTGTTTACTATACCAATTAGTTTTAAAATGTTCCAAGCCCTCCATACTAAGAAAATTTTTGAAATGTTTCATCATTTATAATAGGTTTCCCAGGTTCATTTCAATTAGATTAGCCAAATTAGATTTATCCTCTTTCATAATATCATCAGCTCTATTCTTTTGACATAACACCATCTATAGAAATATAAGAAAAGCTATGAATTTGTTCGTCTCACTTCTGTTTTTCTTTTTTCATCTAGTTTTGGTCTGTTTCGCTGTTAGTTCTCCTGATAAGCTATTTTATAATAGAGCTTGTCTCTGTTATTTTATAAAGATGGGGTGGTAGGGGAAGTGGAATATTCAAATGGCATCAGGAAGAAATCCAAATTTTCTTCCTTGAAGCCTTTTTATCCACTTCTCCGAGGCTATGGGTCCCACAATTTGTACCAGAGGTGGACCCCATCTTATATATATATATATATATATATATATATATATGACGTGCCGATTAGGTAAAACTGGTCAATTAGCAAGAACTCATTTAAAATTAAGTCCTTTCTAAAAAATTATCTTATACGTTTAAAGATATATTTTTTTCATTTATGCTAATGTAAAAATTAATAATTTTGTACCAAGAGAAACATTGAAAACCTACCTAACCTTATTACAACAAGCGCAATTTAATTTAGCCTAACCCAACTAAATATGTTTTAGATACGTTAACATTAATTTAATAATAAACAAACACAATGAAATATATTTTTTTCCTTAGGTTCAGAATGATTTTTGCGAAATTATTCCATACACAAATATTTGCTTGTCTTATATGGCAAGAAGAGCGTTGCTATTTAAGCCAAAATCGCAAGTTTTACCTAATCGGCACGACATATATATATATATATATATATATATATATAATGTCATGCCGAATAGGTAAAACTGGTCAATTAGCAAGAACTCGTTTAAAATTAAGTCCTTTCTAAAATTTCTCTTATACGTTTAAATATATATTTCTTCATTTATGCTAATGTAAAAATTACTAATTTTGTACCACAAGAACCTTAGAAAATTTACCTACCCTTATTATAACAAGCGCAATTTAATTTAGCCTAATCCAGCTAAATATATTTTTGATAAGTTTACAGTAATTTAATGACAAACACAATGAAATATATTTTTTTCGTTAGTTCAGAATAATTTTTGCGAAATTACTGCATACACAATTTTTCGCTTGTCTTATTTGGCAAGAAGAGCGTTGCTATTTAAGCCAAAATCGCAAGTTTTACCTATTCGGCACGACATATATATATGTGTGTGTGTTCCTTCACCATCCCCAAAGTTTACGCCAAATTCTAACCCTACCATCTGCATGTTGCAATAGAAACCCGATTCGTCAGACCAGGCGACATCTTTACAAACTTCAACTGTCCAGTTTTAATTAGCCTGTGGCCACTGTAGCCTCATCCACCTTAAGGTTTGACCTGTTTGTGCTCAGAGATGCTTTCCTACATACTACTGTTGTAACACATGGTTATTTGAGTTACTGTCGCCTTCCTGCCAGCCTGAACCAGTCTGGCCTTCTCTGACCGCTCTCTCATTAGCAAAGAGTTTTCGCCCACAGAACTCCCACTCACTGGATATTTTGTGTTTTTCACGCCATTCTCTGTAAACATTAGAGACTGTTGTGCATGGAAATTCCATGAGATCAGTTTCTGAGATACTCATCCCACCCCGTCTGGTATCAACAATCATCCTACGGTCAAAGTCACTTAGATCACATATCTTCCTCTTGCCCATGTCTGCATGCTTATAGGCACTGAGACGCTGCCGCGTTATTAGCTTATTAGATATTTGAATTAATGAGGTGTACCTAATAAAGTGGTGACTGAGTGTATTGCTCTATTCATCATCTTGTGAGTGAATACCTAGTACTTTCAGGAACAGAACTTAGCTTGTAATGTCTGGTCTTGTGTTTAGGGTACTAAACACTGAAGGCTTTAACAATCGAGGAGAAATCTAATCTAGCTAATCTAATTGAAACGAAACTGTGAAGCTTATTGTAAATGAAATAACATTTGAGTGAAAGTACTCAGTACAAAGAAGGGCCAGAACAATAATGAGAGAAGGAGGATTCTAAAATTTCTGTAATTAAATGACAGACGGATTTAGCGATTTTTTAATTTAATGTAATAATAATAATAATAATAATATGGAAGAAAAATATGGAAGGAAAAACAAAAGGAGAGAAAGAAGTGTAGTTGTAGTGAGTCATTTTTAGGTATTCCCGAAGAGGGACCTGGAGGAGGTTGCCTGATATTTTTTCCTCCAAATTTTCTATTTTAATTCGATTATAACTCTCAGAACGTTTCATCCAATCGGCTTTAAATTCATAGAACACTCGGCATGTTCACGTACCCTATGACCAAAGCTGTTGAACCCCTTCCAAGCATTCTGGAATGGCTCACATCGCTTTCAAAACTTCCAGTGGCGAAGTATCAAACGCTCAGGAAAGGTGCTTAAAAATCTGATAATTTCAGAGAGTAAAATTCATGTGTATAGATGCAGGTTTAATCATTATGTGTAAAAGAGTGACATCTTTTTTTCAATTTGATATAGTTAAAAAAAATTGTTTCCTTCTGATTGGCTTCAATATTTATTGGTTGATACATCTTAGGTCCAGGATAGTTTTGCCTACATCCGGACAGATTTATGTAGTAAATTGTTCAGAAAATCTGGAACCGTGGAAATCCGTGCCATAACTAGAGAAAGACTTATCTGATTGGCTTCAAATTGTCATCACTGGTGTGGTTTCCTGAACACAAGGCTCACGCTACTATTAGGTGGAATAATCCCACTTTACCAGTTTTATTGAATAAATACTGATGTTCACTTTTATTCATTAACTAAAAAATGCTTCTTCTGAGTGGTTTCAAATATTTTCATAGATGTCTTTTTAAGTTTAACTTGTGGAACTTAACTATTTTCGGAACATTCTCAGCAATATTTGTGTTTACTTCCTCACAATTTTTTTTTTTACTCAAGAACTCCTTACCCGATCGGCTTCAAATTTTTAAACGGTGGTGTAAGGTATTTCGGGCAAGAGTCATGGGACTTTTTCCATGCATGGGTTCTCTATGCAGTGTTAGATAAGCCATTTCCTAATTTGCTCGTCTGATCGGCTTCAGAGTTTCAACACTGGTGTTTCCTACTTGAAAGAAGGTTGGTATATTCAATGGAGCGTGTAGGTGCCATTTTTGCTGCTTTTAATCTTTTATTTGACCTTATGGCATAATTTTACTTTGATGCTTGTGAGGGGGTTCTTGATCCAAGGAACTGGACTAGCCTTGCCCCTGCTTGGATTGATTTTGAATTCTTCCCACTCTACAGGTTGATCTTAAAATATAACAATAGTGAATTACATCAATCTTCAATGACTGATGCAACGCATGAAATAGATGAAACGTTTAATGGGTTTGGTTATGTATGTAGAAATTTTGTAGGATTTTGTGCACCTAGAAAATGCATCTTCTGGTCACTTTTAAACATTTAATGCTGATGTATTTTCCCTAAAGTAAACTAACTCTTGATATAGGTTGTTTTAGTTATAAGGTGCCCATTTTATTAGTCAAATTGGTTCCTGTGACTTAATTGAAATATGTCTTTTCTGATCAGAAATAAATCACAGTTCCTGATTTTATTTAGTTATCGTAAATAAACTTATAACATCCGTGTGCCGTCAAGATCATTGTTAAAAATATAAAATGTTATATACACTAAGCTTACATAAAACTTACATATTTATCTACTTATTATTTGCTGTACTTACTTTCTTAAAAGCTGCTCAGTCTTACAGAAACATTTATATTGATTTTACCATCTGTAAGTTCCAGTTTGTTTTTATAAGAAATTGGAAAAAATGAAATACCGCATTTCATGTGATAATTCCTGACTGTCGCATCTAATAAGCTTCAACGCTTTCATGTTGATAACTTGATAGCGTGACATCTCGGCGGATTCAAGATTAATGTGCGTGTGTGTTTAGGATATTGGTCACTAGTCCCTCTGAATGATTTGAATTAGACTGGGTTTGTGTATATCCTGATTTACCATTTTTACTGAAGATTTTTGGAATATTTGTATTCATACGATGACTTGTTAATGCCTCTTCTGATCCCCTACAAATATACAAAGCTATTTCCGTCACTCTATCAATCGGGTTCATTGACGCACAGGGAACTAAGGTTATGCAATATAAATAGCAAAAAAGGCACAATACCGTGACTGGAACAATACACAAATAACCCGCAATTTAAGAAAGGAGCTTACGACGACGTTTCGGTCCGACTTGGACCATTCTCAAAGTCCAAGTCGGACCGAAACGTCGTCGTAAGCTTCTTTCTTCAATTGCGGGTTATTTGTGTATTATGCAATATACCTTTCTCGGGTCGCGCAGCGTCCAAACCACGTCTAGTGATGCAGTATTTCGCCCATGGGTGGACATTTTGAAATACATAAGTGATATGAGCATCAAACAGCATAATAGTACAGTGGTAAGGTGCAAGAATCATTCGGTCTAGCGGCCTATGTTAGATTTTCATTGTTCTAGAACAGCGGCGCGATTGCGTTACTGAAGTTTTATGGTGTTTTTAAGTTTATTACAGAAGATTCTAAGCATCTACACTACAATGTCTTTCTTTTGGAGCAACATTCTGGCCCTATCACAAGCCAGTCAGTGATAGTGGGAGTTATGGTGCTGCACATGTGTGTAGTTGATGCTATCCCTTATTCTTACGAATACTCGAACCGATGCCCTTAGTGTAGGATCAAAAGTATTTCAAAATCGGGTCAACACATCAACGTGGTAACAAGGAACCACAGAAACTCATTCAGATTTCTACAAGTGTTTCATGCTGGGTATACATGCTAAGCCTTGCGAGAAACCTCCTCATTATCATTGTCCGAATGTTACATTGAGGCACTGAAGAATCTAGAAGGGAACCTAGATTCAGATAAGTAACACACATATGCAACACTGAGTATATCTTTTTCGATACATTTCGCATTCTCTACACGACGCCTCTTCAGTCGAATTCAGTGGTCCTCAGTTCTTGTGGTCTTATTCCACCAGTGGACACGCTTCCTGAGACGCCGTCTCGACTTCCACGCCTCCTTTCTCATTCTTCAGCTTCACATTGATCGAGACTATTCGACATAATACTTCTCATGAATGACTGACCACTTAAAAAAGTTTTCAAGGCTGAGGGACTGATCACCTCATATTTATATCTCCATTGTTTCTATCACCAATATTTTAGTAATGTCTGTATTCGACTGAGGAAGCCTGCAGAGCACGCGAAACGTTTCGAAAATAAAGATACTCAGCTGTTGTACATCTTGTATACCATTAATTCAACGGCACCTATCTTGAGACAACCAAAGACTTCCTAGACACAAGGTTCTCCATTGCAAGCGGAAAGTAGACATGATAAAGCATAACGTCACTAAACAGCAAAACACTGTTAACAGACACTACCGACAGGGACCACAGCCAACAGACTATCCTCCATGCTAGAGAGTGCAGCTTGGCCGTCACAGTAGTCAATATAAAGACGACAGGAGACTTAACAAGGACCTCTAAGACATGGGTTAACAGCATTCCCTGTGAAAGATGTGACCTAGTCTTCTTCGGGAAAATGGCTAGAAGCTTTGTAAAATGGTTAACATCAATGAAGTATGTTGCTGCACAGTAACTCATACTTTCAATTTCCTGGGATGATAGTGCTGATATATATATATATATATATATATATATATATATATATATATATATATATATATATATATATATATATATATATATTGGTATGGGGTCCCCTCTAGTGCAAATTGTGGGACCCATAGCCTCGGAGAAGTGGATAAAAAGGCTTCAAGGAAGAATATTTGGATTTCTTTCTGAAGCCATTTGAATATTCCACTTCTCCTACCACCCATCCTATATACACACATACATGCATATAAATGCTTTATTAATAGACAGAATACATTTATAGAAAACACAAACATGAATACAATGGTACAATATGTCAAAGATTATGAATCTCCTCCAGTTTCTCCGAAGCCGGACGCGAGCCAAGTATGCAGCATGCATTTCCCCTCTGGATGGCCACGCTGAGACGCTGGAACATGAACGTGGCTGCCCTTGGGTCCCTGGTGGTGTCGATGAGTCTGGAACCCAGTTCTTTAAGGAAACGTGTTGCATTTTTCCCCACGCTCCCAAGGTCTCTGATCCCACTGGGACAAATTTATACTGTTGGCTTATGTCCCTGTACTTGCCGATCTTGTACTCCTCTCTATGGTCAGCAGCTCCTCCCTGTCGTCCAACACTGTGATGGATGTAGGTGTCAGCCAGTGTCGACACACAGGTATAATCCCATGCTAAGAGCTTGCCATTCTTCCAAGGATAGATGGTGATCCCGTCGGGGCGGTTTGCTGGGTTGTGGGCGTTGTTGGCTGCTAGTGATCGAGGCTCTCTCTCGGCTGGGCATCCAGCTGTAGCAAGGGTTCTCTTTATGATGTCGTTGACCTCATTGTGTCTTGCTGCACAGTAACTCATACTTTCAATTTCCTGGGATGATAGTGCTGATATATATATATATATATATATATATATATATATATATATATATATATATATATATATATATATATATATATATATATATATATATATATATGGTATGGGGTCCCCCTCTAGTGCAAATTGTGGGACCCATAGCACTATCATCCCAGGAAATTGAAAGTATGAGTTACTGTGCAGCAACATACTTCATTGATGTTAACCATTTTACAAAGCTTCTAGCCATTTTCCCGAAGAAGACTAGGTCACATCTTTCACAGGGAATGCTGTTAACCCATGTCTTAGAGGTCCTTGTTAAGTCTCCTGTCGTCTTTATATTGACTACTGTGACGGCCAAGCTGCACTCTCTAGCATGGAGGATAGTCTGTTGGCTGTGGTCCCTGTCGGTAGTGTCTGTTAACAGTGTTTTGCTGTTTAGTGACGTTATGCTTTATCATGTCTACTTTCCGCTTGCAATGGAGAACCTTGTGTCTAGGAAGTGTGTGTGTAATTTCTTACACAACACTTGTAATAACCTCCTTGGTGGAAGAAGGGTTGGAGTGGATACCAAGCGCCAGATAACACAGGCCATACAGCATGTAATCTCCGAGGGTCCCCCGACACTCCCCCACTCCACAAATTGTCTTGAAGCTGGAGTAGAAAACACCAGACAATTTGCCTAATGCGCTCCAGACTCGCCGCCCGTCGATGCTGCCGCCTCCGCCTCCGCCTGCCTATATGGGATCTTAATCATAGCCAGCCTCCCCATCGCCATTATAATTCACTATCTTCTTCTTATGTCTCTTTTACGATTCATTATTTTTTGTAGCATAGAGTGCAGGGAAGACTAGGTGGGAGGATTTAACCCGCCGGGGCTGCTGGGAGCAGGAGGCAAGTCGCCACACAATGAGACGGTAATTTTCATATATATAGACCAAGGAATTGAGTTTAGAATGTATTCATACTGAGCATTAAGTTTGAAATTATCCTCGCAGAGTTTGGGGCTTTTAACAAATTTCTATGAATCTCTTGAGTGCCTTTTTAGTCTTTGATGGAGACGCTCTGGAAATGTATTAAAGTTGACATAAAGAAATATGAATATTTAAGACTTCATCTCGCATGGCTGAAAGTAAAAAAATATAAACACAAAACAGGTTCCAGTCATATTATTATTATTATTAATTTATTTTTTAAATATATATTACTATTTTTTAATTATTATTATTATTATTATTATTTTGCACGAAATGTTAAAATCAGTGTTGATCATTCAATGGTAAAATCAGTGTTGATCATTCAATGGTAAAATCAGTGTTGATCATTCAATGGTAAGACTAATGGAGGCTCAGTACTTCGACAGCTAACCTAGACCCCAGCCCCTTATCAATCAGGTTGTTGATCGTCAACAGAGTTGGATTTGCAAGATCTGCATAAAAAGGATATTCAGAATCATTCTCATTTAGTAATTAACCAAGAGTACTGTGGAAGTAAATGGTATAAAATACCGACACAATGGAAAAATAAACTCCTTTATTGACAACTTTTCGCCCACACACTGGGCTTTATCAAGTCACAAAGCCCACTGTGTAGGCGAAACTTTTTTTTTTTTCTAATTTCGTTGAGCAAATAAATGTTTAAGGAAATAAGTTCTCTTTTGGACTTTTCATGACTTTTTTTTTTTTCAAACATTTATATGCACTAAATTTTTTAGGTTAAAAAAAATAGTATAATCATTGGGAAGCCCTAAATCCTTAGGGGTTTTACAGCTGAGTGATGCAACTAGACTTAGAGAAGAGTACCTCTTTATTACTGCAACGCTTCAATCAAGATCTTAATCAAGTAATGATAAAGGTGTCCTTGAGCGAAACGTTGTTTTTAAAGGCTTCCTTTGTGTCTTTATTCTACTTATTTTGTCAGCACTCTGCCATCCAAACTGGATATGTCGGCAAGATTATATATAGGAGGTGGATGTTTAAGTCTTAAGAAATGGAAAGTGAAGGTGAAGTTTGGTGATAGAGAAATGGGAAGTTTTGGGCCAGTGGAAGGCGAAAATTTAGGGTATAATATTTGAAGGAGAGATCTAGGGGTAGAGGAAGTCAACCGTAAAGTTTAGGGGCACCGAAAAGTGAACGTCAAGTCTAAGGGTATTGGAAAGTGAAGTTAAAGTAGAGGAAGTGAAGTCTTGTGATACAGTGGAACGTAAGATTGACTGTGAGGTGAGGGTTGAGAACATAATGGTTTCCAGCAAGAGAGAGAGAGGACTGAACTGGCTAATTGTGTGTATATGTGTACTATCAACTAGTGTACATTAGCTTAAGATGGGGAAGTGATACAGTTGGTGATGTTCACTAACTTACTCTGGTGCCTGTTCTTTTTTTATTGCCACCTCTCCTCATATTCTCTTTTTCCCCTTTATCCAAGTACTGACAATTTTCGATATTTTTCTATCTCTGTCCCATCAAGTGTCCCTTCAATATATTTCAGTCTTCATCACTAAAACTTTCTTGCCTACTATACTCTTTCACTGTCTCACACATAATATGCATGTGTACTCACCTAGTTGTGGTTGCAGGGGTCGACTCATAGCTCCTGGTCCCGCGCGTGTGCGTGTGTGTGTTTGTGTACTCGCCTATTTGTACTCACCTGTTTGTGGTTGCAGGGGTTGAGACTCAGCTCTTGGCCCCGCCTCTTCACTGACCGCCACTAGGTCCTCTCTCTCCCTGCTCCATGAGCTTAATCATACCTCGTCTTAAAACTATGTATGGTTCCTGCCTCCACTACATCATTTGCCAGACTATTCCACTTTCTGACAACTCTATGACTGTGTGTGTGTGTGTGTGTTTGTATATATATATATATATATATATATATATATATATATATATATATATATATATATATATATATATATATATATTTCACGTACTTGAGGGGTTATTAGAATTTATAATACAGAGCATTTCTCCCCCCCTTCCCCATAGTCTTAGTGATGGGTTTCTGAAAACCCTCCTGACCATTTTTTTTCCAGCCTGGCTTGCCTAAAGCATAATTCGAAACGAAGGAGGAAATAAAAAAATCAGATAGTGCTAGACACATCCAAACCATTCAATAGAGAGACCTGGGAGTTATAATGACAGGCGACGTCGCATTCAGAAATCCATTCACTGTCATCAAATGAGGGGTACGACTTAGAAATTCTAATCTCTTCTCCCACTTAAGAACTCTAGTCGCTCTCCTCTCTTGATGGTCTCTTAATTTGGGCCAAAATTCTCCTGTTTCAGCCCATATTATATATTTATCTCTTGTCTATATTAGTATGTACGGTGGAAATAAATGGTATAAAATAGACACACAATGGAAAATAAACACATAAGCAGTATAATGTGATCCTTTATTGACAACGTTTCGTCCACACAGTGGGCTTTATCAAGTCACAAACAGATCTGTTTGGACGAAACGTTGTCAATAAAGGATCACATTACACTGCTTATGTGTTTATTTTTCCAAGTAGTATGTACGCAATATTTTCTCCACCATTTATGTTTCAGAAATATGCAGTCAGCTGCCATGACTTTCTTATCTGTATCTTTTCCATCTTACTACTACACCTGACCTTCCTCCAGTTGACTGTCTCCTCTTCAACAAAAGATACTAATTGCAGAACAAGCTTTTATTGGGACAACTTTTAGCTGCTACAGCTTTCTCAACACCGTCAACAGTACGCCATTCGCATCCATATTAAATTTTTTAACAATTCTTGCATAAATTCATGGCTATAGTTATCGACAACTACTCAGACATTATTTTTTACACTTTTCACTACATGCAATTTTTTATTTTGATAGATATTAACGAAAATCGGCTATGCTAAGCTACGTCAGGTTAGGTTGTGACAGGTATCGTTTAGTTAAGGTTAGGCTGGGTTAGGTTATTAACGTTTGATTAGGTTACGTAACTTAACCTGAAAACGCCACTCGTCTTTTATTATTCACTGAAAAGTGTAAAATAATGACAGAATTCGACCGAGTAGTTGTCAGTAACTATTACCAAATTTATTCGTATAGTATTTTTGTTTTTATTTTGCCATCATAGTTCGGTTGTCGCAGTCGTAGGCGCCGCCGCCGCCGTAATCACCGTGGCCGCAGGAGCCGCTACCAACATTGCCTGGTGCTGTCATCCACAACCGTCACTTGAGGCTCTCACAGATATTGCAGGAAAACAATTGGTGGCATGCAAACCCCACTTCCCCAATATCTGTTATAACAGTTTCTCCACCCCAAGCACTTTATTGTACGACATCTTACACTAGTATCCTCTTTTCTTCAGTCTCTTCACACTAGACTCGCCTTAACTTTACACTTGACCCTTTCAACACAACTCTCAATAAAATCAAGAGTTTACTACCGTTACCCTTTAAGGTTTTACCAATGAATGTTCTGTACATATTTTACTTTGCTCGCTCGATTCGACAGTAGCCTGAAATATGTCTGTAATATGTGCTGACTTTCCTCAAACTCTTCCATACCAATTTTATGGACTTGATCATATATTAGCTATTGTTCTATACTGTCTCATCTCCAATTTGCAGGTATAATTTTTTTTTGTGTTGTAGTAGATATACTTTCGTTTGGTAGTGTAGGAGATGCAGGACAAAACGCGTGAATGAGTTACTTCAGGAGCAACACACAGGAACAGGACGCTGTATTTTCAGTAACAATGTAGACAGTGCTCAGTAGGATGCGCTTATATTGGATTTAACAAAAGATAGTATTTGCAGATGTCGTGAAGGCTTTGTGTTTACTACTCTTAGATCAATTTAAATTGTATGAAGATATGAATATAAGAGTAAAGATGGAGCTCCATTGTTGAGAAAAGGTGAAGAGGGGATGTTGGTGTTGCTTTCACTTCTACAACGAGGTGATGACATGTGCTGGTGTTAGTCTGGCTACAAAAGAACGTGCTCTTGTGGGTCCGAATACATTATGAACACTTACCAATAAAGTATCGTTAGAATAAGTGTTTTGGGGAGAGACACACAGGCGAGTATGATGGATGAAGAAACTATAGATAAGTAATGAACATTGAACATAACTGATCACTGTCAGGACATGTTTAGGAATATAACACATTTATTTTTACTCCTAAATATAAAAACAGTTTTTAAAGCGAGGACCACAAGGACTTTTATCTCATCTGCTCCCTCCCCAGGCTTCTTCTTTTTTATCAGTAAGACGTGATAGGTCTCTTTTGGTAACACATCTTTATTATTACATTCATAATGGAGCGCTAAATCCCTAGGTGTCACACAGCTCCAGGAGGAATGGAAGGCATTCTGGCTTGATTCAAGGAAGGAAAAGGCTGATCCAATTGTTTAGATCAAGAGTCTCTCACCGGCACCAAGGAGCCTCTCATGAGAGGCTCAGATTAATGTGGGTGTGACCACACGACGGCGTTCAAGTTTTTCTAGTCTTTCATTTTTCACAGTGGTAGTTTTATAAAATTGGAGGCAAACCATATTAGGCGAATACGATAATGGAAGAGAGGTATAAGAGAGACTGAAACTAAAGACAAGTTATATTCTATGCGTTACTGGCAAACTAGATATGTATCGAGAGTGCGATTATGTTTAACTTCAGAAATGTTAACACATCCCATCTTACTGACACGCCAAGTTATTCACATCAGCACATAGAAACGAGGCGCCTAGGAACCAAAACAAAAAAAAACTCTTACAAGTTCTGATGATCATCGTAAACATGTGTGAAACATATTCGTCTTTTGTGTGATAAATGGTTTGAAAATCGACAAGTTGAAGATTGAGACACTTGTGCAACATATGGGAATCTTTTTTAAGGAAACGTTTCGCCACACAGTGGCTTCTTCAGTCCAATACAGAGCAGAGAGGGGTAAGGAGAGGAGGAGTTTGAGGTAATCAGTCCCTCAGCCTGGTGGTACTCCACTTGATAAGAATGCTCACTGTCATAGTAAGTTTATTCAGGTATACACAAATACAGTTACAAAAATTATCATTTATAGCAGCATATGTGTAGAGAACCTAGGATAACCCAAAAGAGTCAGACAGTGACTTATTTCGATAGGGTTGTAAACTGTACATAACGTGTACACACTCCTTCCAGCCACTACCGGGTCACCACATCGAAAAGATCCTGGCCAGAACCGGTCCTGGCAAACCTACATGAATATCTTAGTAAAAATTTCTGATACATGGGATCAACTTTCTCATCCTTCTTTGTATGTTTTCCAGCGTATTTATATTGATCATTGGTTTTTAATCCCACTGTGAAATGATGGGCAGAAGAGATTCACTGTAATGGGAGTGAACGAATTGTGACATTTGCGGAACACAATAACCAGGTAGGTCACTCAACGATCACAGCCATAAAAGAAGTATATACAACACTCATTAAAAGAACAAAGTTACAATGAAGAAACAAAATCAACGAACATAAAAAAGTAACACAAACAAATACTATAATACCAAGTTAAATAGCCAGCATAATTTAAAAACCCCATTGATCTATTAATACCAAAAGACTTAAAATTTCATTGAGGTCCCTACAGGTACCTCGGCAATTATAAAAGTTTTGGCTAAGGAGGAAGGGCCTAAGCCATGGAAAAACTGCTAAAATATGATCGACAGCCAGCAACACACCACAAATCACACAGAAGGAAGGGTAGGGATGGGGAAAGGACAGGAGTGCCGGCAAACAAGTGGCTATGGGTGAGATGTATGTACCCAAGCCTCAGTAGATAGAGATTCATCTCAAAGTGACGATTTCTGTTGAAGGAGAGCCAAAGACCCATGTCCTGCCGAACCTGCGTGGGGTGTTCCTAGACTACAGGGCCCAAGGACATTCAATATGTGTGGATATGGCCCTTAAGTCGTTGAGGCAAAAGTCTACTGTAGAGTGGGCATGCTACAGCAGCCTTTGCCTCGGCATCTGCTCGTTCGTGTACCGGGACACCAAAATGGCCTGGGAACTAACAGAATGCCACATCTTTGTGCTACGCAAAGAGATACGCCAGTCAAGCCTGGATCTATTGGACAGAAGCGTACTGGGCTAGGGAATACGAGTACACAGTGAACCGAGAACACACTAAGCCAGCTATCGGGACAGAAGGGAAGATTGCAATGAGCTCCACAGGGAGCACAGAAGACTTTCTTGGTAACCACGCACAATAAGAGCCCTCCACGCATAATAAGAGCCCTCCACGCACAATAAGAGCCCTCCACGCACAATAAGAGCCCCTCTTAGTCATGTTCTGTGAAGCATAAACCGAATCATGCTATGATAAATTATCCAAGGTCACCACTGGGGCTCGATACTTAGGGTACCAATCCACTACCTACAAAAATACAATTCAGACACCATTCAAGGAGAGTAGGAAGAGAAGCTCATCTCTAACTGCAGTTACATCCAGGAGAGGGGCCCCGCATCAGAATGCCAAACGGCACAGGAAGCCTTGTACGGCAGAAGCCGGGTTACCAAGAACACGCCGAACCCGAAACTGGAACCACAAGAGCAAAGAAGGATTCCTAGGTAATGAACAGGATTCAGTAAGCGCAGACGAGAAGGGCTGACCAAGGAGTTGATCTTGACAGGTATACAAGGCCTCATTCAGGTGAAGCATCGTCTGCTAACCATTTACCCCACGTACAGTGGGAGAGCAATTAAAACATATCTGGTGCCAGCAGAGTATCTAGAGCTTCTTAATATGAGAAGCTCACATTAGGCGACGATAAAAGATCGTTTTCAAAGATGTCATCTGCTGCTCATAGGGACCACACCATGCTCTGCCATTAGCCTTGAGAACCACCTCAGTTGTGACACCGCAAGACTCAAGTACAGGAGGGAGCACTGTCAATTATAACTCCATATGCAACACATTTTGATTTCTGGTGGCCAAACTTCTGGCACCTGAAGCCAAAGACAAAAAAGGTGACGTGTGACTTAACATCCAGATCCCTCCACCCAAGATTCAGGAAGAGGGAAAGGCCTGGTTGGTTCAGAACACCACCCACCACCCTCCTAATCCTCCAAACTACAACCACTCCAGGACTGAGTGTCCTCAATCATGCACTAGGAACTAATAGGAAACAATGCCATGACACTTGTTCAAATAACCAGTGGCGAACACATTCTCCACCGGGTCATCACGATACAAGAGATCATGAGTCTACTGAGGGCCAGAAGTTCGGATTACCAGACTATCCTTTGAGATTTACCGGATGTTACACTGAAGATCTTTCCACAATTTGCCAGTAATTGTCGCTCCAAACTTAACCTGCATCCCGGCCAGAGCTGGACCCTGACATACAGGGGCATGAGACCCTTCTGAAATTCTTGCTCAATGTTCCAGAAATAATAGGTCGCAGTGTTCTCCAAAACACCAGCATTAAGGTGCCAAATCCCCACAACTGAGCCGCTGATTCAGGTAACACACAAATCAACAAAGTCCTTGCAAGCATTCGTAAGAAAAATCACAATTATATAGCTCGTCATGCCGGGAGGAAAGAAATACCCAAAATAGAAATATCATCATTCTTATCCACATTACAAAAAATGACAAGAGCCCAGCACTGGAATATCTACTGAACCAACTGCGGTCAGCAGTACATGACCTCCCAGTTTCATATAGAGGTGTTCCATTCACAGGCTGTTTTGCTGTAATTTATAACCACCTTCGCAACCGTTGGCAACAACGTTGGTTTGATATGATACATAAATTACAATCTATCAAACCAAGTTTAGTTTTCTGACCATCATCTTGTCATCGATGCCGAGGTTGGGAGACTACGCTCTCCCGTCTTCGCATCGGAGACACTCGTCTTCCCCATGGGTATTTCATGAAAAGGAGCCCTGTTTCCCTCTGTGAAAATTGTCAGGTTCCAGTTTCGGTTAGCCATATTCTGTTGGACTGTCCGGTCTATCAACGAGCGTGCAGAATTTACCTCTGAAGTCGTCACCGCTCTAACGCCCTTTCTCTTCCCTCCTTGCTGACTGACCCATCTTTGACTCAGACTCCCTCGTTGACTTTTTGACAGCAACTGATTTCCTACATAAACTTTGAAGATACTTTCTTTAGCACTCCTCACAGCTCTTTCTAACTCTCCCTCTGTTGTCCTCTCCACCCTTGCCACTCTATGATCCTGCACTATCCCTTGTCCCGCTGCACTGTATGACCCTTGTAGGTTTAGCGCTTTTTTATTATAATAATACTGAACCAATTTCAGTAAAGGGAATGGTATATGCTCCAAGGCCAGCCTCAGCAACCAGGCATCAGCTGAGGCTGGCTCTTGCTCGTTGTCGTTAACAGTGTCTACACAGAGGCCATCAGGAGATGCATCAGCAGGACCACGGAAGGGAGATGGTGTCTTGACTGACATAAGATGATAGAAAGGGAAGACCACCAGTGACTACTGAAAAGGGGTCATTGCTCCACTACCAATTCTCACACCCCGAGGTAAGGCAACAAGTGACGCTGTCTTTCGGGGACCACCCCTTATTCCACCCAGGGCACAGCCCTAGGATAGCTCTCCCAGAACTAAAAGAGCAAGGTTTAAAAAAAAACACCTATTTATAAAGATCAAGAGCACCAGAGGCACCAGAAGCATCTGGCTAGTAACGGTCTAGGGCGAACCTACTGGATAGCCACAATGTAGTTGGTGGGAGCACGAGAAAAGCAACAGATGACACTTCTCATAATCCCCCATGGCAAAGTAAACGCATGAAAAATCCACCCCCATAAAGTAAGGAAGGAAGTTACTGGGTTCTTAGTCACGACTGTAATGGGAGGAAGATGGGAACAGGTGTAAGACGAGATGAAGGGGACATAAATATAAAGTATATTAACTCCGACAAATTGTGAAATAAAAACACTTATGCAGCACTTAGGTCGCCAGTTCGATGTGTGGTTCTTCCCGTTGGCAAGGTCTCCAGCAATGCTCATCGTCCTCCATGAGAGCTTTAATTAAAAAGAGGGAATCCATGATAATTGACACTGTAGCAGAAGGATGCCATAAGGCATACGTGGGCGAGATGACCAGAACCTTGAACCATCATATAAAGGAGTGTTAGTAGAGCATGCAGGGACGGCTTGAGTAGCACTTGTATGAGGCACCACAACTCGCAGGGATACCTGTTGAAGTAGAATGATGACATACTAATTATAAGGAAAAGTGATCTGCAGACGCAGTATTGTCTCGAAGTCTCCATTATTACGATTACCTACACTGGCGATGCTCGCTGAACTGATACTACCCTCCCAGAGACGAGATAGTAACAGTCGATACATGCACTGATCCTGACCTAACTGGAGCTGATCCAACTTGAACAATGTCCACTATAAATTCTGCATTTGAAATGCTCTGTATTAAACTGAGCAAGCTCTCAATGGGCGAAATATCTAATAAATTCTTTAAGTGTGGCATACGTGTATTTACTTCATAGAGAGAACGTGCATCAGGTGTGTGGTGAAGGTGAACATCAGGTGTTTTGTGAGGTGAGGTGTTGTGAGATAAGGATGGAGTGTCAGGTGTTGAGGTGAGGGAAAATATTGAGGGGATGAGGCACTTTGGTGTATGAGGAGAAGGTAAAATCAAGTGTGGTGAGGTGAAGAGTCTACAGCCGATGGATAAATCCATCTAGATAAATACATAAGCACACAAACACTTTAACAAAAAATAACACCCTCGATTACAAAAAGTGTCACGAAACTATCCGAAAACCCTAAAACTGTAAAACTGTGTAGTCTGTAGTGTAAATGAAGTCTGAAAGGTCGGCTGTGTGAGTGAAGACTGTAAGATTTGCAGTTTGAGTGAAGAGGGCAAACTGTAATGGTTGGGGGCCCCGTTACATGGATTCGACAAACACACAGAAGAAGAAAAGAATGCATTAGCAAAGTGCACACCGTCGCCTCTCACAGCTTAATCCAGCCTCGTCGATGCATACTTGAATAAGGAACACTTTGTCTTCATCATTTTGGACGCACCTCACTACCAAGCTTTATTTATTCAGATTTACTGAGTGAAAGTGAAAAAAAGGTAAGTGTGAAAGAGGGAGGGAAGGTGAGAGAGGGGTGGAGAGAGAGGGTTGGAGAGAGAGGGTTGGAGAGAGATGGTTGGAGAGAGATGGTTGGAGAGAGAGGGTTGGAGAGAGAGGGTTGGAGAGAGATGGTTGGAGAGAGAGGGTTGGAGAGAGGGTTGGAGAGAGAGGGTTGGAGAGAGATGGTTGGAGAGAGAGGGTTGGAGAGAGAGGGTTGGAGAGAGAGGGGTAGAGAGAGGGTAGAGAGAGAGAGGGGTAGAGAGAGAGGGGTAGAGAGAGAGGGGTAGAGAGAGAGGGTAGAGAGAGAGGGAGAGAGAGAGAGAGGGAGAGAGAGAGGAGAGAGGAGAGGGAGAGAGGGAGGGAGAGAGGGAGAGAGGGAGGGAGGGAGGGAGGGAGAGGGAGGGAGGGAGAGAGGGAGGGAGGGAGAGAGAGGGAGAGGGAGACACACACACGCCTATTTGTATCAACCTATTAGTAGTTGTAGTAGTCGAGTCTCTGCACCTCGGCCTGCTTCTTCAACTGGCCGTTATTGGGTTAACACACTCCTGGCTTCGTTGGTCCTATCCATACCTAGTAAAGACTGACTTTACCACTTAATTATCCAGGTCATTTCGCTTACTGGCGACTCTGAGGCTGAAGAAATACTTCTTAACATACCTGTCACTAGTCGATATTTTCAATTTCCTGCTGTTTCTTCTCATACCAGCTTCTCGAACAACCTGTCCCTGTCCACCCTGTCAATTCCTCGAAGTATTTTGCACTTCATTATCATCTCTACCCTGTTTCTTATGTCTTCTAATATCAGAGCTCGTAATAGTTGGCTATTTTTACTAACTACTTTCCGTTATTTCGGGCGTTTTGTGTCTGCATCCCCCCCCCAAAAAAAAAAAAATAGTATTCGGTGTCGTATGCTTTTGCTTACATAATATCATGTCGTATATGATGTCGTGAAGGACTTTGAGATTCCCAAACACACAAGGGCTGCATTAGTTAATAGATGTGTGGTTCAAGTGATATGCTTGGTTTTATACTCATCCTGAGGTCCTTCTTCAATAAGATTTGCAGCCTTTATCCCCAGAGCCTGTAGTTCGTTTCTGGTCTACTTTGCCCCTCCCCAGTTTTCATAAACTTGCACTTGCTGAAGATGATTTGCAATAGCCACTAGTCAGACCAATCCTGCAGCCTGTCAAGGTCCGTTTGTAGCCTCTTCTTGTCTTTTCCTGCTTTTATTCTCCTCAGTTTAAGTTCATTTACTAACAGGGCCACACCAGACTATACTTTCCAGCATGCAGCTCAAGTACACCAGAAGCACTGCAGATCCCAGTACCGATCTTTGTGGAACTTTGAACATAAACATAAGAACATAAGAATGGAGGAACACTGCGGAAGGCCTACTGGCCCATACAAGGCAGGTCCTTTGCTTGCCACACTTGCCCTCGCCGATACCTCTTTCTAGAAAATCTTTGTTTTCTTTCAGAAAAGTGTTTCTATATCCAGTCTAGTGCTTTCCCTCTTATTCCTACCTGCTCCTGCAGGTTTTTGTCCCAGTCACTTGGGTGGTACTCTGTCAAATGGCTTCTTACACTTCAAGAATATACATTTCACACATTTCTATCTCGCTCTTGCCTCATTCTCTTACCTTGTCATACAGTAGAATTAAAGCAGGTTTATGAGACAGAATTTGCAATCTCTATAAGTTTTTTTTTTGTGAGTAAAACCAATTTTTTCCAGGTGCTCCACAAATCTTCCGAATATCATTTTTATTACTCTACATTCATAGTATGGATGTTAATGATACTGGACTATAATGTAATGCTACCAATCAGACCTTTTCGTCAGTACTGGCGACACTAGCTGTCTTCCACACCTTGGGCAGTTGCCCTTTATCAAGTGAATTACAGATTTTTGCTAGTATTGCAAACAGTGCTTCTATTACCTCTTACAAAACCCTCGGAGAGATTGTTTGGTCTCATTGCCTACAAGGTATCTAGTTCACTCAGTAATTTTAGCCTCTGTCCCTGTTGTATATTGTATCCAGCACACGTTGGTGTGCACTTTCTCTTTAACTCTCTGGTGCTGTCCAAGTTTCCTCCGAGAATGCCTCTTTAAATCCTTCCTTCAGCTCCTCACACACTTCCTGGTCATTGCTTGTGAGAGCTTTTCTCGTGCTTTTTTCCGTCTTGTTACCTGATATTTAACAAACGTCTTTATTTTGGCGTGATTGTATAGTAGCTTAGGTGAAGATTTGCCTTTCGATGCCATGTCATTCTCAAATTGTCGCTCAGCCTCTTAACTTGCCCTTGCATATTTATTTCCGGCAAATCTATTTGCTTCCCTGTTTTTTTTTTTTTTCATTTTTTCTTTGATTATCTACATCTCTTGGTAAGCTATTGGCTCATTCTTTTTTTTCCCACTGCTTCATTTGCTTTCGGTATTACTGTAATTTCTGCTGTCTCCATACACTTTCCAGCTACATACTTCATTTCATTTGTTGATTTTCAGTTCTCTTTCCATTGCCCTGTGTTAATAAATTCTCTTGCACCTGTGTAGTTTCCTCTTTTGAAGTCAGATTTCTTTTTCCCTTCTGGTGTTAAGTTTCTCTTAATGTTTCTTTCCAGAAAGAATTCAATACTTAGTATTATGTGGTTGTAAGCACCCTGGGACCTCTCATATTCTTTTTCACCTTTGTCAGATTTGTTTAGGGGTTGTTACGACTATGTGCTCGTAACTTAAATAAAATGTCCTGGCTCCTAAAGACTCCTCATCCTGCTGTCTAGGGGTATATAAATTACTAAAAGACAACCCCTCTAGGGCCAGCATGTACCTTCATACAAATTATGAAGCATAAATGTAAATAGTCAAAATAGTATAAGGACACAAAAACTCACTTTTACAAAAATATATAGTAATATTAATAGCAACGTATATACAACTTATAATCTACTCCACTACATCACATTTACTCTAGTTCACCTTTAGCTCACTAGCACTCTGCTACTAGTGACACAATATATATATATATATATATATATATATATATATAAAATATATATATATATATATATATATATATATATATATATATATAACAGGAGGCCCCATGACACCCCCCAACTTCTGCCTCGTAGTCTATCTACCAGCAGGCAAAAACCCCATACAGTACTCTCCCTACACTTAAACAGGCCTCTGCATACTAGGTCCTTACAGATAAACATGAGAGCACTTAAACACAAACAAAATTACCTATAGTATACACTAAAAAAAACTCACCAAACCAATATACACAACTACATCTTGTTTCCTCTGCTGTGCGTCACCTACTAAACTAAACACACCTCATCTGCTCTTGTCCTGGCCACACTGACTGACCAGGTATAATACGCGACTGGTTTCAGTATAATCCCGGAACTATGGAGCATTATTTTTTATATATAAAATGTTTAATACACAACACCGTAATAGGGGTGAATAGTAAATTTTGTCTCATTGATTCTCTCTAATGCTGTATCTGTTATATACTGGCACAGTTTTCATAACCACCTACATTATCTCAACCCTACAGGTTTTTGGCTACGCCTGTAGATACCAAGTCTATTTCCTTGTTTAAAATGTCCCATATTTAACAGCATTCCATTGGTCATGTGGGCTCTCCTTGGGGCTCCTGCAATGATGTCAACCATCACTTCTTTGATGTCTTAGTCTTGTCTTGGTCTAATGCTGTGTAGGGGTGGGCTGTATATCAGTGATTTCTCTCATTTGCTCTCCGTCATAACTGCCTACTTTGAGGTCGTTAGAGTCCCCTCTGTTTATTCTTATCTTCTTACAAGGTTTCTGGTCTGATTGACAGTGCTGTTCCTCCCTTCCTTCTGTTCCATCTTTCCGTTCTTATAATTTAATATCCAGTTTAAAATTAAGAGGAAAAAAATGGAGCTAAACGGAAATTTGATTTTTTTCTTCACGGAGTGGTCGACCAGTGGAGTGATTTTAACGAGGAGGTAGTAAGTGCAGCAACCAACGGAATTTACAAAAAAAAAAAAAATAATACGAAAAATAATTATTAAAGACAGGAAGCCACGAGAATAGATCTGCTCCTATATCTACAAATTGATAGTCTCTCTCTCTCTCTCTCTCTCTCTCTCTCTCTCTCTCTCTCTCTCTCTCTCTCTCTCTCTCTCTCTCTCTCTCTCTCTCTCTCTCTCTCTCTCTCTCTCTCACACACACACACACACACACACACAACTACCAGAGGTATGGAAGACAGCAAATGTAGTTCCAATTTTTAAAAAAGGAGACAGAAACGTAGCACTAAACTACAGACCAGTGTCACTGACATGTATAGTATGCAAGGTCATGGAGAAGATTATCAGGAGAAGAGTGGTGGAGCACCTAGAAAGGAATGAGCTTATCAACGAAGGCCAACACGGTTTCAGGGACGGGAAATCCTGTGTCACAAACCTATTGGAGTTCTATGACAGGGTGACAGCAGTACGACAAGAGAGAGAGGGGTGGGTAGATTGCGTTTGACACAGTCCCACACAAGAGATTAGTGCAGAAGATGGAGGACCAGGCAAGGATAACAGGGAAGGCACTACAATGGATCAGGGAATACCTGTCAGGAAGACAGCAGCGAGTCATGGTTCGTGGCGAGGTGTCAGAGTGGGCGCCGGTGACGAGTGGGGTGCCACAGGGGTCAGTCCTAGGACCGGTGCTGTTTCTGGTGTTTGTGAACGACATGACGGAAGGAATAGACTCCGAAGTGTCCCTGTTTGCAGATGATGTGAAGTTGATGAGAAGAATTCAATCGGAAGAGGACCAGGCAGAACTACAAAGGGATCTGGATAGGCTGCAAGCCTGGTCCAGCAATTGGCTCCTGGAGTTCAACCCAACCAAGTGCAAAGTCATGAAGATTGGGAAGGGCAAAGAAGACCGCAGACGGAGTACAGTCTAGGGGCCAGAGACTACAAACTTCAATCAAGGAAAAGATCTTGGGGTGAGTATAACACCAGGCACATCTCCTGAGGCGCACATCAACCAAATAACTGCTGCAGCATACGGGCGCCTAGCAAACCTAAGAACAGCATTCCGACATCTTAATAAAGAATCGTTCAGGACCCTGTACACTGTGTACGTTAGGCCCATACTGGAGTATGCAGCACCAGTTTGGAACCCACATTTATCCAAGCACGTAAAGAAACTAGAGAAAGTGCAAAGGTTTGCAACAAGACTAGTCCCGGAGCTAAGGGGTATGTCCTACGAGGAGAGGTTAAGGGAAATCGACCTGACGACACTGGAGGATAGGAGAGATAGGGGGGACATGATAACGACATATAAGATACTGAGAGGAATTGACAAGGTTGATAGAGACAGAATGTTCCAAAGATGGGACACAGCAACAAGGGGACACAGTTGGAAGTTGAAGACTCAGATGAATCACAGGGATGTTAGGAAGTATTTCTTCAGTCACAGAGTAGTCGGGAAGTGGAATAGCTTGGGAAGCGATGTAGTGGAGGCAGGTTCCATACACAGCTTTAAGAAGAGGTATGATAAAGCTCATGGCGCAGGGAGAGTGACCCAGTAGCGGCCAGTGAAGAGGCGGGGCCAGGAGCTATGTCTCGACCCCTGCAACCACAACTAGGTGAGTACAACTAGGTGAGTCACACACACACACACACACACACATCAACCAGATAACTGTGGCAGCATATAGGCGACTGGCAAACCTAAGATTAGCGTTCCGATACCTTAATAGGGAATCGTTCAAGACACTGTACGTCAGGCCCATACTAGAGTATGCAGCACCAGTTTGGAACCCATACGTGGTCAAGCACGTCAAAAAATTAGAGAAAGTGCAAAGATTTGCGACAAGGTTAGTTCCAGAGCTAAGGGAAATATCCTACGACGAAAGGTTAAGGGAAATCGGCCTGACAACACTGGAGGACAGGAGGCTTAGGGAGACATGATAACGACATACAAAATACTGCGGGGAATTGACAGGGTAGATAGAGACAGGATGTTCCAGAGAGGGAACACATAAACAAGGGGGCACAATTGGAAGTTGAAGACTCAGATGAGTCAAAGGGATGTTAGGAAGTATTTCTTCAGCCATAGAGTAGTCAGGAAGTGGAACAGTCTAGCAAGTGATGTAGTGGAGGCAGGAACCATACATAGCTTTAAGACGAGGTATGATAAAGCTCATGGAGTAGGGAGAGAAGGGACCCAGTAGCGGTCAGTGAAGAGGCGGGGCCAGGAGCTGAGTCTCGACCCCTGCAACCACAATTAGGTGAGTACACACACACACAGGTTTGTACCGAGGGGTAACAGAAATAACGAGAAGGCCAGGATGAGCCCTTGGTTCACCCAAAGGTGTAGGGAGGCCAAAACCAAGTGTACTAGAGAATGGAAGAAGTATAGAAGGCAAAGGACCCAGGAGAATATGAAGAGCTGTCGTAGAGCCAGAAATGAATATGCACAGGTAAGAAGGAAGCCCAATGGCAATACGAAAATGACATAGCAGCGAAAACCAAATCTGGCGCGAAGCTGTTGTACAGCCACATCACGAGGAAAACAACAGTCAAGGACCAGGTAATCAGACTGAGGAAGGAAGGAGGGGAGATCACAAGAAACGACCGCGAAGTATGTGAGGAACTCAACATGAGATTCAAAGAAGTGTTCCCAGAGGAGACAGAAGGGACTCCAGAAAGACGGAGAGGCGGGGTTCACCATCAAGTGTTGGACACAATACATACAACCGAGAAAGAAGTGAAGAGGCTGCTAAGCGAGCTAGATACCTCAAAGGCGATGCGGCCGGATAACATCTCTCCATGGGTCCTGAGAGAGGGAGCAGAAGCACTGTGTGTACCACTAACAACAATCTGCAACATATCTATCAAAACGGCGACTACCTGAGGTATGGAAGACAGCAAATGTAGTCTCAAATTTTAAAAAAGGAGACAGACATGAAGCATCAAACTACAGACCAGTGTCATTAGCATATATAGTATGCAAAGTCATGGAGAAGATTATCAGAAGAGTGGTGGAGCACCTAGAACATAAGAACATAAGAAAGAAGGAACACTGCAGCAGGCCTACTGACCCATATGAGGCAGGTCCATCATTCCCCGGCTTAGACCTGACTACCTGGAGTTAACCCTCTCCAGGTAAACTCCACGTAGTCAGATCACTTCCACTTAAGGAATGAGCACGGCATAAGACCTAACAGCACAAGCTAGTCAGGTCCAACCTACACCCACCCACACCCACTCACGTATTTATCTAACCTATTTTTATAACTACACAACGTCTTAGCTTCCATGACCGTACTCGGGAGTTTGTTCCACTCATCCACAACTCTATTACCAAACCAGTGCTTTCCTATATCCTTCCTGAATCTCAACTTTTCCAACTTGAAACCATTGCTGCGAGTCCTGTCTTTGCTGGATATTTTCAGCACGCTATTTACATTCCCTTTATTTATTCCTGTTTTCCATTTATACACCTCAATCATATCCCCCCTAATTCTACGCCTTTCTAGAGAGTTATCAACGACAGCCTGCACTGGTTCAGGGACGGGAAATCCTGTGTCACAAACCTACTGGAGTTCTATGAGAGGGTGACAGCAGTAAGACAAGAGAGAGAGGGGTGGGTAGAATGCATTTTCTTGGACTGTAAGAAGGCGTTTGACACAGTTTCACACGAGATTAGTGCAAAAGCTGGAGGACCAGGCATGAATAACAGGGAAGGCACTACAATGGATCAGGGAATATCTCTCAGGAAGACAACAGCGAGTCATGGTGCGTGGCGAGGTGTCAGTGTGTGCACCTGTAACGAGCGGGGTTTCATAGGGGTCAGTCATAGGACCGGTGCTGTTTCTGGTATTTGTGAACGACACGACGGAAGGAATAGACTCCGAAGTGTCCCTGTTTGCAGATGATGTGAAATTGATGAGAAGAATTCAATCGGACAAGGACCAGGCAGAATTACAAAGGGATCTGGACAGGCTGCAGGCGTGGTCCAGCAACTGCCTGCTAGAGTTCAACCCCACCAAATGCAAAGTCATGAAGATTGGGGAAGGGCAAAGAAGACCGCAGACGGAGTACAGTCTAGCGGACCAGAGACTACAAACCTCACTCAAGGAAAAGAATCTTGGGGGAGTATAACACCGGACACATCTCCGGAGGTGCACATCAACCAAATAACTGCTGCAGCATACGGGCGCCTAGCAAACCTAAGAACAGCATTCCGACATCTTAATAAGGAATCGTGCAGGACCCTGTACACTGTGTACGTTAGGCCCATATTGGAATATACAGAACCAGTTTGGAACCCACACCTAGCCAAGCATGTAAGGAAGCTAGAGAAATTGCAAAGGTTTGCAACAAGGCTAGTTCCAGAGCTAAGGGGAATGTCCTACGAAGAAAGGTTAAGGGAAATCGGCCTGACGACACTGGAGGACAGGAGGGTTAAGGGAGACATGATAACGACATACAAAATACTGCGAGGAATTGACAAGGTGGACAGAGACAGGATGTTCCAGAGATGGGACACAGAAACAAGAGATTACAATTGGAAGCTGAAGACTCAGATGAGTCAAAGAGATGTTAGGAAGTATTTCTTTAGTCATAGAATTGTCAGGAGGTGGAATAGTCTGGCAAGTGACATAGTGGAGGTAGGAACCATACATAGTTTTAAGACAAGGTATGATAAAGCTCATGGAGCAGGGAGAGAGAGGACCTAGTAGCGATCAATGAAGAGGCGGGGCCAGGAGCTATGTCTCGACCGCTGCAACCACAAATAGATGAGTACAAATAGGTGAGTACACTCACACATACTCACTAAATCGTAATGGTACAGTGGTAGAGCTGCTGGTTTGTGATTTTGACTATCGTGTTTGAGTCTCCCGATAACTCTCGAAGTTACGACAACTTATTACACTACTCCCAGAATGTTGATATATTAATGCATTCACGAACAAGTGGTTTTAAGCAAATAACTACACTAACCGAGACTCGAACCCACGAGCTTTAACACGCCCCCCTTCGTAGCCTGTGCTTGTGTATCTGGTATTCCGAACGAGAGGAGAATGAAATTAGTCCTTATCTTGTCACAGCCACGTATGTGTCCGCAACAGGAGTGACATGTCTAGTGCTACTAGGCACCTGTTGTATGCGACATTGATGGCTCAGTGGTTTAGGGAGTCTCGAATTTTAGCAGGCTATGAGGGTGGCGTGTTAAGCTCGAGGGTTCGAGTCTCGGCCTGTGCAGAGAGCAATCTAAATATTCTTCCTTGAAGCCTTTTTATCCACTTCTCCGAGGCTATGAGTCCCACAATTTACACCAGAGGTGATATCACAATATGCAAAATAACTACTATGAAAAAATAGAGAAATTCCAATCGCTTCCGTGATTACTCACAATGTAAAGGAACTATAATGCGAGTAATCACGAAAGCGCTTGGAATTTCTTTATTTTTTCATAGTGGTTATTTAAGAAGACACTGAATATATCACTAGATGATCGGCAATGGGAGCAGGCAACCCTCCCAGTGCGACTAGGAGGTATAGGGGTGCGCAAAGCAACGCAGGTAGCTTTACCTGCATTTCTGTCATCGTGTTTGGCCTCCTGTGGATTAGTCAAGAAGATTGTCCCCGAACGCTTGAGAGGTGTGGTGGGAGCTCAGGACCCCAGGTTCATTGAAGCAGCCGAGCGATGGGACATCCTGGCAGACTCCTCCAGTAGACCAGCTCCTCCCAAAGAGCACAAACAGTCCCACTGGGACAAACCGATCATGGAAAAAAGTGTCAACACAATGCTCACCAACGCTTCAGGAAAGGACAAAGCTCGTCTCCTAGCGGTGAAGGCACCACACTCAGGAGATTTCCTTCTAGCTGTTCCCAATTCCTCTCTGGTGACTCGACTCGACCCACAGGCCATTCGGATTGGTGTTGCTCTTCGCCTAGCCGCCCCCATACTCACTGAACATAGGTGTATTTGCGGCAGGGCGACGGCTGATCAATTCGGACTTCATGGTCTCGTGTGTCACACATCAGAAGGAAAGTATGCTAGACATGAGGAGGTCAACGACATCATAAAGAGAAGCCTCGCCACGGCCCGTTGCCCAGCTCAACGGGAACCCCAAGTGCAGAGGTCTGATGGAAGTCAAAAGCGTCCTGATGGAGCCACTATGCTACCCTGGAAGGATGGTAAGCAGATTGCTTGGGACTACACCTGTGCTGCCAAAATGGCAGACACCTACTTGCCATACTCCGCAGCCGAAGGGGGGGAGGAGCGGCCAGCCACAGGGAGACACAGAAGACTCGCAAATATGAAGGCCTTTCCCCTTGCTATAACTTCATCCCAATAGGGTCGGAGACCCTTGGAACATGGGGCAAGTGTGCTCTAAAGTTTCTCAGAGCTGGGTGAGAAACTCATCATAGAAACCAGGGACCACAAGGCGACCAGCTTCCTCTTTCAGAGACTCAGTGTGGCGATCCAGAGGGGAAATGCCTGCAGCGTTCTGGGCACGCGGCCCACTGCCGGGGAGTTGGACGAAGTATTTGACATGTAGCTCTGATTTGTTATCTATGTTGTTTTACTCCCTATTGTATTTTGTCTTGAAATAAAGTTTGTATAAAAAAGATGGGGTGGTAGGGGAAGTGGAATATTCAAATGGCTTCAGAAAGAAATCTAAATATTCTTCCTTGAAGCCTTTTTATCCACTTCTTCGAGGCAATGGGCCCCACAATTGACACCAGAGGTGGACCCCATCCTACATATATATATATATATATATATATATATATATATATATATATATATATATATATATATATATATATATATATATATTATTTATATATCTGTATTTGCTTATTTACTTATTTATTTAGTAGTGTATTTATAACATAACAGAAGACTGACCCAAGAGATACTTGTGAACGAAGCTTATATGTTGTAAGACTGCTCTCTAGAGATGATGGCACTTCGCATTCGTAAAATTATTTTGCCAAGCAAATTATGGGACAACATATATAGAGGTAATAGTAGACATGAACCAAACACTTCCACAAATGTACAACTAGAATGTGAGTAGACCTTGGCTCCGCAAGAAGAGAACAGTTGATGATGGCGCACCGACAGTACCTTGCAAGAAGACAGTGGCTGAATGTGGGTACAAGGACCCCAATGGAAATAAGTCACTTTGTCTGACTTTTTTTGGGGGGTTATCCTTGATAATTTA
Source organism: Cherax destructor (assembly GCA_009830355.1). Taxonomy (NCBI): domain Eukaryota; kingdom Metazoa; phylum Arthropoda; class Malacostraca; order Decapoda; family Parastacidae; genus Cherax; species Cherax destructor. The sequence goes on along the minus strand of WNWK01000512.1, from coordinate 200,292 downwards.
CACCTATGTTACTATGCATGATAATTTGTGTAACTGTATTTATGTGTACCTGTACCTAAATAAAAAGTACACCACCTGTATCGTCCAAAGCAGCCACAAGAAGACAGCTCATGGAGGCGCATGAACTGAACCATCTACGAAAACCCCAGTTACTGTCTGGTGCACCGGAATCTCCGTCTATGGCATCCACTAGAGGGAAGTTAGAGGCGGGCATTACCCGTGCGTGTTACGACACCACTTCGGCATCAAGCAGACCTGAGGGCTAGATAGGCCACTTATCTTGGCCAACTAAGACTAACTGGGACTGACCCACACCCTCTGAGAGCGAGAATAATTAATGAGTGCGGCTATATATCAGAAAAGTTCATTTACTTTAATTTACTAGGCAATAAAGCATCGCAGAATGGAGGGTTGAACCACTTCTCACCGTCTCAACTCTAACCTTGCAGCCTTGTCAGGAGCATAAGGCTTATGCCAACCGATACTGTTGTGATGGGTTTATGGCAACAAACGCTGTTGTGACAGCCTTATGACAACAAATACTAATGGAACAGACTTACGGCAACCTTTGCTGTTTTGATGGGCTTGTAGAAGCCCCTACTGCTGTGAAGGGTTGTGACAACCTGGCAGCATCTACTGTTGTGGCAGTCTGGCAGCATCTATTGTTGTGGCAGTCTGGTAGCCTCTACTATTGTGGCAGCCTGCCAGTCACTACTGTTGTGGCATCCTCTTCTGTTGTGACAGTTTGGCATCCTCTACTAGTGTGTTAGCCTTAACTTCTGAGGCGAGCTTATGGTAGCTTGTACTGCTGTGGCAAGCTTATGGCAACATCTACTGTTGAGAGAAATTGTGTTGAAATCTACTGTTGGGATGACTGTGGCAACCTCTACTCCTGTGGAGAGCTATGTCAATCTCTACTGCCTTATAAAGACAGTCAATCTCTGCTGTTGATTACTGTATCAGCCTATACTGTTGTTATTACCGTTTCACTCTACTGCTGTGATTACTGTATCAGCTCCTACTGTAGTGATTACCGTATCACACTGTTGTTGGGATTATTCTCGCAGCCTCTACGGTTGTGATTACAGTGTTACTCTGCTGCTGCTGCTGCTGCTGCTGCTGCTGGAAACATTCTCGACGATGCTAACTCACTAGTATAAATAGACACTTCTTCCACCTCGTCTCATATCCTCTCGCAATTAAACACACTTCTAAAAGTTCCAAACCTCTCGAGACGAATCCAAAGGTACAGTTATAAACGCCCTGGACCATCTGAGCTTGGTAGAGCGGAAGATAGATGGCGCGACCGTCAAATAAGCCTGCATTAACTTAAGTGGGGCTGGGAACTCCACATGCGATACGGTAATGGAAGTCCTTGAAATAGATATCCATCGCATTTAGCCCCTCCGGCCCTCAGTGGATTTTGGGAGAGGCTGCCTGAGTGCGTGAAGGGGAAACGTGAAGAGTCTGGTGAATTTGTTTCCTGAGCTCCACGTTGACAAGGAACTTTTATAGAGAATTAAAAGACACAGTACCGTGACTAGAACAATACACAGGTAACCCAGCACACACGAGACTCGAATTTATGGCGACGTTTCGTCGTAAGTTTTATTTTCCTGTGTAAGTATTATAGAGTAAAAAGGCACAATACCGTGGCTGGATTTTTTTTTTTTTTTTTTTTTTTGTGTGTGTGTGTGTTAAGTTTTATAGATTCGAATGGCGTACTGTCGACATACTGAAGACTAGACACCGGTTGCGAAGCAAGTTTCGCTCTCTACAGACCGAAACGGAGAAACGGAGTTCCAGTCAAAGCATATAAAAACTGACCAGGGGAGTAAATGAATCTTAGATGCAGTGGCTGCCTTTATTAACCACAACGTTTCTCCCATCCACACACTGTAAAACCTTTATTAACCACAACGTTTCTTCCCTTCCCCACACAATGCATGCCTTTATTAACAACATTTCGCTCATGCGTTGGGAAAACGTTGTTGTAAATAAACGTATCGACTTCATGTATGGTTCTTGTGTTAACATAATTTGCGTTAACTCGGTTTACTTTGAAACTATTTTTACTTAGATTTACTAAAACAGAGAGGATTCCATTGGATACCGGCCGTTTAATGAAGCCGTACATTCTGCAGCGGGCGGGCACCCTGGCGGATGGGTGAGGGGGCTCTGCTAGTGGCAGCCTGGTGGGTAGCTTATTGGGTTTACCTGGAGTGGGTTTCGGGGGTCAACGCCCCCGCGGCTCGGTCTGAGACTAGGCCTCGTAGACTATTGGGTAACCTATTGCGTAGCCTATTGGGTGAACGTATGTAAGTTTATTTAGGTACAGTAACACATGAATACAGTTACTCAAATTATCATACATAGTAACATATGGGTAAATTACCTAGGATAATCTAAAAAAGTCAGTGACTTATTTCCATTGGGTTCCTTGACGACGACGATGCAGGCTGGGAGGTCATGGGGCTAAATGGGGCTGGAAGCAGGCTGGCGGGGCAGGGTGGAGGAAGCGAACATGTTTGCGTGCAGGGCTCTAGGGGCGGGGAGGGAGGGGCAAACAGGGTTCTCAGGGAGGAGAAAGCAGGGCAAACAGGACTCCAGGGGAGTGGAGGGCGGGGCGTGAATAGCGGGGCACTCGGGGCGGGGCAGCAACCTGGCAGTATGAAGAACGCAGCGAATAGCTTGTGCCAATTTTGTGCTTGATATTTGTGCAAAGTGAGCTGAGCAGTAAATCAGGAGAGCAGTTGCCGGCGACTCACATAAACTGCCACCAACACAAACTTGTTAGAATATCTGAAAAATGAAAACAAACCCGCTTGTAAATTAACGTTGAGAGTATAAAAGAATATAATGGAAGAGATCCATTAGGTCTGTGTGTGTGTGTGTATGTGTGTGTGTGTTTGTGTGTGTATGGTGCATATTAATGTGAGTATACGTTAGTGTTTATGTGGTTATGTATGTGTGTGTTTTACCTTACGCTATGAGCTATTTCAGCTTCCGATGTGTCGTGAAGTTGTTCGCTCCAAGTCGCTACTACAACTCTAACGCTATAAAAAAATATCCAGAAATCTCTGTGACTCATTTAACGGTGTTCAGTTTCCGCCTGGGCTCCCTCCTCCTAGTTCGTGTCACGGTTAACTGTCATTATCTAGTGTCGGTGTACACTCCCCGGAGATTTTTACATGACGTGATCCTATCGCGTGTTGTTCCTGTTCTTCCAACGTCGCAAGATTCCAGTTTGAGCAATCTAGGGTAGTTTATTCTTCTCTAAGGTTGGCTGGCTGCGAGAGTAGCACGTCCGTGTCATGATTAGCAGACGAAGGATCGAACCTCAACCAGTTTTTGCGCTGAATGACTCCCACGCGATTACTGCTTCGCAAAAATAATCCTAAGTTCCTGTAATCAGTCCGGTGTACTAATTTCAGGATCACGTACTTCAATAAACATGTGCTTTAGTAGACATGTACTTTAGTAGACATGTACTTTAGTAGACATGTACTTTAGTAGACATGTACCTCAGTAGACATGTACCTCAGTAGACATGTGAGCTTTGCTAGCAATGCGGTTCAATGAATTATTTTGCTTATATAGTGATGATTCCTATTTTAAGGGTTGCTAAAAGCCGTTCTTATATTCGCTAGCCTGGTGCGCGCAGCTTATATAATTTTCTTTACGCTCACTTTGGGAGAAAAGTTGTTATTTACTCCCAGATCTTGGTTGTTACTTGCCTCTGATGGTTGCTCTTCAACAGTGGCTGAATCATTTCATATGATGCACGACGTTAGCCACACCTTGAGTGTAAACAACTATCTTAAAAGGCCTGACCCAATCCTGTAACTTAACGATTAAGATACAACAAACTTTTATAGGGCAGCAAGAAATACTAATCTTTGACAAGCATGAACACGAACCAGTTGAACCTCTCATGCGAAAACCCGTCTGCCTTAAGCCGAAGTCGATTTCTTACTGTTCGAAGCAAAATTCTCGAGTTCCGATATGTAGCTTTGGTTTGGGTGACTCAGGTTAGGTTTGGTTTCGTTAGACTGGATCGTCGTCGGGTACAAAAATTAGCGAATTATAATAATTAATATCAATAAACAAAAAAATGCACACAAATGAAAAAAAAACTTTTAAAATGTGCACAGATAAAAGGGACTCCCCCCCTCACAAGCGGACTGTACAGTACAGTCAAATAATCCCCTTTTCATTCCCTTGTTACAGTCGCATATCCAACTATCTAAGCCTCGGTAAAATACGGACTTCGATTAGGAAGACAGACTGCATACCAGCAGAACCTTCAACATCGGACAGATTATTTGTCATGTAGAACTTTTGGAAAAAAAAGTCTCTTACCAGAAGACAGCTACAATAACACAAGATGGTCGAACCCTCAATTTCTCAGAAACATCTCACTTAAAAATTCAACACTGAACGCTGGTTCTCGCATAGGTCAAGCCTCAACCTGTACATATTAATGTCATTTAAGTATATAAATAACATATAAAGTATATAAATAATATTTTATTTTGTAGTAGCGTAAATTTTATGGTCAAAATTTAAATGTGAGGAGAAAAGATGACTTAGATCACAAATATAAAGTAATTATCATACTTAATACGTTATAGCATTACAGCTTTAATGTAAAAATAAAGAAGGGAAGAGAGGAGAGACGGGGAGAAGAGAAAGTAAGGGCGGAGGGAGGAGAAAAGAGAAGAGATATGATGAGAGAGAGAGAGAGAGAGGAAAGAGAGTGGGGTGGAGGTCCAAGATAGAACAAGTGAGGTTAGTGGAGGCGACAGGGCGGATGATATCATGAGTGTCAAGACTCCCAGACCGTCTCTAGTGGTCCTGCTACCAATATTTGTGCTAAATCAACCCAGGGGTCCTTGGAGACCTGTGAGATAGCCTGAGCTCTTGGTGTAAGCAACTTCAAGTAGCGGGACTCCTTCCATGCATACATAAACCTAATTTATCTCTGTTCCTGTCGCTGAACCAAGAAACTAATGTAAAGTTTATTTAAGGACGGCAGAGGAAATCTTAACGGGTGTTCCTCATCACTGTCTACTATATATCCCTTGGTATGCTAGCAATGCCAAATAATATATACTGGTCTTGCTAATTGGGGAGAAAATATATGTCTCGGGAGAGGAAGGGACACAGTCGACCGTTGCCACTGTGAACAATGGTACAAAACTGTGCAGAATGAAAACGGATTGACTGATTTACGTTTTGCAATTACGAGAGCGATAGTGTCATCCATTCTCGGTAAGTTAGTTAAGTAAGACATACACGTTATTGCAGGCGCGCTGAAGGGACAAGATGCCACACTTACGGCTTACAACAGGCGCATTGAAAACAGGAAGAAACTGTTCTCAGTTGATAAATTAGACACATATGCAACACTTGGGTATCTTTATTGAGGAAACGTTTCGCCACACAGTGGCTTCATCAGTCCAATACAAAGTAGAAAGTTGAAAGGAGATAGGAGTTTGAGGTAATCACATTAGGAGGTTTCTTGTTGTTTCTTCAGGTCACCACTTGGAGAAGACCCGGGTCGTGGTTAACCCGGTGACCCTACCAAAGCCACAACCTTGCTGTTAGTTTATTCGCCAGGGATAAACTCTGATACATTTTTTTTTGTCATGAGATGACCCATTGAGTAATGTCGGCCTTAGCAAATTCAGGGGTTTCGTAAAGCGGTGTGTCTGAGAACGCGTGAAAGTAGGGTAGACAATGACTACAGTTGACTCGCCAATGCTGCTCTCTGGTCAGAGAGTGATTAAGAGGCTCGGCAGTATCTCTCAGGGTCAGTTACTGACACTTGCTTTCCCAGCAGATGGTCGGGCGACGCACTGGGCAGAAAATATGAAACTGGTGACTGCAATAAGCACTTATCCCAACACCCCAGTCAGCGGGTCCCCGGTAGGCAGGTCCCAGTGTCGACTCCCAGTAGGCAGGTCCTGGAGTCACCCCCTCCTAGGCAGGCCGGGCCCTGTGTCACCCCTCACGCTATGTTTATATAGTACACAGATCGATAGGATAGTTATATTTTTTTTTAGTTTTCGTTGTCGTCCAAATAGTACGCGTCTACACGGTATATAGGACGTCCAAGGGAACACTAACACGTCTTGAGCGATGCCAATGGAACCAATGTGGGTTCTGAGAACGTTGCGCGAGATGATCTTTCGAATATCGCAAAGCAAGAATGTAAAAATATTCGTGAATAAAGAATTGCATTTTTGTAATAGTTCATAAATGCGTAAAAACACTGTATCACGGTAATTAATCAAGTTTGTTCAATTTGAAGCTAACTAGATGAAATGGAGTATTAATTTGCCGAAATAAATTATGTACTTATCATATCTTCATGAGCCTTAATTATCTTACACTATGCAAGTGAATAAACATGAAAACTCTCAGGTTTTCCTGTTTTTTTTTCATTGTGGCATATATATATATATATGTCGTGCCGATTAGGTAAAACTTGCGATTTTGGCTTAAATAGCAACGCTCACCTTGCCATATAAGACAAGTGAAAATTTGTGTATGCAATAATTTCGCCAAAATCATTCTGAACATAACGAAAAAAATATATTTCATTGTGTTTGTTTATTATTAAATTAATGTTAACGTATCTAAAATATATATAGTTGGGTTAGGCTAAATTAAATTGCGCTTGTTGTAATAAGGTTAGGTAGGTTTTCAAAGTCTCTCTTGGTACAAAATTATAAATTTTTACATTAACATAAATGAAAAAAATATATATCTTTAAACGTATAAGAGAAAATTTTAGAAAGGACTTAATTTTAGATGAGTTCTTGCTAATTGACCAGTTTTACCTAATCGGCACACACACACACACACACAAATTATATATATATATACGTATATATATATATATACTATATATATATATATATATATATATATATATATATATATATATATATATATATATATATATATATATATATATATATTCATCTGATTATTTATAGGTTTGTCTAATCTCAAGTCAGCCTGAAATGCCTTGCATGATTATTGGTTTTACCATGTATGTATCTTTAAATCTTACTGTACATATATCTTACTGTACATATGAATCATTGTTATATAAATGGTTTAGAAAACGGACTAATGATGAATGAGACATCTGTGTGAATTTAGTTACTGTTTATTTATGAAGACAAAGACAAGTTGCAACACAAGCTTTTATTGGGAGAACGTTTCGCTCTGTGTACTATCAAATCAGGATTTCCTAAAGTGCTACGTAAGAGCGAAACGTTGTCTTATGTTTTAGTATTGAAGACTCGGAAACGATACCCGAATAAACTTTCTTCATCTTGCATTTTAATACCCACATCAGTCGGCGTTTTATTCAGGCATTGGGTTCTTAACAAACTATTTTGTTCCCAACGGTCTTGAGGACACACGTCATGGGCACATAAAAACGACATTATGTAAATTTAACCTAGGGATAACCCAATAAATTCAAATATTGACTTACTTTTACTGGGGTCCCTAGGCCTTCACCTCTACATCCATCGTATTTGTCTTAAAGCGACTTGTTTATCTTCCCTTGTGTTATTTTCCTACGGGTCGCTTTCTGCACACTGAAGGAGGGAAAAAAAAGGCAAATAAGGCGTGCAGTGGATGGAGACCGAGGAGATGGCAGCCATAGAAGCCCTTGAAACAGATAGCTCGCGCATTACCTTTCGATGGGCTTGGGTTTCTAAAAGCTCTTAGAGGTCCGCTCCGATGTTGCCGCCGCCGTGGGCACTAACTTTCAGTAAGCTGGGGTCAGAGCTTTTACTTCCCACCCCCCATCCCCCCCGCTTAGCACCCTGGAGAAGAGGGAGGGGAAGGGGAAATGGGGACCGGGTCGCATGGAGACGAACGTATGGGAAGAAGAAAAAAGGGAAGAGGGTGGAGAGGTCATGGAGGGTGAAGAAGGGTGACTGGCTAAAGGGGAAAAATATTAAGTAGCTTGTTATGTGGATTTTCCTTTTGTTTACAGTGTTACTGTTTGTAAATGCTCTTCAACCTGCGAACACCTGTGTTTCATGAGGCGCATTTTGTCATAATGGCATTGGTAATTTTTAACACAAAATTAATCAAGACTTAAACAAAACTGATCATTCTAAGAGAACATTCTATACATAATTATAATAATGGTATACAATTCCAAAAAGTAGATGAATAAGAGAGTTGTGCAAGAGCTTGGAGTCTATTGTCGAGGCGTTTCGCCTACACAATAGGCTTTTTCAGTCGAATGCAGAGACAGCAAGGCAGCTGAGAGGTCAAGATATAATCAGTCCATCAAGTTTGAAGAAGTAGTTTTGAGGCGGTCAGTCCCTCAGCCTGGAGAAAATCTCAGCTCCATAGGCATGAACAATGTCAGCACTGTCACATTGTTCAAGACTATGAAGATATACTTCTTTCCAGACTGAATTACTAACCAACTCAAAACTACTTCATCAAGGTTGATGGACTGATCACATCATTCTGACCTCTCCACTGCTGCTGCTATTTCTGTATTCGACTGAAGATGCCTATTGTGTAGGCGAAACGTTACAACAATAAAGATACCCAGCAGTTTCTTGTGTTGCTCACCCAAGTTTTTTTTTTTTTTACGTTGCTTTAAGATCGTGGAAGAGCGGTGTTCAAGCCAAACCAGAACATCTATTGTACGGTTAGTGCAGTTAGGTCAGTCTTCTCCGTGGATACCCAGCTTCCGTTACATCGCCAGAACATAATTTCCGGGACGGCATCCTTCCATTAATTAATGTTGCGATAAATGATTAAATTTGTTAAATTAACATTAACGTAACTCTAAAATACCGTAGAAAAAGCGACTTAAACCCAAATAATAAAAACACAACATTCTGCCTTAGGACAAATTTTGAAAAATATACATTACATGGCTAAATTTAAAAGTTCTTCAAATATAGTTAGGAAAAAAAGGTTAAAACAGTAATGAGACCGTTAATTAACAGCAACGGTAGAATGCCTAACAGCAACAAAGAAATGTCTTAAGTACTCAGCGAAGTCATCTTCATTGTATTTACAGCTGAATCACAACACAAATTATCATTGCCATAAACTTTCTCTGAATGACTCGAAAATAACAAAGCACCCAGCAGAATTTAACGCATCGAGCGTATTCGACGAACTGCCAGCTAGATTCGATAAAAAATGTAGGCCTTAAGTTGCGTTGCCTGTAACGTTATTTAACAAATAAGCTAGCAAACATTCAGTTATGGAAAGAGGACCTGCGCTTTCAACTAGCGTCGCATCACCGTCGCATCGATTTTAGTTCAACAAACGGAGACTGTTATTGAAGATGATATTGTAATTTTTTTTTTTAAACAATACGTTTATAACCAGAAATCAACACAGATTTCGTAATGAAAGATCCTACCTGACAAATTTGCTAAAATTCTTCATTTAAACACTCGCATAAATATTAATAATAGAGGGTGATACGAGAAGAAAATATTCAAACGCTACGGGGAGAATTTCGAGTTTTCCCTGAAGTAAGTTTATTCTTTTCTCTGAGGATGAGGGTTCCCAGTACAGTTCCAGAGGTGCTACCTCCCTATACACACACACACACACACACACAAATACAGGTATATATATATATATATTTATATATATATATATATATATATATATATATATATATATATATATATATATATATATATATATGTCGTGCCGATTAGGTAAAACTGGTCAATTAGCAAGAACTCATTTAAAATTAAGTCCTTTCTAAAATTTTCTCTTATATGTTTAAAGATATATTTTTTTCATTTATGTTAATGTAAAAATTTATAATTTTGTACCAAGAGAAACTTTGAAAACCTACCTAACCTTATTACAACAAGCGCAATTTAATTTAGTCTAACCCAACTAAATATATTTTAGATACGTTTACATTAATTTAATAATAAACAAACACAATGAAATATATTTTTTTCGTTATGTTCAGAATGATTTTGGCGAAATTATTGCATACACAAATTTTCACTTGTCTTATATGGCAAGGTGAGCGTTGCTATTTAAGCCAAAATCGCAAGTTTTACCTAATCGGCACGACATATATATATATATATATATATATATATATATATATATATATATATATATATATATATATATATATATATATATATATATTGTAACCACGAACAAGCGGTATTGATCAATAACAACACTGCGACTAGCCAAGGACTCGAACCCAAGTTGTTTTCGCCAGCCTCATGGTGAGCGAAAACCACATGACGCTCGAACCCACAGGACCACCAAATCTTACAAGAATCACGCACCCAGCAGAGCTAGGTGTTTTACCGTGATCCGAGGACATACGGTGGTGTGGGTGCCTCTGAGCTAATTTCATTTTACTCCCCGTTTGGTGTACTAGCCTCAATAAGCAGTATTTTATATTACTGTAACCACGAATAAGTGGTATTGATCAATAACAACACTGCGACTAGCGTGATTCTTGTAGGATTTGGTGGTCCTATGGGTTTGAGCGTCATGTGGTTTTCGCTCACCATGAGGCGGGCCAAAACAACATGGGTTCGAGTCCTTGGCTAGTCGCAGTGTTGTTATTGACACATATATATATATATATATATATATATATATATATATATATATATATATATATATATAAATTGTGTGTGTGTGTGTGTAAGAATTCACAATAAACGTGTGTTTGCAAATATATAAAAAAAAGTGAAAATAGGAAAAACACCTGAGCGCCTTCATGAGCTTACACAGGTTGAAGGGGTAAAGATTTTGTGTGTGAGGGACTTGTACCTCCAGCAAGCGTGCCTGAGCGTGTTAGGAGCGAGTGGAGGCAAATAGTTCTTATGACTTAACGTGCTGTTAGAGTGTGAGCAATGTAACATTTATGAAGGGATTCAGGGAAACCGGTTAGCCGGACTTGAGTCCTGGAGGTAGGAAGTACAGTGCCTGCGCTCTGAAGTGTTCGAGCGCCTCGGCAAGACAATAATGTAGTGAGAGATGTTGAAAAATAATTTGTTTTATTTTTACCTTAAGTTCTCGCTTCGTCTTTTTCTTTCTTTCCTAATCCTAAGTCCTTGTCCTCTCCCATACTTTCTATTCTAATCCATTTCTCAATCTTTTTGTTTCCTTGTCGATTCTCAATTTCTTTACCCTCTTCATCTTTTCCCTAATTATATATTTTATAAGAAATGTTTAAAGCTCTCTTTACCTATCATATACTATTCTCTCCCTCTCCATCTTTTCTCTCCGTATCGTATACTATATTTCTGAAGATTGCCCTCTGTTATTGTCTTTTTTTCTAATAAAAAAAAAAAAAAAAAAAATATATTTTGTTAATATAGGCAAACTGTTTTCTGTTCTTGTGTGTGCGTGTGAAATAAGTATCTTATGAACTACAGCACAATTAATTTTCCCATAGTGGAGAGGCTTTTTTCGTCTGTGCTTAGGCAATAGGACGTCATAGCTAGCGAGCTTCAACAGGTGTCCCTCAATAGAACATGGTCACTTTCCCTTACTTCGTAAATTATTCTGTTGAAACGTCTCTCTTCTGTCTCTTGTGTCCTACCCCCTTCACCTTTCCTCTCTCCTTCCACTCTTCCATGCTCTCCTGCTTCCGTATCATCATCAATTCTTCCTGTGGGCTCTCCTCTTCTTCCTCTTGTATGACTGAGAAGTACCTTCCTACTTTCATTTTCATACTATTTCAACCTCTTCCATCTCCTCCTTCACCTCTCCTTTATCAAAAGTATCTTCCTATTTTTATATTTTTCTTCACCTTCCCATTCACTGTACTCCTACTTCACCGTTCCTACTTCCATGGTAGAACCATGACACTAGAAATATTCCTTGTGTCGAACCAGAAGCTGGATCTCACCGATGGATTTTCAACTTTCCCCTCACTTTTCAAAGAACCTCCCCCTCAATAGCATAAAGTCTTCCCTCCTTCAGGAGTCCCTTGCCCCTCTACTGGGTGGGCGACGGGATTAGAAGGCAGTGGCGATGCCAGAGCGGGGTCAGCCAAGATGAAACCTCTCAGGGAAAACTCAACAGGAGATAAAACCCAGGGGGTAAACCGTACAGACATACTTCCCAGAGGATGCCAGATAGATGGAACCCTAGAGGTAAACCTCTCAGAGGATGCCAAATAGATGGAACCCTAGAGGTAAACCTCTCGGAGGATGCCAAATAGATGGAACCCTAGAGGTAAACCTCTCAGAGGGAATTGTACAGACAGAACCCTACAGACATACCTCGAAGAAATAACTGTACTTATGAAGCTATACAAACTGTTTCTCGCTGTTCTTAGCACCTTACATACGAAATTTGTGTTCCGTATTTATGAATTTCAAATCCGTCTACTTTCTCGACACATCGCATCCATCTGCTGCCACACCGTATCCATCTGTTGATATACAGCATCCACCTGTCACAAAGCATCCATCTGCTGTTCCACATTTTTGTTTTGTTTAAAAATGTCCACCAAATAAAGTGAAAGGGAAAACGCTGGATTGAGTTGTCTAACAATTTTCCAGCGGGTGAACAAACCTACACAGCAAAGAACTAAATTGTATTGGAGACGACTTCAAAACCTAGCGGGATCCGCTGTCTGGCCGCCCCTATCCAGCAACAGGAGAGAAGTACTGGACAGGTCGTTTACAGACGGTTCAGCACTGTCTATTAGACGACCATGAGTTAGGTTTCCTCGTATAGGCACGACAGGGTGTGCTAAGTCTCTTCGGACCTCATCAAACCTTGATACCCTACTCTTCATTTGTTAGAGTCTTATGTTTTTTAGGTTAATTCATGTTAATGGAGAGGAATGGACTTAATGAGGTGGAGTGCACTTAATGGGGAGGAGTGGACCAGGTTGTAACAATGGTCAAGTGATTTGTCAGAAAGATGAAGTGGTGTATAATTATTACTGAATTCATGGGAACGCTGAATCCGTAGGGTTAAAAAAGCGCCTTGTGTATAGGAGTAAATGGTTGAGAAATGCACTAAGTAATGAGAATTAATAAACGAACTACTTTATGACGAGGCGTAGTGAGTGGTGTGCGCCCAGTACTCTATACTGCAGGGCCTGGCGCCCTCTTGGGAACCTTCCTTGAGGCGGCCTCTTGCGAATGTAATTAAGGTTCTTAAGCACATGTAGGTGTGGAATACCTTTGAGTGAGAGCTTAAAATATTTGCTGAGAAATTCCGTGTGCTATTTTTTCATACCTAAGGTGGCAATCTCCACTTGATTAAGCTAGATGCCCTAGAAAAGCGAGTTGAGGATTGTGCCCGGCTTTTCTGGTATGCAGATGAAAAAGAAATACAAACAGAAAAGCACTAGGGGGGGAAAAAAAAGAGAAAAACAGAAAGAGCAATGTGGACAGCAGAATAATGCAGCGTAGCCAACAAAACTAAACTGGGGGACATAAAAGGTTGCACCACCTTCCTCCATCCCTACCCTTCACTCTACGTTAATATGGTATACAACCACTGAGAAAACCTTCAGTAGTTATCGGATTTTTTTCTTTCTTCAAGATTTCCGCTTATATACAGTGGAACCTCGGTTTTCGTTTTTAATTCGTTCCAGAGAGTCTGACGAAAACTAAATTCGACGAAAACTGAAGTAATATTTCCCATTAGAAATAATGTAAATCCAATTAATCCGTTCCAGACACCCAAAAATATTAACAAAAAATATATTTTATAGAGAATAACTATAGTTTTACATACAGAAAACAATGAGAAATAAATATAAAGCACTAATAAAATGGATAAATGAACAATTAAATCACTTCTACCTTTATTGAAGACTCTTGTTGGCGTATGTATGGAAGACGGCGAGGAGGAGAGAGGGAGAGGTTATCTCTACTACCATCACAACCACTACCACCATCACTACCACCTTCTGCCACCATCACTACCACCCTCTACCACCATCACAACCACTACCACCCTCTACCACCATCACAACCACTACCACCCTCTACCACCATCACAACCACTACCACCCTCTACCACCATCACAACAACTACCACCCTCTACCACCATCACTACCACCATCACTACCACCATCACTACCACCATCTCTACCACCATCACAACCACTACCACCTTCTGCCACCATCACTACCACCCTCTACCACCATCACTACCACCATCTCTACCACCATCTCTACCACCATCACAACCACTACCACCCTCTACCACCATCACAACCACTACCACCCTCTACCACCATCACAACCACTACCACCCTCTACCACCATCACAACCACTACCACCCTCTACCACCATCACAACCACTACCACCCTCTACCACCATCACAACCACTACCACCATCATAACCACTACCACCCTCTACCATCATCACAACCACTACCACCCTCTACCACCATCACAACCACTACCACCCTCTACCACCATCACAACCACTACCACCATCATAACCACTACCACCCTCTACCACCATCACTAACACACTTCATATTTTCAGCGCTGATCTATGGTATCTAGGACAAGGTTCTTAAGTGTGATAATTTTGGTATAATTACCGACATGTTAGGTAAAGGGACACATGTAAAACTAATGCGACATTTCATTGTGGCAACATTTCGCTCTCCAGGAGCTTTGTCAAGCCGTTACCTATCCGAGCGTATGTGAGAAGAGGAACAATTTAATAAAATAATCTTGAATACAAAATTCTCCTTTTGTCCCCTTGTTCACAATGTATATTCACCGAGAGGTGTACGTCTCTGTGTATATACGCTGGGAGTTTAATTCCATCTTTAGAAATTAATATATCCTGACTGGTGGTGGTGAACAAGGTGACATTCAGCCTTAATGACCCTCATGTAATCGATAGATTTTCACCCTAATAAGCTCTCCAGTCAACCCCCACAGCGTCCTCACCTCCCCTGCCTTTTCATCTCTCTTATAGTGTTTGAGTGGATGATGGTAAGCAGAAGTTCCCAAAAAGGCCATCAGTGGCCATATTGCTCTATTCTAATACTGCTACCAAATATGTGATCGAGCTTTCACCATTCTTTGCTGTATATGATCCACACGGCTCATGGAGTACACAAATACAATTTGTGTGCCACAGCGACAAGAAATAATATGGAGAATCAAACTACTCAACATTTCCAACATGTCAAATTATGTACTGGTAAGCTTCAGGTGAAAATGTTCCTGATGTCAAATAACGTGCTGGTAAATTTCAGATGAAAGCTTTACTAAAGATACCTAAAGATACCTCCTGGAAAGGATGAGTTTATGCAAAATTGATACGGGTTTCCATGTGACTCACGAACAATAGATCGGCAGTACTAAAACTCACTGAACATAATTCATCAAATGGATTATCTGGACAGAAAAAGCTATTGCAAGATTTTATATATATACATATATACACACAAGAATACAATAGGGAGTAAAACAAAATAGATAACTACTCAGAGCTACATCTCAAATACTTCGTCCAGCTCCCCGGCAGTGGGCCGCGTGCCCAGAATACTGCAGGCATTTTCCCTCTGGATCGCAACACTGAGTCTCTGAAAGAGGAAGCTAGCCGCCCTGTGGTCCTTGGTTTCTATGGTGAGTTTTTTACCCAGCTCTTTGAGAAACTTTAGAGCACACTTGCCCCATACTCCAAGGGTCTCTGACCCTCTTGGGATGAAGATATAGCAGCAAGGAGGAAGGCCTTCATATTTGCGGGTCTTCTGGGACTCCCTGTGGCTGGCAGCGCCACCCCCTTCGGCAATGGAGTATGGCAAGTAGGTGTCTACCATTGTGGCAGCACAGGTATAGTCCCAAACAATCTGCTTACCATCCTTCCAGGGTAGCATAGTGGCTCCATCAGGACGCTTTTGACTTCCATCAGACCTCTGCACTTGGGGTTCCCGTGGCGAGGCTTCTCTTTATGATGTCGTTGACCTCCTCATGTCTAGCATACTTCCCTTCTGATGTGTGACACACGAGACCATGAAGTCGCCCTGCCGCAAATACACCTATGTTCGGTGAGTATGAGGGCGGCTAGGCGAAGAGCAACACCAATCCGAATGGCCTGTGGGTCGAGTCGAGTGCCCAGGGAGGAATTGGGAACACCTAGAAGGAAATTTCCTGAGTGTGGCGCCTTCACCACTAGAAGACGAGCTTTGTCCTTTCCTGAAGCGTTGGTGAGCATTGTGTTGGCAATTTTTTCCATGATCGGTTTGTCCCATTGGGACTGTTTGTGCTCTTTGGGAGGAGCTGGTCTACTGGAGGAGTCTGCAAGGGTGTCCCACCGCACGGCTGCTTCAATGAACCTGGGGTCATGAGCTCCCACCACACCTCTCAAACGTTCGGGGACAATCTTCTTGACTAATCCACAGGAGGCCAAACACGACGACAGAAATGCAGGTAAGGCTCCTTGCTTTGGTTTGTCCCTATACCTCTCAGTCGCACTGGGAGGGTTGCCTGCTCCCATATATATATATATATATATATATATATATATATATATATATATATATATATATATATATATATATATATATATATTATTATATTATTTTAAATAAAACCCTATTATATATAATAAAATGTGTATGAATAATTTGCCAAATGAACGTAAAATTCTTGGTTATTTTTTGTACCTTATAGACAGCAAAAGTATTCAATTTTGCATTTCGAATCAAGGAAGAAAATTTGATTATTTAATATATATATATAATATATATATATATATATATATATATATATATATATATATATATATATATATATATATATATATATATATATATATATAATGTGTGTGTGTGAATACGTAAACTTGCTATTTTGCTTAAGCACACTTCTTGCCGAATAGGAAGAAAATTTGTGTATTCAATAATATATATACATATATATATATATATATATATATATATATATATATATATATATATATATATATAGTATATATGTGTGTGTGTGTGTTGTGTGTGTGATTTCAAGAGAGGGTAAGGGAAAGGGTGAAAGGGGAAGTTAATTTTTGTCAAATTTCAAGATCTGTCTTATCAAAATTATTATTCAGTTTGTGTTCTTTGGCTATTAAATTTTAGCCTCCTGATAAGTTGACGAAACTAAGTCTAATATTTTTTTTTATAATTGCACAGAATACAAATTTATTCAGTAGATTGTTTCTCTAAAGCAGACATGTACCAATTTTCAAACAGTTTTGCAGAAAAGAATTTAAAATATTCAAAATATCACATTTCCCAAGGCTCAGAAACCTGCAGCAGAAAGTCTTCTTGGGACTTCGTTTCGACCTGAGCCATGAAACACATCCACGAAATTAATAGTCATAATACCGTAACTGGAACAGTACACAAAAACCCGCACCTTTAGAGGAACTTACTGGCGACGTTTCGCTCGTCATAAGGTTTATCTCTTAGGTGCATTTTTTTATGTACATCATCCGGGATCAGAAAATTGGACCTGAGGTCATCCGGCACATCTTCTGGTATCAAGAATCCCAAATTTTACCTCAGACCATCTAGTGCAAGGGTTCTTAACCAGGGATTCCCATACCCTTTGGGGGTATGGGAACCAAATAATGGGAGTATGGGACTCGATCTCTGAATAATTTTAAAAACAAGTTGTTAGATTAGAATAAACAATCAGCTGCTCTGCTCCTAGCTATCCAAATGTAAAATAAAACCAAGCTATTGACGTCTTTCGAAGTCATACTGGTACCTAATACGACTGAATGGTGGTGGTGATGATTTCGACAATTCGGTGAAGGGGAGGGTATGTGGGCATACTGGGCAATCCCTTGGGGTCTGTAATCGTGAAATGGTTAAGAACCCCTGATCAAGTGCATCATCTGGGATCAGGAAGCCTCCAGCTTCAGCGACCCAAGATACCTCATATAAACCTGTCTCTACAAAGCTCTGTAAAGAACAAAAAGGCACAATGTCGTGACTGGAACAATACATAGATAACCCGCACACAGGAGAAAAACTAATGACGTTTCGGTCCGACTTGGACCATTAACCGTGACTAGTTAATGGTCCATGTAGGACCAACGTCGTCTTAAGTTTCTTTCTCCTATGTGAGGGTTATTTGTTTAAAGTTCGGTACATAAAACAAGTGCTGTAGGAGTACTGGCAGGACTGTATCTGCTCTTGTTGCCACCTCTTTAGATAATAGTAATAATAATAGGAACTATGTCGATTTACGCAAAAGAATTATCAGTTGGGCTTCTACAATGCAAACTAAATTGTTTGTTATCCTAATGGAACTAAAGTTAACTAATGACACTGAGCTTGACTCTTTGATTATTACTGATACTGTGTCATCATTGAAGGCTCTTGACTCACATAATGACTAACAACATGCTCAATGGACAAGCCAGGTATAGATACTCAAATATCCGGAAAAAGGGAATTGATGTATAATTGTTATGGATTTCATCACACAATGGATTACTCTTTCATGATTAAGTTGATAAATTAGCCAAAAAAGTACCCTGAAGGCACATGTAGAATATAACTTTGGTGTGTGTGTGTGTTTGTGTGTGTGTATGTCTAGCATTAGGAGGGCAGTAAATAAGGAAACAATGTTATAGGAATGCAGTTAGAAGTCTAAATAGATCTATCATCCACTATGATAACATGAGCGTGGATAAGTATGCTTATGGAGCAACTTGTAATGTGGATAAATTAGACACATATGCAACACTTGGGTATCTTTATTGAGGAAATGTTTCGCCACACAGTGGCTTCAGCAGTCCATACAAAGGAGAATCATGAAGAACAGGAGGAGTTTGAGGTGGTCATCCCTAAACCTTGAGTCGATGTTGTCAGTCCATCAATCTTGAACAGAATACAGCATATGTGCTAGGAAGCAGCTTATATACCGTAGGCAGGAGAGGTGCAGAAGTCGTAGGTGGTGTCACATTTGTATAAGAGTGGTATACAATACCGACATTTGTCCAATGTGGAAGTTGGTCGTGCCCAAGAGTTGGGCAAGTGAAGAATTCAATGTATTAAGATCCCAAGATGTTGCTGTGTCAAACAGGATGTAAATGAATGGTTCAGAGAACCGACAAGTTGATAAATTAGACACATATGCAACACTTAGGTATCTTTATTGAGGAAACGTTTCGCCACACAGTGGCTTCATCAGTCCATACAAAGGAGAATCATGAAGAACAGGAGGAGTTTGAGGTGGTCAGTCCCTAAACCTTGAGTCGATGTTGTCAGTCCATCAATCTTGAACAGAATACAGCATATGTGCTAGGAAGCAGCTTATATACCGTAGGCAGGAGAGGTCATGATTCTCCTTTGTATGGACTGATGAAGCCACTGTGTGGCGAAACGTTTCCTCAATAAAGATACCCAAGTGTTGCATATGTGTCTAATTTATCAACTTGTCGGTTCTCTGAACCATTCATTTACAACTTGTAATGTGAACAGACCGACTGATGTTGTGGTAGCTAGGCTTAGGCTTGGTTACAAATACTTCTGGCAGTTTGATAGACACACACATGATGAAACCAAGTGCAAAGTATGTGGCCAGCCTTATGGTCACTATCTTCAACACTATGTTCTTAATTGTTCACTTATTGAGGAATATACAGATAGAATAACAACCCGTGTGATATGTCAAGATATCTTATTAATGAAAATAAGATGCCAAATATATTAAGAAAATTTCCTAAATTTGTTTTTAACAGATAAGTCAACTGTAGATCTCAATCCAGATATGCTCCTGTTAACCCTTTTGGGGCCTAGTTCCCAGGCCTTTTGTGTATCCATATGTTATTGCGCTACCGTCCACAGGATGGATATGAGGTGCACAACAAACCAGCTACTTCGGCGACAGTCTAAAATTTATCTAATATTTATATACCTTCACATTATCATTCTCTCTCTCTCTCTCTCTCTCTCTCTCTCTCTCTCTCTCTCTCTCTCTCTCTCCAACATTAGCATTCCTTCATCCTCTCTCCAGCCTTTGTTTTCCCCTCCCTGCTCTGCGTGTCCTCACTTATTCCTCATTTTCAATAATGGACTGCAGAGTAGCTTCTCCATCTCATACTACCTCCGTTCCTTGGCTTGTCTCATAATCAACACTGGAATCCATATTTCATTCCACTCCATCAGCATTTCCCCTCCCTCACCCCAACAACTCTTTCCATCTCTCACTTCTCCCTCGCCCCGATTAGCCCATTACCGTTCCATGCCTTTTCTCTCATCCCCAATCTTGCCCTTCCCATAATCTCTGTCTTTCCTTTTCCATTCCCCTCCCCACTTTCCTTTTCCTCGCCCCCTGCCTCCCTCTTTGGGTGGGCAAGTCCAGGCAGTCGACTGACTGTGAGCTGTGCTGAGTCGACCGTTTTCGTATCTAGTGGGCTTAACAAGGCACGATGCAAATTAGGCTAATCTTCTTGAGCGCCGAGTGAAGGGTGGAGACAGTCGCTCCGTCATTGCTCTCTCTCTCTCTCTCTCTCTCTCTCTCTCTCGCTGTCTTTTTACACCATTTTCTAGTCTCTTCCTATTTGTGTGCCTGTGAGTGTAGGTGTATATAGGTGTACATACTCCTGTGTACGTTTATGAAGGCGTGAATATCTCTGTGTACATCTTTGCAGTACTCACTGTACTGAATCTGTGGGGTGGCACACGAATTGAAAGCATTTTAACTCTGAATTTGGCTGTCGGTCTGGAGTCCTAGGAGGTGGTGACCTCTCCCACAATATTGGTAATACAGCGATAGACTTCATTCCCTGTTCGGTCATAAATCTTTATTAAAGGGCTAAGATAGTCTGCAACATATTGGCTCACCTGTAGGTCTTGTCTTATAAGATCCTCTGGTTGGCTGGTTTATTTTGCTTAACACCTGTCGACTGCAACAGTCAATGATAATTTATTCCCTAGAAGAGGGATTAAAGTAAACTCTCAGCATGTGTACACTGAGAGTGAGAGAAACGCTCTAGTATGTATACCCTTGAGACCCCTCTCAAGATTTAGTGCCGTCTTATCTAAGCAGCCGCATTAGTAATAACATCCAAGATACGTCTATAATGGAAATTATACCCTATGGATTCCCCTGAAGAATTTACTCATATTAATGAATGAAAATGCATCTCATACATTAAGCGTCTACTCTCAGAATGTTCCTTCAAGGAGCTCTACTTATATTAGCATCTACTCTTATAAACACACGCCTTCGAAAATCTCTACTCACAGGCCAGAACACACACTTCTCATCACTCGCTCTGCACACTTTGCTAACCCTTTCCACTTCCTTACATCTCCGCAACATTGAATCTTCCCCTTCCCTAAGTCCCCCTCCTCCCCCCTCTCCTCCTTCATTCTCTAGTGGCCTCAAAACTCTCTCCTCATCCATAGTGCAGTTCTGGTGATCCTCGTGTCTGTTATCACTATTTCAGTTCTTCTCTTTCATTTTAAGGTTTATCAACAGTGGCCTCTCCAGTGGGTGCGGGAGCCTGTGGAGTGCACCAGACAAAGCCCTTAAGTAGACCACTCTGGGACCCCTGCACAAAAAAATAAAAATAAAAAAGCGAGGACGCCAAGGCCTGCCAGTGTCATTCTTACAAAAAAAAAATCTCCCAAACAGCTCTCTCAAGATCCAAGTTACGTAATGAAACTTTTTTTTTTTTTTTGCCATTTCAGGTTGAATTACTTCGTGCGTGCGCTGTTTGTTTCTCCGATCTTTTTTTTTCTAGTGTGATTTGGTTTACGCCTGTCGGGTGAACTTTGTCTCACGTCTGGTGAGTTTTCGTTTATGCTGGTAACTTTTTTTGTTTGTTTGTTTGATTGATGATCTTAGGTTTACGCACTCTGATATCTTAGGTTCACATTTTGTAATCTTTTAGGTTTACGTCTGGTGACCTTGGTGACCTTAGGTTCACTTTTGGTGATTTTTTAGGTTTACGTCTGGTGATCTTAGGTTCACTTTTGGTGAACTTTTAGATTTAAGTCTGGTGATCTTAAATTGACGTCTGGTAATCTTAGATTCACATTTGATGTTAGCTTAACGTCTGTGACTTTAGGTAGTCGTCTAGTGTTTTAGCTCACGAATGGAAATGTTAGATTCTCATTTGGTGATTTTAGGTTCATGTCTTAGAGATTTTATATTTCATGTCTAAAAGAGATTTTAGATTCACCTCTGGTAATCTGCTGTTATCCTGAATGAACACTTATTTCCATCTTATTCAATGTATCTTCCTCTTCCTCTCTCTTATTCTTTATTTTCTTTTCTTTTTCACTATTTAGCAATTTCTTCCCTGATTTTTTTTCTCCTGCTCTCTCCATCGTCCCTTTCCTCCTCCCTCCTCCGTCTTTCTTCCGCTCCCTAATCTCTCTACCTCTCTCTATCCTCCTCGTAAAACCAGCAGTGATCATCACAACTAAGGGCCAGGGAGTGTTGTTGAATAAGACGACAGTACAACCCAGCGACGACCATCACTAAGCTCATGACAACAGAAGCGGGACGCTGTGATGAGCAGCTGATTGAAGTCTTCACGCTCATGGCGGAGAGAGAGAGAGAGAGAGAGAGAGAGAGAGAGAGAGAGAGAGATAACCTTGTAAAATCCTGTTCTAACCTTGTAAAATCCTGTTCTAACCGTGTAAAATCCTGTTCTAACCTTGTAAAATCCTGTTCTAACCTTGTAAAATCCTGTTCTAACTTTGTAAAATCCTGTTCTAACTTTGTAAAATCCTGTTCTAACTTTGTAAAATCCTGTTCTAACGTTGTAAAATCCTGTTCTAACCTTGTAAAATCCTGCACTAACCTCTTAAAATTCTGCTCTAACCTTGTAAAATCCTGCATTAACCTCGTAAAATCCTGTCCTAACTTGAAAAATCTTATGTAAAAAAAAAAAAGATGGAACACGTGGAGCATAAAGGGAGAAGGAAAGAGAGGGAGGAGGCAAGAGAAGAGAAACATCTAGAGAGTCCAGGAGCACTTCCCCCCCCTCTCTCTCTCTCTCTCTCCTGCGATTCAAATCTGAATAGTAGTTTCGCATTTCTTTCTCACGTGTCTCCTAATGTTTGTTTAATATTTCTCTCACCTATCACAGGGAATGGCAATTTTCTTCAGCTGACGAGGCTCTCTCTCTCTCTCTCTCTCTCTCTCTCTCTCTCTCTCTCTCTCTCTCTCTCTCTCTCTCTCTCTCTCTCTCTCTCTCTCTCTCTCTCTCTAAGCAGTATAATTGCAAACAGGCGATCTTAACACTGCAGAACAAGCATGTATGTATATATATATATATAAACACATAGGCCGTTTCCCACCAAGGCAGGGTGGCCCGACAAAGAAAAACTTTCATCATCACTCACTCCATCACTGTCTTGCCAGAGGCGTGCTTACACTACAGCTACAAAACTGCAACATTAACACCCCTCCTTCAGAGTGCCGGCACTGTACTTCAGTTGGGCAAAATGTTGATTATTTCTTTCAGTTAAGTATCTTCCTTGACTGATGTGCTCCAGTTAGGTAATTGTTTCTTAAACTTGTTTCATCGGTACCGTGACACTTGTCCCTCGTGGATCTAAGAAAAAATAATAACTACCTTGTTTCATCATTCTTACAGTGTGATATTGAGTACTGTGACCTCTGCTTTCTTAAGGAATCTTGGCACCAGTCACAGGGATCTCATAAAAGTGTTGCCTTCTCATCCAGGAAACTTAGGGACAATTAATGCCACCTCACCACTTTGTTTTTAAATACTTGCTTTTAAAGGATCAAGACACTGGTCCCAGCTGACTAACAAGTTAGGTAAGGTTTGTCAGGAAAGAGGACAAGTGTTTCCTGACGCGGGTCTTATGATAACCCACAGCTGGAGCTTTGGTGATGTGAACTAGGCCTTCCGCTGGCTAACTAACAGAGGCACCAACGCCTCTATCTCAGCTGATATACAGATGAATCTCAGGAACTCTGCTCCACTTCACTCGCTTTAGACTCGGCTCACAGAGGAATCTTTATAATTATCACGTTCGTCCAAGTTTAACACGCTTTTCTGATGGCTGACAGATTAAGCCAGGTACTTGTGTATCAGTCAGCTCTACCCATGAGTATTTGATAGATGTAGAGTGTATTTTTTTCCCTCATATCAACTTTTAACTTCTGTCCTCAGAGCTGACTCTCTGGGCACCGAGACACACCACTTCATCAACCAGTGCCCAGAATGTGGCAACTTGCCGATGACACTGAACGAAAAGGATAGTATAGAACCTCAGGATAGTTCTCGACGAGTCTCTCTCTCTCTCTCTCTCTCTCTCTCTCTCTCTCTCTCTCTCTCTCTCTCTCTCTCTCTCTCTTCCTCCTCCTCCTCCTCCTCCTCCTCCTCCTCCTCTTCTGTAAGTGGGATTCTCTCATCACTTCTCTGAGTCTTTCTGGTAAAGTCACTGAGCATTTTTACATTTGTAAATCCCTCGTCTTTCCCATGAGTTTCTTACTATTATTACTTGTTTCTCTCGTCTCCTCCCGGTCAAGGTTTTGCACCCGTCACCTCTCCCTGACCCTTCCTAACTCGCTGCGCAGCTCATTTTAGCTTTAAACATTCCTGCTTCCCCTTCCTGCGCCGTGCATCCCTTCACTCTAACATTCTATATCTGCTTCCTCCCTCCCCTTTCCCTTCTCTCCCTCTAACTCCTCATTATTAAAACCTGGCTGATTTATGTTAAGTCTCTGTGGAAGCAATTAATAACCGGTAATGGGGGGTAAAGTTTTCAAGAAATAAAAAAGGTGAGATGCCTTTATGCATGGCAGGGAGGGGAGCGCAAAACTTGAAGGCTTTGTTGTCTCCTCTGTCAAGCCGTGACAAGGCAAGCGACTTTGGTCAAACATCGGGTCCGTAAGTGGATTAAAAATAGGTATTTACTTCCTGGTTGGTAACGTCTTAAACAGTACGTGTGAGGAAAAAAGAATTCCGAATATACTTAGTTACATAATGTATCCGTAAGTGCACTGCTGATCACCCATTCACACACACACACACACACACACACACACACACACACACACACACACACAACCCACACCACCCACTCACACACACACCAAACATAAACAAAAATACACTCAAATGCACCAGACACACACACACACACACACACACACACACACATACACACACACACACATCCTACACTCAAGCCACTACCACTCCCTTAAGACCACTACGGCTGCAAGAAGTGTCCTGGCAGTAATCTTGGGCAGCACATCTACATATCTACTCCGGCTGCTGACCTATCTACTCAGCCTGGCACTCAGCGACGCACCTGGCTCCCTCCTCCATCAGCCAGCCAATCCACTAAAAAGCTGCGCGCCCCCTCCAGACACCATCCCCCTGACCTGTGCCTCTCCCCCCTTGGCACCCCCTGACCTGTCCCTCTTCCTCCGTGGCACCCCCTGACCTGTGTCTCTCTCCCCCTGGCACTCCCACCTGACCTGTGCCACCCTCCTCCTCCCTGGGCTCTAGTGTGCTACGTTCCTCCAGCTCGCCATTACGGTATTGCTTTGTGTGTGTGTGTGTGTGTGTGTGTGTGTGTGTGTGTGTGTGTCAGTCACTGAGTTGCATTTGCGGAGGGTCGAGTCTCAGCTCCTGACCCATGCCTCTAAACTACAATCCCTGACATTTTTTTTTTTGTCCTCATGGTCTGCCCAGTCCTGCCTACTTTTGGAACTATGTATTGAATTTACCTTTACCACTTCCTCCTCTAACTCGTTCCATTTATTTTCCAACCTGAGACTGAAAAATTATTTCTTAATATCCATCTATGCCTCACATTTTCAAAAGGGCGTCCCAGTTTCCTCTGTGAAATCTTCTGAGTATCTTGTCGTTGCTATCATGTCCTCACTAGTCTTCTCTTCTAAAATCGTCAGGTTTAATTCTTTCAGTATCTCCTCAACAGTTAATCCCCTTAGTTCCTGGACTTCTGCTCGAAAACTCTAGATTTTTTCGAGTTTTCTTACATGCTTCACCAGGTGGGAGCTCCATGATAGATCATCACTGAAGTTTCTGAAGGTAGTTCTAAGATTAGCTATTCTCGCATATTCTACATATATTATGCGATTAATATGCGCCTCTAGTGATAGGTTGGGTGCGATGTTTACTCCAAGATCTTTCTCCTCGAGCTATATTTGTAATTTCTCATTTTTCAAGCTGTATTCGATCTTTGATCATTTTTTTTTCCCCATCCTCACTTTTCATGACCTTGCACTTATTTCGGTTGAACCTCAGTAACCACTTGTGACCACTTTTGCAGCTTGTCCAAGTCTTCCTGTAGCCTCTCTCGATCTTCTAACGTATTCATTTATCTCGTTAGTTTTACGTCATCAGCAAACAAGGATATAATTCAGTCCCTTTCAGCAGGTCATTTACATATATTAAGAATAGTAATAGTCCTAGTACTGACACTAGCAGAACCAATGTGTTACACTTTTCCATCCTGGAACGCTTTTCCTTTGTGTGCGTGCGTGCGTGCGTGCGTGCGTGCTCGTATGTGCCAAGTATGGAGTTCACTTCTGACCCCTCACTTACCTCACTCCACTTACAACCTTAAGATAGTAAAAGGGCTTCCGGAGCGTCACTATGGCTCATCGGAACGTTCAGCTTCCATCTAAGCTTTATTATGTCTTTATACCACGTCAAGACACTTTTTCCTGTCCAGCTTATCAATGACTCCTGAGACCTATGTATGCCGTGATGGTATTTCTTATAACCATTTCTCTTTCCAATGAGATGAAGTTTAGCTCCTTCAGTCTTTCCTCACTGTTTACGTCTGGTGGCAAATCACTGAATTTTCTTGAGCTTCGTTACCTGTTTACCCAGGTGCAGGTTCTACACTGATGAACATACTTGCGGGTTGATCTGACTTTTGCTATGTAAATCGTCATGAACGTTTCCCTATTTAATTTTCCTGGAGTCATTTCCTTCATTTACGAGCAGTGTAAACACTACTGAACCTGTGTACCGTTGACTAAATGTTTGATTACCTATTTGTGCTCAACCAATATAAATTACAAGAGCAGAGGTACAGAGTATGTTCCTAGTGTCCTATCTTCAGTATTTAGTTTACAATGCCAATTTTTTACGGTTGTGTGTGTGTTTGTATGTGCTTGTTTTTTGTGTGATTGCATAATTAGATCTAGGCCTCCTCTCCTGGACCCGCCTCTCAACAATGAATTCGCGAAACCAATCCCGATCTATCACATAAGCGGAGAAACTATGATTTGCTGTTTCTTATATTTAAATGGACTCTTGTCTGTTCTATTTCTCTGTTGGCTTGAGGCTGTCAAAGTGTTTGCTAACGTCTATTCAAGTCATCTAGATACTAAGTTTCTAAATGTCCCCCCTTTCTCTGTTATCGCTTACGCTAAGGAGTCTGTCTTTGCTTTGTATATTTCCCCGATATTCCAGAGTCGTGAGAAAACATGCTAAGTACAATTAGGTACAGTGTCTCGAGCTTGACAGAAGTAGCATTCTGCCTCCACCACTCATGGCACTGAAGGTCCAACTTGTTCTTAATGTTTCACACATATATGACAATAATTCTATCGGTTGAATGGGTTGTCCTTATACTTCTAATTTGTTTCTCTTTGCGAGGGAACAAACCTGCATACTGATTCCCAGCACCTTGAGGGAGTTCTTTTTTAATTCTGTGTACTAATCGGTCCATTGTAGCCTCTTTTTTGTGCTCTACTTTCCTGAGCTCGTTACACATCCATCTCGGTTGTGTTTATGGATTTGTGAATCAGTAAAAAATAAATGACATTGTTCACTCGTTGCTATTAGTATGCTGCAATAAAGATTCAACACAAATGTTTAGCTTATGTAAATACCAGGTCTAGTCTTGCCTTGACTGTAATGTTAATATCAAAGCATAGGAAGAAAGAGGGAGGCAGCGCTGAATCAGATCTATATCCTTGTCAAGTATATTATCGAGAAAAATTAAAAAGTCAAATGTGTGAATGCAGCACTAAACTAGTCTATACCTGATTAATTATATATAAAAGTTAGAAACGGAACAGAGGCTCACCACGAAACATGTTTCACTATTGAGGAGACCTACAAAAGGAAATGAACCAGAAAACATAAAATTACAAAAAGACCAGAAGATACTTAATGAGGAGTAAGATTCTCAGAGGTCCTTACAGCGATTACAGACTTTTTTTGAAAGACTAGGATACGGGAAAAGGGTACATAAAAGGAATTTAAAAACTTAAATGAGCCACAAGAACGTACAACACACAATACTTCTGTATCTTCAGGCTTATCAGCAAGTGAAATGAACTAAATGAGGATGTTGTGAGAGCACAGTAGATACACACTTTTAAGGAAATGCAGAACATGGACCACCAGGCAGGAAACTAGCGAAACCGATAAGAGGCGGTGTCATAATTTGTGAGTCCACCCCACTATCACCAGTGCAGACTCAGGCATACATTCAGGCTACTCTAATCCACACAGATACCTATTTAAAACATCTCAAAATATTAAATATGCAGACGACTAGTGAAATTTTTTACAATTTACACTAATCAGGATATTTTTAAGTTAGGCAATTCTTATTTTAGAAGTTATCTTCATTTTGTGTGTAGAGGGAAGACGGTGAGATAGTTGCTGTAGAATAGAGATACTCGCTATTTAGTGACCAGCAGTATCTAATCTTGTGGGAAGTGAGCATACCTTCAGGCTGCCACGCGCACAGAGCTGTACTATACATAACTAATATAACACTTCTGTCTTCGCACACCACGTTATAGTAAGGAAGAAATTCACATACCAAGAGGTATGTGAGGAGCTCAACATGAGATTTAAAGAAGTATTTACACAGGAGACAGGAAGGACTCCAGGAATTCAGAATAGGGAGGTATACCAACAAGTGCTGGATGAAATACACACAACCGAGGAGGAGGTGAAGAAGCTGCTATGTGAACTCGATACCTCAAAAGCGGTGGGACCGGACAACATTTCTCCGTGGGTCCTTAGAGAGGGAGCAGAGATGTTGTGTGTGCCACTAACACAAATCTTCAACACATCCATTGAAACTGGGCAACTACCTGAGGCGTGGAAGATGGCAAATGTAGTCCCAATTTTTAAGAAAGGAGACAGACACGAGGCATTAAACTACAGACCTGTGTCACTGACGTGTATAGTATGCAAAGTCATGGAGAAGATCATCAGGAGGAGAATGGTGGAGCACCTAGAAAGACACAAGCTTATAAACGACAACCAGCATGGTTTCAGGGAAGGAAAATCCTGTGTCACAAACCTACTGCAGTTTTATGACAAGGTAACAGAAGTAAGACACGAGAGAGAGGGTGGATAGACTGCATTTTTTGGACTGCAAGAAGGCGTTCGACACAGTTCCTCACAAGAGATTAATGCAAAAGCTAGAGGATCAGGCACACGTAACAGGAAAAGCACTGCAATGGATCAGAGAATATCTGACAGGAGGCAACAACGAGTCATGGTACGTGACGAGATGTCAGAGTGGGCACCTGTGACGAGTGGAGTTCCACAAGGGTCAGTCCTAGGACCTGTACTGTTTTTGGTATATGTGAATGACATAACGGAAGGGATAGACTCAGAAGTGTCCCTGTTTGCAGATGATGTGAAGTTAATGAGAAGAATCAAATCAGTCGAGGATCAGGCAGGAATACAAAGAGACCTGGACAGGCTGCAAGCCTGGTCCAGTAACTGGCTCCTTGAATTTAACCCTGCCAAATGTAAAGTCATGAATATCGGGAAGGGCAAAGAGACCGCAGACAGAGTATAGTCTAGGTGGCCAAAGACTGCAAACCTCACTCAAAGAAAAAGATCTTGGGGTGAGTATAATACCGAGCACATCTCCTGAGGCACACATCAATCAGATAACTGCTGCAGCATACGGGCGGCTGGCAAACCTAAGAATAGCGTTCCAATACCTCACCAAGGAATCATTCAAGACTCTGTATACCATATACGTCAGACCCATACTGGAGTATGCAGCACCAGTTTGGAACCCACACCTGGTCAAGCACGTCAAGAAATTAGAGAAAGTGCAAAGGTTTGCAACAAGACTAGTCCCAGAGCTAAGGGGATTGTCCTACGAAGAAAGGTTAAGGGAAATCGGCCTGACGACACTAGAGGACAGGAGGGTTAGGGGAGACATGATAACGACATATAAAATTCTGCGAGGAATAGATAAGGTGGACAGAGACAAGATGTTCCAGAGAGGGGACACAGAAACAAGGGGTCACAATTGGAAAGTTGAAGACTCCTATGAGTCAAAGGGATGTTAGGAAGTATTTCTTCAGTCATAGAGTTGTCAGGAAGTGGAATAGCTTGGAAAGCGACATAGTGGAGGCAGGAACCATACATAGTTTTAAGACTAGGTTTGATAAAGCTCATGGAGCAGGGAGAGAGAGGACCTAGTAGCAATCAGTGAAGAGGCGGGGCCAGGAGCTATGACTCGACCCCTGCAACCACAAATAGGTGAGTACAAATAGGTGAGTACACGACAGGGTGACAGCAGTAAGACAAGAGAGAGAGGGGTGGGTAGATTGCGTTTTCTTGGACTGTAAAAAGGCGCTTGACACAGTTCCACACAAGAGATTAGTGTAAAAGCTGGAAGACCAGACAGGGATAACAGGGAAGGCACTGCAATGGATTAGGGAATACCTGTCAGGAAGACAACAGCGAGTCATTGTACGTGGCGAGGTGTCAGAGTGGGCGCCTGTGACGAGTGGGGTTCCACAGGGGTCAGTCCTAGGACCGGTGCTGTTTCTGGTATTTGTGAACGACATGACGGAAGGAATAGACTTAGAAGTGTCCCTGTTTGCAGACGATGTGAAGTTGATGAGAAGAATTCAATCGGACGAGGACCAGGCAGAACTACAAAGGGATCTGGAGAGGCTGCAGGCCTGGTCCTGGAGTCAACCCCACCAAGTGCAAAGTCATGAAGATTGAGGAAGGGCAAAGAAGACCGCAGACGGAGTACAGTGTAGGGGGTCAGAGACTACAAACCTCTCTCAAAGAAAAGGATCATCTGGGGTGCACATCAACCAAATATCTGCTGCAGCATACAGGCGCCTAGGAAACCTGAGAAGAGCATTCTGGTATCTCAATAAAGAATCGTTCAGGACCCTGTACACTGTGTACGTTAGGCATATATTGGAGTATGCAGCACCAGTTTGGAACCCACACCTGGCCAAGCACGTAAGAAAACTAGAGAAAGTGCAAAGGTTTGCAACAAGACTAATCCCTGAGCTAAGGGGCATGTCCAACGTTAAGGGAAATCGACCTGACGATACTAGAGGACAGGAGAGAGAAGGGGGATATTATAACGACATATAAAATACTGAGAGGAATCGACAAGTTGGACAGACAGGATGTTCCAGAGATGGGACACAACAACAAGGGGTCACAGTTGGAAGTTGAAGACTCAGATGAATCACAGGGATGAGAGGAAGTATTTCTTCAGTCACAGAGTTGTCAGGAAGTGAAATAGTCTGGGAAGTGATGTAGGGAGGCAGGATCCATACATAGCTTTAAGAAGTGGTATGATAAAGCTCATGGAGCAGGAAGAGTGATCTAGTAGCGACCAGTGAAGAGGTGGGGCCAGGACCTGTGACTCGACCCCTGCAACCACAACTGTGAGTGCAACTAGGCGAGTACACACACACACACACACACACACACACAGGCCAGGAACTGCAACTCGACCTCTGCAACCACAAATTGGTGAGTATACACACCAGAGATTCAATCAAATTAGAAATTAATCTTAATGCACTGGGAGAGGAAGAAAGTAACTTAATCAGTGAAATAATAGGAAAGAGCAAGTTCTAACCCAATCTCTTATTTAAGTTTGCAAAAATTTAATTAAATGTGGAAGCCAAAATAGGAAGAATCAAAGATGACGGATTTATGGATAAAATGACACTCTCTTAGTGACAAGCACTGTTGAAAAACACCTTGAACGAAACTATAAGAGAAAAGTGTATAAAACACCCGGAGAGCGAAAACCAGCTTTAAAAAAAAAAAAGGCATCACAAATTTACTAAGCTGCTATGACAGAAATTATACTTGTAAAAAACAGAAGGGCAGATTACACTTAACTGGAATTAAAAACAAAAGGTTTTGATTTGGAAATAAAATACTAAACTGTAAACCAAAAAGAAGAAAACTAAAATCAAACTTACATATGCTGAAAGATTATGTTTGACAGGAATTTGTGAACAGCGAAGCGATATAAATAAACATCGAGATATATGTATCTGTGTATTTACGGAAATGCGTACAACTCTCAGTATTTATACACTAACAATTTACTTTAATCCCAACAATACTTGTCGGTATTGTATACCATTAGTGTAATGATCTTTTTAATCGGTTTGAGGGAGAATTTTTTTATACTCTATACACTTATGTATTCAGTTTAGAAATGTTTCTCAGTAAATGTTGAACAGCGTTATGCTTGTTTGATCCTTGTGAATATCCCACTTATTGAAGTTCAACTTTCTAAATATCATCTCACGCAAGAAATTTCTTGAGTCGCAGTATCTGAATTTATGTTTAGAATAAAAAGGCAAAAAACGTTACTGGAACAATGCACAAATAACCCGCACTTATGAGAGAACTTATGAACGACGTTTCGCTCTGACTTTGACCATTAAGCAGTCACACAGAGGAACGAGAATATATACAGGGGGAGAGGATAGCGCCCCCGCATGATTATAATGATAATAAAAGGGGGGAAGGTGGGGGACGGTAGCAGTTTTAGTGAAATAAGGGGGCACAGAGTGGAATGTTAGCACAGAAATAGTTGTAGTGTAGCAGCAATAATAGTAGTGTAGTAGCAGTCGTAGTAGTAGTGGAGGTAGTCAAAACCTTGTTTCTCAAGTGCAGGTTATTTGTGTATAAATTTGTACCTCAATGTTGCTTCGATATGAACTCAATGTAATTGATATTGTGTCACCTCTGAGTATTTTATATTTGTCCTTGAAAATAAAATCGCAAGTGTCATCATCTCCGTTAAATCTTGCGTGAGCTCTGATTTGCACTTGTTCATCCAGGGTACTCAGGCACCTTCGAGCAGAGCTCTGATTTGCACTTGTTCATCCAGGGTACTCAGGCACCTTCTAGCAGAGCTCTGATTTACACTTGCTCATCCAGGGTACTCAAATACCTTCCAGCAGAGCTCTGATTTGCACTTGCTCATCCAGGGTACTCAGGCACCTTCGAGCAGAGCTCTGATTTGCACTTGCTCATCCAGGGTACTAAGGCACCTTCGAGCAGGATCCTGCTATCACCATTCCATTTAATTTTTAGGTAATTAAATCTTTAAAGGTGATAACATTTACTCTTAAGATTTTTTTTTAAGCTTTCCAATATGTTTTCGACATACCATATTTTCTCAGTAAAATCCTAGACCGTTGCAGTCGGTGGTTAGTATAAAGTAATAATGAAGAGTTTTTCTTCTCAACTTCGATAACCAGCGATAACCCTGTCAGTATCTTAACAGTTATGCGCGAGCGAGTCTGTTTCATAATGACCGTCTTTTCCCTGGAACTTTTTTTTTTTACTCTTTCAAATCTATACATATTGAAATCCACATTTCGCTGCCAACGAAATCTCTTTTGATGGTTTCTGTAAAGGTTAATTTATTCCTGCAAAAGGCCATTTATGAGAAGGATATTTGCAAATGTTGAAGGATGCAATTGCTGTGACTAACGCGTGTCACCTGTTTCGTGCTTCCTTGTTTCAAATATTCATCCTGAATCATCCGTTTTTCAAAGCTTTCATCTGTCTGGTCTGCGTTCGCATTACGTTTTTTATATATTTTGAATATTTATCTCCACAAATAATATATATTTATGTTCTGGAAATTTTCTGTGTATATATTTTCTTATTATCTGGGTCTGAGTCTTTTAGCGTTCCACTGCTGTAGCATGGAACGTCTGGGCATCCTAGGTCACAACACAATAGCTTTCCTCTCGTCAAGTCTCCACATTTCTGGATGGTAGTACCAGCAATCACTTCCAAAATGAAAGCAATGTTCCGTTCTTAGAATATTAATATATTTCCTGGCTGGTGTGGGTATCCATATTTATTTTCCTTTGTAGAGCCCCTGTTTCCATATTTGCATATTTCTTCTCCGTTGTATTTACATATTTTGGGATTTACGTTGACTCCGTCTATGACAACTTCCTTTCTGTGTTGTTTCACTTTTTAAAAATCCATTGTCTTACGGCAAGATTTCATTTGTTTCGTCTTCCATTTATCTATCCGTATTTAGCTCAACAATGCTTGGCTATTGGATCTAAATAGCGTTCTGCCTGCAATAGAGTAGAAGAGATATGTTTCAGAACACACTTTTATTGGGACAAGTGTTCGCTTTGTGTAGAGCTTTATTAAGTTATGAGGGACACGTTGCAATAAAAGCTTGCTCTGGAAAGTGTTTCTTCACAATTATATGGGTGTTTCTGTAGCTGAACAACATGGTGATTTTATAATTAGTGTTGATAGGACGACTATTTTTTCCCCAACCCGATAGTTGACAGTTACTCCGTGGAAGCCAGTTCATTGTAGTGTGGAATGTTTTCAATAGTTATTAGATTTGTCTACACTAGTGTATCCTTTGTGCGTATCTAGTGGCAATGACATCCGTAACTCCAATATTTATATTTATTTTCCAATAGATTTTATTCAGAATTCAGAAGGTGCTTCAGCAAGACTTTACCTCTTAACCAAGATATTAATTCTCTTCCTAAGACCTTACTTCTCATTCAAGACTTTACTTTTCGTCCAAGATTTTTCCTCCCATCTTTCACTGTTAAATAACACACATGTGAGACACCTGGGTATCTTTATTCTGAAGTCGTTTCGCCAACCAATGGATTTATCAGTTGAGAACAGAGGTTACGAGTTCAGTATTTGAAAGTGTTAAAAGTGGAGACAGTGGAAGACGAGGTAATAAGTTCTTCAGCTTAGATGAAGGTGTTCGCTACGGTAGTTATGATGAATATGGGGCATATATGGCAGGAAGATGGTCGCTTGTATAGGAATCAAATGAGGTGCAGCAGTTGAAGGTATCGTCACCGTGGGCAGACCCACTAGTGGAAGTAGGCCTTGCCCAAGAGTTGGGCCTGAAGACAGTAAACAGGTTGAAGTCTTATCCAAGACTGAACTCATCCAAGACTTGACCTCTCATTCAAGACTTTACCTCTCATTATCATGCTGTCCCTACCATCTATCTCATTTTGCGAAAACAGATACGAATGTATATTATTAATGACCAAGAATAGGTAAGAAAGAGTTAAACATTCTTCAGTCTGTGATTAAAACCCGAAATACAGTTAGTAGAGAAATACAATAAATAAATACAATAAAAAGAGAAATGCATTTATATAGTAAAGAGCGCAATTTTAAAGAAAACTTTTAATAGAAAGCGAAATAAAGGATAAAATACAATAAAAAGAAATACAATAAACGGCGAAATACTATAAAGGGCGAAACGAGCTTTAGAGAAAATGACAACGCTCTGGAGAGCACCACCACATAAGCGACCATCAAAAGCTATTACAAAAATTCTTACGCTTACTTATTGCGACGTCTGAATTGAAATGTATCTCTCTCATATAAGGCTTAGCGTGCAAGTAATATACTGACACTCCAGACATACTGACACTTCAGAATTCAGATGCATTGACACTAAATATACAGGCACTTCAGATATACCGACACCCAAATACCGACAGAAGACATACAAACACCTCAGACGTTTTGACGCTTAAGAAATGCTGACTCTTCAGACATACAGATACTTTATTCATGAGATAAGTAAGACACATGTGCAACAGCTGGGTATCTTTATTCCGAAACTTTTCACCTATATAGTAGGCTTCACCAGTCGAGTACATATCTGGCAAATATGGATACAGCTGAAGCAATCTGTACTTAACTGATGAAGCCTAATGTAGAGGCGAAAAATTTAGGAACAAAGATACCCAATTGTTGCACTTGTCTTAATCATCTACTTGTTTGTATTGTATACCATTATTATATTGACACTTTATACATAGACACTCCAGACATATAGTCACTTTAGAGACACTGACTTTCTAAATATACAAATACTTCAGACAAATTAACATCTCAGACATAAACATTCTGCCACAGACATGCAGACACTTATTACAGACACTGCAAACCTGAAGACAATTTAAACGTACAGACAATAAACAGAGGCGCTCCACACTCACAGTTTCATTTTCATGGTATTTATTTCCTTGTGTCTTAAAGATGAAAGAGAAGTAACCTGTACATTACACCACATACTTTGCATGAAACTTTCTCCCCAGCGCCCCCATTTTTCTCCGGTTGTTACTAAATAAGAGTCGTGCTCTGTTGAAACGCTCACTCACATCCTGATGTCATTTGCACCCTGTTTAACAGCCACTAACACCCAATTGAAATCACTCCCTCCTTCTTTAATGGTCGCTTAGCATGTTACACCAGAAGGGCGACCTCCATATACCTGTCACTCATACCCAGTTTACAAACCGTTCATGTCTTATCTCACAACCGCATACTTCCTGCTTAACAGTAACTCTCACCGTGTGAGAGTGCCATTCACACCCATGATAGACCCATACATGCCCTGTTTATGCAATTCACACTGTTGCGTAATCCACATACACCCTGTTTATCGGCCAATACTGTCACGTTAAACAGAACTATCCCGTTCAACAGTTATTCACACCTACTTTTGAGTCAAATATAGCCAGTTTAGCTAATATTCACATCTTGTTTAACAGTCGCTCTAAGTTTAACTATTACTAGTCTATCTAATAACTCAACGCAGCGTCCAACGCAAACAGTGGAACAAAATGACGGTGACAGTAAAGTATAAACGTTGGTTTCGTGACTTATTCTACGTAGCTCCTGTTTTTCTCATCAAAATAATCTCGTCTTTATAAAAGAGAGCCGTCATAGGTGCTAATGTATGGTATAATTGCTAAAATTTGGCTGACGTTAAATTCACAAAAATGACATTAACGTTTAAGATGTTTCTTGTCTTACAATTAGAGCGCAAAATTTCAATCGAATTGCAATTCTTTAATTTTTGCTCAACCCAACAAACTAAGGGAGTTTAAAATTTGTAATGCTGAGTTAGGTTTAACGTATAGAAACATATTTTACGCGTAAGTATCTAACAATGTCGAAATAGCATAAACGGGCGTAGCAATATGCTTAGAGTACCTTAGAGCGCTGGCATACCTCCGAACGCTTCTTGCTGGCACCAACAGGAATCTTAACCTTGTGTAATTGGTACCGACAGGTGTTTTAAAAAGGCACCTGAGCAAACGCTAGGACATATTAGAAAGAGTTTCGTCCCTGAGACCCTGATCACTGTACATACAAGGTCAAGAACAACAGAATATATAGGCTTGAAAGTGAGGTGTTTGCTCACGCGTCTTGTTCTGAAACCACAGGAGTGGATGAAGGTGAGTCAGTGGCTAGGACGGGTCGAGAAACAAGCTTGTTATCTCTCTGTCTTGCAACAACGTCTTCACATGATTTAATGATCATTATAAGCAGTCTTCGAGGAAGGGTTGATAATATAATATGCTCATTAGTGCCTCCAATCTCCCATCTTGATATAATGGATGGTCTGTGCAATTAGACGGCTTGATAGCGAGTAGGCTTTATGAGTAAGCTTGACCAGTAGGCTTTACGAGTAAGCTAAACCAGTAGGCTTTACGAGTAAGCTAGACCAGTAGGCTTTACGAGTAAGCTAGACCAGTAGGCTTTACAAGTCTGACTAATAGGCTTTACGAGGGAAATTAGATTTAACAAAAATGATCCTAAATGGATGAACAATAGATTAAAACATCTCATTGGTCAAAAGAGAGGTATATATAGGCGTATCAAAAGAGGGGATGGACAGATAAGAAATCAATATTATCAATTAAAGAGAGAAATAAAAAAAGGAATAAGAAAAGCAAAAAGGGATTATGAGGCTAAGGTCGCAAGGGATTCGAAGACTAACCCAAAAGGGTTCTTTCAGGTATACAGAAGTAAGATTAGGGACAAGATAGGCCCACTTAAGAGTAACTCAGGACAGATCACGGACAGTGATAAGGATATGTGTGAAATTTTCAATACTTACTTCCTCTCAGTTTTACTCAGGAAGATACTAGCAGAATTCCAGAAATAATAAATTATGTAGAACTTCAAGATAACAGACTATGCTCGATTGGGGTAACTAGTGACATGGTCCTCAGACAAATAGAAATTAAAACCTAACAAATCCCCAGGCCCTGATGAACTGTTTGCAAGAGTTTTAAAGGAATGTAAAGAGGAACTTAGCAAACCTTTGGCAAATCTTTTCAATATATCACTACAAACTGGCATAGTGCCAGACAAGTGGAAAAGGGCAAATGTAATACCTATTTACAAGGCAGGTGACAGGTCCTTAGCTTCGAACTATAGACCAATAAGCCTTACCTCCATAGTTGGTAAATTTATGGAATCAATAATTGCCGAGGCAATTCGTAGCCATCTTGAAAAGCATAAATTGATTAATGAATCTCAACACGGTTTTACAAAGGGGCGTTCATGTCTTACGAATTTACTAACTTTTTTCACTAAGGTGTTTGAGGAAGTAGATCATGGTAATGAATATGATATTGTGCATATGGACTTCAGTAAGGCTTTCGATAAAGTTCCACATCAGAGGCTACTGAGGAAACTTAAGGCACACGGAATAGGAGGAGAAATTTTTCCTGGGTAGAGGCATGGTTGACTAATAGGCGGCAGAGAGTTTGCATAAATGGAGAGAAATCAGAATGGGGGCGCGTCTCAAGCGGTGTTCCACAGGGGTCAGTTTTGGGCCCCTGTTGTTTACAATTTACATAAACGACATAGATGAGGGAATAAATAGTAGCATAAGTAAATTTGCTGATGACACCAAAATAGGCCGTCCAATTCATTCAAACGAGGACATTAGAGCACTCCAGGATGATTTGAATAGACTGATGCAGTGGTCGGAGAAGTGGCAGATGCAGTTTAATGTAAACAAATGCAAAGTTCTAAATGTTGGGCAGGACAATAACCATGCCACATATAAGCTGAATAATATAGATCTTATTACTTGTAATTGCGAGAAGGATTTAGGAGTTCTGGTTAGTAGTAATCTGAAGCCTAGACAACAGTGCATAAGTGTTCGCAATAAAGCTAACAGAATCCTTGGCTTCATATCAAGAAGTATAAATAACAGAAGTCCTCAGGTTGTTCTTCAACTCTATATATCTTTGGTTAGGCCTCATTTAGATTATGCTGCACAGTTCTGGTCACCGTATTACAGAATGGATATAAATGCACT
This sequence comes from Cherax destructor, assembly GCA_009830355.1. Taxonomy (NCBI): domain Eukaryota; kingdom Metazoa; phylum Arthropoda; class Malacostraca; order Decapoda; family Parastacidae; genus Cherax; species Cherax destructor. The sequence continues at coordinate 160,886 of WNWK01000512.1, read as the reverse complement.
GGAAAACGTACAAGGAGGATGACAAAGTTGATCCCTTGTATCAGAAATCTTCCCTATGAGGATAGACTGAGGGCCCTGAATCTGCACTCTCTAGAAAGGCGTAGAATTAGGGGGGATATGATTGAGGTGTACAAATGGAAAACAGGAATAAACAAAGGGGATGTAAATAGCGTGCTGAAAATATCCAACCAAGACAGGACTCGCAGCAATGGTTTCAAGTTGGAAAAGTTCAGATTCAGGAAGGATATAGGAAAGCACTGGTTTGGTAATAGAGTTGTGGATGAGTGGAACAAACTCCCGAGTACCGTCATAGATGCTAAGACGTTGTGTAGTTTTAAAAATAGGTTAGATAAATACATGAGTGGGTGTGGATGGGTGTGAGCTTGTACTAGGTCAGATGCAGTGCTCCTTCCTTAAGTGAATGTAACCTGACCTGTACTAATTCCTTAAGTGGAAGTGACCTGACCAGGTGGTCGGCTGGACAATTATATGAGTGGGTGCGGTTGGGTGTGAATTGGTCCTGACTAGGTTGTGCTACTAGGTCAGATGCAGTGCTCCTTCCTTAAGTGAATGTAACCTGACCTGGCTGGGTCGGGGCATTGGCTTAAGCCGTTGGAGATTTGGACCTGCCTCGCATGGGCCAGGTGGCCTGCTGCAGTGTTCCTTCTTTCTTATGTTCTTATGTTCTTATGTTAACGGGTAGGCTTTACGAGTAAGCTTGACGGGTAGTAGACTTTGCAACTTAAATGATAGTATAGGCTTTAAGTGTGAATTAAGCGAATAGAATCTGCGAGTAAGGAATGCTATCGAGTAAGCCCCATGAGCGAATTAAACAGTAAGCCTTACGAGTGAACTTAATAAGTATGCTGTACGAGTGAGGACTGATAACGAATAGACAAAGATTAAGCTTCACCAAGTGAAGTAAACGAGTAGAATCTACGCGAGTAGCCTTGACGAGTGTGGACTGAAAACGAGTAGACTTATCGTGTGACCTTAATGTCGACCTGTCAATATTCTCCAGAGAGAGCCCAGTGGGAACACCGCCAGGACCTAAATAAACACTGGATTAGAGGGTGGATTCTTTGCATGTAATAGCTCTGTGTCGTTTTAAGCAGTCTGGCGAAGGATAATTTTATACAATAATGCAAAAACTGGTAATGTAATCACTGTGATTCTAAAGGTGTTATTAGTTATTCTTCGAAATCAGATATTAAAATGATGAGAATTCATAGACTTCTGTGAGCTTTCACCCTGCAGTTCAGCTTTAGGTAAGAAAATCACAAAAACACCCTCTTAAAAATGTTTTATTCTTATCAATTTCTGTTTAAATGTGATTTCCAAACTTTGTAGAAGTCCTTACAGATTTCAGAAATGTTTTTTTTTATTTTATTTATCCAGCGGCAAACCAAAAGCATTGATTTGACGACTCAAAAAGGTCACTCAACTTTGGGTTGACAATATAAAAAATAACTAATAGGCCACGAAGCCTGCTAGAAATAAAACACATACGTTTATACCAAAATAAGAGCTGACGTCCAGTCACAGAAGCATAAATTACCGAACACAATATATTCCGAGATTAATGTCAAGGTGAATTAAAGGTCAACACTACGTTAGATGCAATCACATCTCTGAACAGATGGCACCAGGTACTTAAGGCTGGATTAAAGAAATATATACTTGACCATTATATTGTCTGATTTGTAAACATGAGCTGCACACCTCACCAGCCTCCCCATCTCACTACCCTCCTCATCTAACCACCCTCTAGACCTCACCACCCTCCAGACCTCACCACCCTCCCCATCTCACCACCCTCCACACCTCACCAGCCTCCACATCTCACTAGCCTTTACACCTCACCAACCTTTACATCTCACCAGCCTCCACACCTCACTAGCCTCCAGCCTAAACACCTCACCACCCTCCACACCTCACCACCCTCCACACTCATCACACTTCACCACTCTGTTTCGATCAGAGTAACTACCTGCGTGTCATATCTCTCAAATTCCCATTTTTTTATTTAGAGAAGGAAAGTGCTTCGCATTCCTGCTGTCAACATTACAACGCAAACCCATCCTTGTGGCTCATGATGTGCGCTGAGTATCTGAGTCCCACTTCAGGAACAGTTATACGAGTCGCACTTCAGGAACATTGAGGGTGTTGTATATAATGCAGCACCACAGGTACACAGTGGATGCCATACATGAACCATCACAGGACCCATATAGGAGTCATTACAGGAGCACAGTGCCATACATACAGTGCCTCTCGTAGGTCTGAGTCTCTTCCATTTTTTGAGTACTCGTTATACAAAAATTCAATTCAAAAAGTATTTACAAACACTTGTTTACTTAAGTATTTTTCTAGTTTTTTCCCCTATGGAAATACAGCAATTGTGTAAAAGTTTAGTTTTTATACAGTGTCACAGTTAATGTTAAGAAGGGCGAGGCCATTCAAAAAATCCAGGCGCCATACACAAATAACCCAAACATGGGAGAATAATACTAGTTAATAGTGCAAATGAAATCGGAAAGTAGTCATTAGTTTCATTTGTCTGTGTGCGGATGTTTGTGTATTGTTTAAGTCACAGTATTTTATTTTATTGTGACCTATTTTATTTTATTGTGACCTTTTTATTTGATTCTAGTCTATCTGGTTCCATAGATGAATGGTGATATTTCTTGACCTGCTTTAGCACATTCAACCCCTCGAGGGAGGTGTCTTGACGCTGGTGAGGGCTCCTGATCTAGGGAATTGGATCTGTGCTCCGGTTCCCTGAATTGAGCCTGAATACCTTCCATCCCCCAACATACGCTGTATAATCCTACGGGTTTAGCGCTCACCATAATTATATAATTCAGCACATTTAAAGATCTTTCACCTGAATCTACTGATGCAAGTAGACTGAATTTTTTTTCAGTGGAACAGTCACATTAGAAATCGACAGTAAGTCCAAGCTGAAGTATTTTTTGGAAGTAATTCTTTTGACTTAGAATCTAGTATAAAGTTCACAGAATACATGAGTCTGTTTCTATTTCTTTGGTGTATTTTTCTTTGAAATTGTTCTGCTGATGTACGCAGCTCTTCATTATTCAGGCTATTAGAATACCACAGAAACACAAACAGGTTACAAATGATGCTTCGTGATGCAAATCGCCTTCTAAGACCCGATATTATTGAGTTAACGATAACAAGAACGATACTGATTTTATAATGTTATTCAGAAGCATCAGAGTTATTATATATCTTGCGACTACAGATAAACTCCGATGAAATTCCAAAAAATCTGAGTCACCTTTTAGGCCCCACTCAGAATCGAATCCCATTGTTCACGAAGCAGCTGAATAACAGCAGTCATACCTTCAGTGTTATATGTCTTAGCAGGAAGTGTAGCATTACGTGCTTCAATCATGTTCTCTCTCCCTGCATCCCTTTATTAAATTCTATAATAATCGTGGCGTAAAAAATATGCTTGTAAGAAATATGGCCTTCATTATCCACTCCGGAAATATTACTTTTAAACTCCTGACTTCTAATCTGAAAGTCGCAATTATCATTGTGAACAGTTGAGTAGAGAATGTATTTACTGTCCTGGCTTCTATCAAATGGTGAGTTTTAATGCAGTCTTGAGGGTTGAGTCCTCTCCGAATGTTGTAAATGGCTGGAGCAAAATACTCAAATTCAAGACTCTGGCCACTATACAGATGGATGGGGACTGAACAGCTGGTTAAGAAACCCCTGTATCAGGCGTCAACCTATCCTCTATTAATAAACAAATAACTAAGTATAACATAACACAACGCCTATAAATGAAATGTAATATAAAGGCGATACAAAATTTTGCTCTGTTAAAACGGACACTGATCTTGCGTACCAGATGGACCAATGCGAAATATTCACTGTTTAAGTCTCGTTAAACAGTCACTGTCTTTACAGCCGTGAAATACTCTGTTATTAAGAGGCTGGACTGCAGGCGGCGTCACAGCGCCACGTGGCCTCCAACATCACTGCATTAATTAAAAGTTTGCGCGCTATAATTATTCAGGACAACCTAGTCGAGAAAATGTGTATGGCTTTTGTAAATTCTCTTAGAAAGTGTTCAAAACAGCGTCGATAAATCGATCTCCCCATGACATGTCCTGGAGAACTGGACAAAAAAAAATATATATATAAGCTCTAATGTTTAACTACTACTTTGAAAAAGCTGGTGTGAATAATCGTTGTCTGCAGAACAATTAAAAGATCTTCTACCCTATACATACAGTAATCTATAAGTCTGAAAATTCAGTTTGTGTTGTCAGTAATGTGTAAAGTGAAACAGGACTTCACTCTAGATTCTTTGGCTAGAGTTGACAGAGTCCTCGGCTCACACACTGAGAGACCGGGTATCAATCACGTCACGGGTGAAACGTTGGGCACGTTTCCTAACACCTGCTGCCCCTGTTCGCTTAGTAATAAGTAGTTACCTGGGTGTTAATCGATTGTTGTGAGTCGCACCCTGGGAAAAGAAAATTGGGGAACCCCAGTGGAAATCCGTCAGTCAGTCCGCGATGACGCACTGACATACCTGGGTTATCCTGGATGGCTAACCTTCCCGGTTAAAAATCCCAACATAATCTCAATGCATTCGGTGAAAGTTCTCGGTTGCAACTTTCTCAATAGTGCACTCCAGTCAGTGGAAGCTGTTGTGAGCCTCCATAATTCCTTCCTCTTCAATATGTTGCATTTTACTCGGCATCTTTCTGGCTCACAATATTTGCTACCTTTGATATACCTTTGAAGAGTTTCGAGAGTTTAACTACTCTCGGAGCCCGGCCATGGCCAGGCTCGTCTGGTGCTCGTCTGGGCAACCAGGCTGTTGCTGCTGGAGGCCCGCTGCCCCACATATCCATCAAAGCCTGGTTGATCTGGCACCTGGTGAAGATACTTGTCCAGTTTCCTCTTGAAGGCTTCTACACTTGTTCCAGCCGTGTTTCGGATATCTTCTGGTAAGATATTGAATAATCTGGGACCCCGGATGTTGATACAGTGTTCCCTTATTGTCCCCACAGCACCGCTGCTCCTCAATGGGTTTATTTTACACTTCCTCCCATATCTCTCACTCCAGTATGTTGTTATGCCAGTGTGCAGATTTGAGACCAGCCCCTCGAGTACTTTCCAAGTATATATTATCATGTATCTCTCTCTCCTCCGCTCCAATGAGTACATGTTCAAGATTTGAAGGCGTTCCCCGTAATTTAGGTGCTTTACTGGCTCAATGTGAGCCGTAAATAATCTCTATATTTGTTCTAGCTCTGATATTTCTTCTGCTTTGAACGGGGCTGTCAGAACTGAGCAGTATTCTAAATGAGGGAGCACTAGCGATTTGAAGATTGGTCAGGTCATGGAACAGGTACAGCCGTCACAAATCTTGGCATTATCTTGTTACACCTAAGGTAACCGTAAAACATGACTTGATATTGTCAACATGATGATTGCCTATCTTTATGTTGTTAGAATGCATTGTGTTCATGACTATATCTATTACTGTAATTGTGATGCTGTACACGTCTAGCCAGACTTTGACTGGTTTGTCCCATGTCAAATTCATAACATGCACTACATCACATATGCTGCATTACATGCGCTGCAACACATGTGGTACATCAATCATGTGATATATCACATGAAATTAACATACACAATCAATCTCAATCTTTGGGCTATTCTTTCATTTTATTTTTTAACTTAAGTCTTAGAAACAAAAGTTATATTGACTTGAATTTAAAGGTAATATAAATATTTTGCTTCTTTATGCATCCATTTTTGGGGGGATGATTATAAATAGTCCTGAAAGATGTGACACCGAGTGAAAAAAATTTATCTACGAGCCCTCAGTCTGGGACCGGGTCTCGGGGGCGATGACTCCGGCAAACGACTACAGGTAACCTGTCTCTGATATAATTCACAATTTTTGATCAATTATTATAGTATCCGTTCTGTTATGCGTAGTTATGTACATGGTGTGGGACGTGGTGTGGGTTGTGGTGCTGGTTGTGGAGTTGATGTTGTGGGTTGAGGTGCTGGTAATGGGGGTGTGGGTTGAGGTGCTGGTAATGGTGGTGTGGGTTGTAGTGTTGGTGGTGACCTTGGGTATTGCAGTCAGAGATGACCCTGACTGACCTAATGACCTTAACTGGGAGTCCCTGATAACCCCTGGCTGACCTGATGAAGTTGGCTGGGAGTCCCAGATGACTTCCGACTGACCTGGTAACCTTGGCTGAGAGGTCCATATAACCCCCTCAACTGACCTGGTGACCTTGGTTAAGATGCTCAGATAACCCCTCAGCTGACCTGGTGACCTTGGCTGGGAGGCCCAGATAATCCCTCAGCTGACCTGGTGACCTTGGCTGGGAGGCCCAGATGACCCCTAAGTTAGCCTGGTGTGTGACCTTGGGAGTAAGCAAGAAGAATCACCAGGGAGACTGGATGAGGAGAGTCGTGTGAGCACCAACATAATCACAGGTATTCAGGTGGTTCTTCCTGAATAGAGTTCATCAAGGCTATTTGAAGTAAAATCCAACCAACATAACGTGCGCCTTTAGACAAAATTTTTGTTCTTCAACTTTGTATTTCAGACATAAAAAAATTGTACTTTCAGGGTTTTTTGGCATTAAATTCAGAAGTTTGATTTTTTATGCGTTTTTATATGCATTAGCGTACAAATTTTATATATAAAAACATTAAAAAATACTGTTTCCCATTCTTGCGCATCGTTTTAAAATTATTTCAGCTCAGCACACCAATTTTTACAAGCTTGAATTATAGGCAAAGTTATTTATTGAGCGAAGACATCCTGTTCACAGATCTGAATGTTAATTACTTATTCACTTAAGACTTAAATGAATTGTTAAGTCAAAACATGCAATGTTCTTGCTCTTCCACATATAAGTATCAAATGTACTTACATCATAGAAGCGGTTTATAACTTATTATCTGCTCTTCCATTAGCCATATATACTCCCAAAATGCTTAGTATGAATTCATGAAAATGCAATAAACCAGATCTAACCTAAATAACGTTTGTAAAAAAAAAGAATAAATTTTACATAAATTTCAAGGTACCATTGATGGTGCCATTCGTACACGTGGTATTTATTCCTGGTAAAATACCAAATATGTTGCAGAATGAGACACTTGTCCAACATTTGGGAATCGGTATTTAGGAAATGTTTCCTGAAAGATTCTCAAATGTTACATAAGTGTATATAATTCTGCAACTTGTCAATTTTCAACACCACTGACATCACACATTAAGTTATTTTTGAACTAGCAATTCGTATATGAATGTTGAAATCCCTAGTTATACGAGTAAGCAAATAACAAGAATCTGAGGGCATGTTGAGCGTAGAAGTGACAACTCCAGTTAGTACTGTCGTCGTCTCCTGGTAGTTATCCCATGATACCGCCGAGCTCCAGCGTCTAATGCAGTTAAGTGTTTTCTCAATTTGTATATCCTCTGTACTGTTGTCTGGAGATATATTAGTTATACCCAAGAAATGCCTAAATCACGAAAATATTATCTATGTTTCAGCCTCTGTAGTGCCAGCCAGGAAATCTTCCCTGTTTGGGCAGTAAGAACTATCCATCCGACCGCCCATGCGTCCGCTAATACCGGGTTTCGGGTTTCTCTGAACATTATTTTCACAACCGATAGTACAATTCCCTTCAAACTGAGAGTACGTATTGACTAATTTCATTGGTTCCTCAGACACGAATAACGTACATCTACACTCAAACATTGCATATGCCTTTCCTGGCTCCTGACTGAGAGTTTAATAAGGATATAATAGATTTACAACACAAATTGAACCTCAGCCCTTACGTCACGTACCGAAACTTCGACCTGCTAGACTGAACTACTTAGTTAGGGTTTGCTACAGCTTCGAACAAGCGTGTAACCGTTCTATTCTAATCTTCATTTTTACAAGCCTCTGATCAATAATCGGCAGATTTATTTTTCTAAGTAGACTTTGTCCACACATACACTTCAGTAATACGAGTTTTGGACTCTTAATTGTGATTGTTCTTCCGAGTAAACTGTTGAACTGTTAATAATGAAAGAAAATCCTGAGCATCAGTCAGGAACACAGCTTTTTTCTATTCGGTAATAAGATCATTGGCAAGAATGAGAAGTGGTAGGATTAGGGTATGAGAAACATTGTGGGTAGACAAGAAGAGAGGGGCAAGAAAGATAAAAATGGCCTGATCACTTTGGGTAAGTTTTAAGAGAGCGGTTTTCATCCCATAGCAGTGAGCTCCAATATACATAGCTTTCTAATTACCTAACATCTATATATTTTGCTAAATAAACATTAATTATCCACATAAATTTAATGTGTGGTACACGAGATGCTAAGGCGAGGTAATTCAACCACTAATGCATATTTTCTTGCAACATGACATTTATCGACAATTGTTCAACAGTCAACGTTTCATTAAGGGATAATCGCGAGGGTAATAATCAGGAGACTCACTTTTTAACGCAGGTGTAATTAGCAAAAAATGAAACCTGATGTGTCTAATCTGAAATCATGATAAAAATGCATTTAATTATAACGCAATTATGGTGCATTAACCAGCATTTCCACGTCACTAATATAAAATACGACGCTGATAAAAGGACAGAGCCAATATTTCCGATTAAGTCTGATTAAAAGGAAACAGGTTGGCTGACAATCCCCAATAGCACGTTTTGCAACATGTAGCTTGAAGTAATAACTTGCTCACCTGGGCAGTACATGTATCTTCAAGTAATAACTTACCTGGGCAGTACATGGATCTTCAAGCAATAACTTACCTGGGCAGTACAAGTATCTTCAAGCAATAACTTACCTGGGTAGTACATGTATCTTCAAACAATAACTTACCTGGGTAGTACATGTATCTTCAAGCAATAACTTACCTAGGTAGTACATGTATCTTCAAACAATAACTTACCTGGGTAGTACATGTATCTTCAAGCAATAACTTACCTGGGCAGTACATGTATCTTCAATCAATAACTTACCTGGGTAGTACATGTATCTTCAAACAATAACTTACCTGGGCAGTACATGTATCTTCAAACAATAACTTACCTGGGCAGTACATGTATCTTCAAACAATAACTTACCTGGGCAGTACATGTATCTTCAAGTAAAAACTTTTAAAGTAATAATTTGATCACCTGAACTTTAAATACTCAAAGATTAACACTCCCGTATAATCCGAGATTATTTCATAACATAATTGCTGAGTGGCACATGTTATATTCATGGGGAAGCTCTAAACCCGTAAAGGATGAGCAGTGCCTGTGGAAATGTGAGAGCAATTAGGTTTGATCCAAGGAAGACGAGTGTAGATAAAATTTTCTCTAATGAAAAGATTTTCGCCAATATCAAGACGCCTCTCCTCCTTTGTGGAGGGCGATTCTTATGCCCTGGATCAAGAGACTTACATCAGTATCAAGGGTACCCCTTCTCCCGTGTAGAGGACGATGCCTGCGGAATTATGATACCAATTTGTACATATAATCATTAGTACAAAATACTTTATAAAAAATACTTGAGTTCACAATGAGCAGTGTTACAGTATCCTAAGTTTCATTACCCTTGTGTAATATAACTTCCCTTGTGTAATGGCCCTGCCCTTGTGTAATATAACTGCCCTTGTGTAATATAACTGCCCTTGTGTAATGGCCCTGCCCTTGTGTAATATAACTGCCCTTGTGTAATATAACTGTCCTTGTGTAATGGCCCTGCCCTTGTGTAATTTAACTGCCCTTGTGTAATGGCCCTGCCCTTGTGTAATATAACTGGCCTTGTATAATATAACTGCCCTTGTGTAATATAACTGCCCTTGTGTAATGGTTCTGCCCTTGTGTAATATAACTGCCCTTGTGTAATATAACTGCCCTTGTGTAATGGCCCTGCCCTTGTGTAATGGCCCTGCCCTTGTGTAATGGCCCTGCCCTTGTGTAATGGCCCTGCCCTTGTGTAATGGCCCTGCCCTTGTGGAATGGCCCTGCCCTTGTGGAATGGCCCTGCCCTTGTGTAATGGCCCTGCCCTTGTGTAATATAACTGCCCTTGTGTAATATAACTGCCCTTGTGTAATGGCCTTGCCCTTGTGTAATGGCCCTGCCCTTGTGTAATATAACTGCCCTTGTGTAATATAACTGCCCTTGTGTAATATAACTGCCCTTGTGTAATGGCCCTGCCCTTGTGTAATGGCCCTGCCCTTGTGTAATATAACTGCCCTTGTGTAATATAACTGCCCTTGTGTAATGGCCCTGCCCTTGTGTAATGGCCCTGCCCTTGTGTAATGGCCCTGCCCTTGTGGAATGGCCCTGCCCTTGTGTAATGGCCCTGCCCTTGTGTAATGGCCCTGCCCTTGTGTAATATAACTGCCCTTGTGTAATAGCCCTGCAGAGGGTAGCAGCCTTTGTGACACATTAGCAAAGCGTAGAAACTTTTGCTAAAGGTAGTAGTGTTTCTGCTACCCAGGCACTGGGTAGCAGCCTCTTATGTGACTGATTCAGTGGCATAAGGTAGCAGCATTTGTGCGACAACCAGGCCTTTTTTTTTAAACCCATGTAAAGGGTAGCAGCCTTGGACAACCAGGTAAAGGGTAGCAGCCTTGGACAACCAGGTAAAGGGTAGCAGACTTTGTGACAGCTAGGTAAAGGGTAGCAGCCTTTGTGACAGCCAGGCATAGGGTAGCAGCCTTTGTGACAGCCAGGCATAGGGTAGCAGCCTTTGTGACAGCCAGGCATAGGGTAGCAGCCTTTGTGACACCCAGGCATAGGGTAGCAGCCTTTGTGACACCCAGGCATAGGGTAGCAGCCTTTGTGACACCCAGGCATAGGGTAGCAGCCTTTGTGATAGCCAGGCATAGGGTAGCAGCCTTTGTGACACCCAGGCATAGGGTAGCAGCCTTTGTGATAGCCAGGCATAGGGTAGCAGCCTTTGTGACACCCAGAGAATTTACAAAATTTCCAGAGAATTTACAAAATTTCCAGAGAATTTACAAAATTTCCAGAGAATTTACAAAATTTCCAGAGAATTTACAAAATTTCCAGAGAATTTACAAAATTTCCAGAGAATTTACAAAATTTCCAGAGAATTTACAAAATTTCCAGAGAATTTACAAAATTTCCAGAGAATTTACAAAATTTCCAGAGAATTTTGAAAATTTCCAGAGAATTTACAAAATTTCCAGAGAATTTACAAAATTTCCAGAGAATTTACAAAATTTCCAGAGAATTTACAAAATTTCCAGAGAATTTACAACATTTCCAGAGAATTTACAAAATTTCCAGAGAATTTACAAAATTTCCAGAGAATTTAGAAAATTTTCAGAGAATTTAGAAAATTTCCAGAGAATTTAGAAAATTTCCAGAGAATTTACAAAATTTCCAGAGAATTTACAAAATTTCCAGAGAATTTTGAAAATTTCCAGGGTAGCAGCCTTTGTGGCACCCAGGTAGCAGCCTTTGTGCCACCCAGGCATAGGGTAGCAGCCTTGGACAACCAGGTAAAGAGTAGCAGCCTTTGTGACACCCAGGCATAGAGAAGCAGCCTTTGTGTCATCCAGGCATAGGGTAGCAGCCTTTGTGTCACCCAGGCATAGGGTAGCAGCCTTTGTGTCACCCAGGCATAGGGTAGCAGCCTTTGTGACACCCAGACATAGGGTAGCAGCCTTTGTGACACCCAGGCATAGGGAAGCAGCCTTTGTGACACCCAGACATAGGGTAGCAGTCTTTATGACACCCAGACATAGGGAAGCAGCCTTTGTGCCACCCAGACATAGGGTAGCAGCCTTTGTGACACCCAGGCATAGGGAAGCAGCCTTTGTGATAGCCAGGCATAGGGTAGCAATCTTTATGATAGCCAGGCATAGGGCAGCAGCCTTTGAGAGACCCAGGCATAGGGTGTCTGCCTTTGTGATACCCAGGCATAGGACAGCAGCCTTTGAGACACACAGGCATAGGGTAGCAGCTTTTGTGACACCAGGCATAGGGTAGCAACCTTTGTGATAGCCAGGCATAGGGTAGCAGCCTTTGTGACACCCAGGCATAGGGTAGCAACCTTTGTGATAGCCAGGCATAGGGTAGCAGCCTTTGTGACAACCAGGCATAGGGTAGCAGCCTTTGTGACACCCAGGCATAGGGTAGCAGCCTTTGTTATACCCCGGCATAGGGTAGCAGCATTTGTGATACCCAGGCACAGAGCAGCCTTTGTGACACCCAGGCATAGGGTAGCAGCATTTAATATAACCCAACAAAGATTAGCGGCCTTTGTGTGATTACTAGGCAGAGAGCACCAGCTATCAGCAATAATTTAGTCTGATAGGCCCGACGAGACTGGTAGGCAGCAAGTTTGTACAAAGCAACCATTCATTATAGAGCAGAATTCGCTCTAAGCGGACCGTAACATAACCTTTTCTTTTAGAGCGATACCTAGTCTATATATACAAGTTCGGTCTTCACAAAGTGTCTTTATACAATAGTTTGGGTATCATATTACTCTCCCTATGGAATGACTGAACAATAATCAAATTTCCTGTAACTTGTATAACTCGCAGAATTATGTTATATATGAATTTAACTTCGGCAATAATTATTGTGCGTAAAAACCACACGAAAGTATAATGTTTTAGCTAATCTGCTCTTAAAGTTACAATGATCACCACGTGAGTGTGTGTAATGGCACACCTGTAGTCTGTTGTTAACATTACAGTGTTCACCAACAGCACACGAGAGTGATGTAGCTAATCTTTTGTTAACATTGCAATGGTCGCCAACACCGCAGGAGAGAGTATTGTTGTAGCTAATCTATTGTTAATATTACAAAGGTCGCCAACACAACACGGGAGTGTGTTGTTGCTAGCTAATATGTTGTTAACATTACAATGGTAGCTAAATCATGATGGGAGAGAATGTTGTAGAAGTTACTGATAATACTATTACATATATTGTTACTAATACTACTACTAATAATAATATTAATATACACATTACTGGGTCTTCCCTTCCTGCCTGCTGCTACTACTACTACTACTACTACTACTACTACTACTACTACTACTACTACTAGCATTATTGCTACACCCTCATACACAACTACCAATGATACTACAAAAAAGACGTTCTATAACTATTACTACTAATTACATTATTTCGACTGTATACTACACAAACTTGAGGTTACTACTATTATTGCTACAATTTCTACAACTGCCATTACAACTACTATTAATACTACCTATACATACTGCTGCAACTACAAGTAGCATTTTTGCTACACAGACACACGACTACTACCACTACCAGTACAGTAATTGAAACATACTACTACTACAACTATTGCTAATTCTAAACATACTAGTAAAACTATTACAACTATACACACGCTACAACTAACACTACTACTACTACTACTCGGATATACACTGAAATACGAAAATGTTTGGACTTGTGCGTGTGTAATGTTTGAGCGAAATATTCAGGTTACATGATTTTTATAGATTTTAGTGCCGAAGCGACTAAGTTATTGCGCGTCCCATATCCATCCTGTGGACGGTAGCGGGTAGTTTACTGTGCATTCCATATCTATTGGACAGTAGCTCAAGAGCCTATGCGTACACGAAAGGCCTAGGAACCACTGTGGCCCCAAAAGAGGGTTAACGTAAGTATATATTTACAAATTATATTTATGGTGGTGCCACTTTGTTCTGGTCTCCTTGAATGATCTAACTTAGGATGGTCTTGAAAGCACTAATGCTATTTTCATACCTTTCGCTGTTGCTATAGTGTGTATATAATATATGTCGTGCCGAATAGGTAAAACCTGCGAATTTTGCTTAAATAGCAACGCTCTTCTTGCCGAATAAGCCAAGCGAAAATTTTTGTATGCAATAATTTCGCAAAAATCATTCTGAACCTTACGAAAAAAAATATATTGCATTGTACTTGTTTATTATTAATTATTGTAAAGTTATTTGAAATATGTTTAGTTGGATTAGGCTAAATTAAATTGCGCTTGTTATAATAAGGTTAGGTAAGTTTTCTAAGGTTCTTTTGGTAGAAAATTATTAATTTTTACATTAACATAAATGAAAAAAAAAACATATCTTTAAACGTATAAGAGAATTTTTTTAGAAAGTACTTAATTTTAAATGAGTTCTTGCTAATTGACCAATTTTACCTCTTCGGCACGACATGTATATACATACATATACACAGTGACTAGTCGCAAACAGTCACCAATGCACAACATTCACAAGGGGAAAGAATGAAGTTTATCTTAAGTTTTTCTAGCTGGAAACGCGTTTTTGGGAGCACTTCTCGGAAGGAAGTGCAAAGCTGAGGTAGTCCAGACTCACTGGAGTCCTCTTTAGCAGATATGAAATGTGAGATAGGTATGTGGTTATATAGAGAGTGAGTCCCTCAGGTGAAGACAATGGCATGTTGAGTGTCAGGTGAGGAGAACAGGTAAGTGTGGAGCATCTGGTCAGTAAGCAGGTAAAGGGAATCAACTCCAACATTGTCCAGTAGGCCTACTTCAGTGCTTAACTATGTTATTCCAGTTGCAGTGCTAGCTTTCTGGTTTAGGTTAGGACGAAATATCATCAAGTGAGCAGTATCTAACACAATATTCTTTGGGAAGCTGCTGCTATCACACAAATCTAACTGCAGCGACAAACGAAAAATAATACTCTATAACCATATTGAACATATATATATATAGTATACACGCGCACACAATGCGTCAACATCCCCTGGCCAGGACTTGACCTGCCGTTTATACACAAGTTCTAATGCCCTAGTGACGTTTTGGAAGGACTTCAAACAGCTAGTGACGCCTGGTGACATGTGAAGACAGGCCCCAGCATCTCCAACCCATCAGAGATCAATTATGGCCGAGGCTAACATTAAGGAGGGTCTCGTGACGTCACAAGTCAATCAGGGGAAGCAGAACTGATGAATAATCAATAGAGGCATCGCTTAATTTGATAGTGGTCTATGACGTGGTGGCTACACCCACCTCTCTTGACTATGGTTATACTTATGCTCGTTGGGAATAGCTCAATCCCAGATGGGCGCAAATTCGATCACGGAGAAGAAAACAACAACTTATATTTCGGCTCTCAATCAGAGACGCTTTTCACTAGATATGAGGAAATGGATGTCTGTCCGAAATACACAGATTCTGTCTCATCCGTGTTTAAATTTTTGTCCAATTTGGACTGATCTGTTTACTGATCCGTGTTTATGACGCTTAATAAGTGTTGTTAGGTTAGGCAACACTGATCAGTGTTTATGACGCTTAATAAGTGTTGTTAGGTTAGGCAACACTGATCAGTGTTTGACGCTTAATAAGTGTTAGGTTAGGCAACATTCGTCTGGAAACAGGATAGGTGTTTCCTGACACTGGTCTTAGTCATATGATGACCCGCCATTGGAGCTTTTATCTACCTGACCGAGGCCTTCCTCTGGCTTACCGGTCCACCCCTTTAAAAATAATATTAATTATAGGTCACTTATGTTGTGTATATTTACTGTATAAGGCACGAGATTAATACCAAGAATGGAGAATATCGAGGTCATTGTTTCGGGTGTCGAGTCACCGCTCTTGTTTGTCTCTTTACCTATTTGCGACCGGTTCCTAACCTCGCAGTATCGTTCCTATACTGAAAACTCTTTTTAACCATTTATTCCATTTCCTGATCACCCTGAGGTTGAAGAAACATTTGTTTAACATGTTTAACATCAATATGGTTTGCTTACACTTAAAACTTCTGTTTTGAATTCTTGTCCCCCGGTCCCCGCCTTTCAAACAGTTTGTCAACCTCAAAGTCATTTGGGTATCGTTTACTTTACGTCATCTCTAATCATTCTAGCTTCTGCCGTCGTCAAGCTCCGTTCTTGAGTCTCTCCTCGTAGATCAGTGTCCTCGACTCCCAGTCTCATGGTACATTTGCCTCATAATTTCTTCTTATGCTTTAGTAAATATTGTCAGCAAGGTAGAATGACCCAAAGAAAAGAAACTGGACATCACTCATTCCTAGTTTTCTTTTACTAGCTCACTGACACCACAGCTAAAATGACGCATGGAACTTCAACACACAGTATACACTCAGTGGCCACTTTATTAGGTACACCTGCTCGTTAATGCAAATATCTAATCAGCCAGTCACGTGGCAACCCCTCAATGTCTTAAATTTTAGCATGCAGACATGGTCAAGAGGTCCACTTATTGCTCAGACCGAATGTCAGATTGGAAAAGCAACGTGATCCAAGTGACTTTAACTGTGAAATGATTGTCGATGCCAGACGAGTGGTTTCAGTAACTCAAAAACTGCTGATCTCCTGGGATTTTCACGCACAATAGTCTCTAGAGTTTACAGAGAATGGTGTGAATAACAGAAAACATCCAGTGGCAGTTATGTGGGCGAAAATTCCTTGATAATTAGAGTTCAAGGGAAAAATGATAAAACTGGTTCAAGCTGTCAGAAAGGTGACAGTAACTCAAATAACCACGTGTTATAACAGTTGTATGTAGAAGAGCATTTATGAACGTACAATACGTCTATCCATGAAGAAGATGGGCTGCAGACCACACCGGGTTCTACTCCTGTCAGCTAAGAACAAGAAACTGAGGCTCCATTCGCCTGGTCTGACGAATCGCAATTTCTGCTGCGACATGTAGATGGTATTGTCAGAATTTGGCGTAAACCTTTGGGATGTAGTGCAACGGGAGATTCGCAGCATGAATGTGCAGCCTACAGATCTGCAGCAATTGCGTGATGCTATTATGTCAACATAGACCAGGATCTCTTTAAGAAATGTTTTCAGCACCTTGAATCTATGCCACAAAGAATTCAGGCTGTTCTAGGACAAAGAGGGCGCTATCCAGTACTAGAAAGGTGTATCTAATAAAGTCTCCATTGAGTGTACAGTGCCTATCAATCCTTCGAAGAGCAGCCAGCTAGGACACAAGTACGAATTGCTGGTTTCCATGAATTCCTTCGTAGATTGTCTTGCTCTCCACATGCACCTTAAATCCAAAAACTAGTTTCCTTCAACAGAAGGACTTAACACAGGCATGTTTATTGAATGATCAAGCTGCTCCTGCTCGCAATCAGAGTACCATGGATCAATTTTGGGATGAGTGAGGACGATGGGCATATTTCCTTACACCTGTTCACCAAGAGTCATTAAACACATAGATGTTAGCCGATTGTTGTGAGAAGCAACCTAGATGGTGGCAATACACCTTTCATGGAACTGTGCTTTTAAATGTGCCGAGGGAGGATAGAAGTTCTTAGCTTGTAAATTCAATGTGCAAAAAAATCCACATATATCACATTCAAACATCCTCTTGATTAGCAACAGCAATCGAAAACATAGTGACTAAATAATTAAAAAAAAAAGGTTCTGCAATTACCTAGTCAAATTACTCTGAATTAGAATAAAATGAAGTGCCTTTGCTTTGATAAATAATGAAAAATCTCAAGGAATTAAAAAAAAAAGCTTGGTCTAAGACCATCATAAGTGTTGACACGAGACCGTCGAGCACCTCTTAATTATAGTCCTTGTCAAGGAGGTGAAATATTTTCACTGGCATTTTTGACGTATCGCTAAAATAGTAAGAAGATAATAACTACGCCATCTATTTATTGTGAACAGGAAATACTCATTCACATAACTATACTTGCTTTACAATATATTTATTTTTATAAATGCTTACTTTCGAAAAATTTCGAGAAATTAAAAAATCTTCAGTGCAGTACCAAGATTCTTGAAGATAACTTGGTGCTTTTGAGGTATGTGTACTGACCTAGCTGTGGTTGCAGGGGTCGATTCACAGCTCCTGGCCCCGCCTCTTTACTGGCCGCTGCTAGGTCACTCTTCTTGCTCCATGAGCTTTATCATACCTCTTCTTAAAGCTGTGTATGGATCCTGCCATTACTACATCACTTCCCAGACTATTCCACTTCCTGACAACTCTGTGACTGAAAAAAATACTTCCTAACATTCTTGTGATTCATCTGAGTCTTCAACTTCCAACTGTGACCCCCTTGTTGCTGTATCCCATCTCAGGAACATCCTGTCTTTTGTCCACCTTGTCGATGCCTCTCAGTATTTTATAAGTCGTTATCATATCATCCCTATCTCTCCTGTCTTCCAGTGTCGTCAGGTAGATCTCCCTTAACCTCTAATCGTAGGACATAGCCCTTAGCTCCGGGACTAGTCCTGTTGCAAATCTTTGCACTTTCTAGCTTCCTTACATGCTTGGCTAGGTGTGGGTTCCAGACTGGTGCTGCATACTCCAATATGGGCCTGACGTACAGTGTACAGTGAGGTTTGTAGTCTGTGGCCCCCTAGAGTGTACTCCGTTTGCTGTCTTCTTTTCCCTTCCCCAATCTTCATGACTTTGCATTTGGTGGGGTTGAACTCCAGGAGCCAGTTGCTGGACCATGCATGCAGCCTCTCCAGATCTTTCTGTAGTTCTGCCTGGTCCTCGTCCGATTGAATTCTTCTCATCAACTTCATATCGTCTGCAAACAGGGACACTTCGGAGTCTATTCCTTCCGTCACGTTGTTCACAAATACCAGCAACAGCACCGGTCCTAAGACTGACCCCTGTGGAACCCCGCTCGTTCCAGGTGCCCACTCTGACACCTCACCACTCACCTTAACTCGCTGATGCCTTCCCGTCAGGTATTCTCTGATCAATTGCAGTACCTTCCCCGTTATACCTGACTGGTCCTCCAGCTTTTGCACTAATCTCTTATGTGAAATTGTGTCAAAAGCCTTCTCACAGTCCAAATAAATGCAATCTACCCACCCTTCTCTCTTTTGTCTTACTGCTGTCACCCTGTCATAGAACTCCAATAGGTCTGTGGTGCAGGATTTCCCTTCTCTGAATCCATGATGGTTGTCGTTTATAAGCTCACTCCTTTCTAGGTGTGTGTGTGTGTGTGTGTTGTACTCACCTAATTGTGGTTGCAGGGGTCGATTCATAGCTCCTGGTCTCTACTACGTCCACTCTCTCTGCTCCATGAACTGTGTGTGTGTACTCACCTAGTTGTTGTTGCAGGCGTCGAGTCACAGCGTGTGCGTATGTGTTACGACTTTAATATCGTAACTTAAATAAAAGGTCCTGGCTCCTAAATGGCTGCTCAGTACATTGTTTAGGGGCATTTAAATTTCACTGAAAGAAACAGCAACTCTTGAGCCAGCATGAACCTTCATATTAAATATTATTACTTATTACAATTAGGAAGGAGATTAAAACTCACCTATACAAAAATATATATAATATAATAATGAGTAACTTATATGCAACTTACAATCTACTCCAAAAAAACTACCACACTCCATTTAACATTAACTCACCAGCACACTGCTACTAGAGAGTAAAATAAAATTATATCAACAGGGAGGCTCCATGACATACACACCACCCCCTCTTCACATCTGCCTGGTAGACTAGTTACCAGCAGATAAAAACACCAATGGTATACACTAAAAAAAAATTAACAAAATTACCTACTCACTCTACCACCCAAACATGATTACTCTGTCACCACCGTCTCGTACTAACTCCCCAGCACCTCATCTGCTCCTGTCCTGGCCACTGCCTCACTGACAGGAATAAAACGCGTCCGGATTCAGAATAATAACTGTGTGTGCGCGCGCGCGCGTTTGCGTGAGGGCGCAGTGTGAAATGTGTTGTATAGACTGTGTGTAGTGATTCTATTTTTGAGGGTCTATCCTAGGTAATTTACTCACTTGTTACTATGTATGATAATTGTACTTATGTGTACAGGTAAACATAAGTATAGTTATCATACATAGTATGTGTAGTGCGCTGAATGCACAGTGTGTTGAATGTGTAGAGAGTGAATGTAGAGAGTGAGTGTAGTGAGTGTAGAGTGTGAATGTAGAGTGAATGTGAAGAGTGTAGAGAGTCAATGTGAAGAGTGAGTGTAGAGAGTGAATGTGAAGAGTGAGTGTAGAGAGTGAATGTGAAGAGTGAGTGTAAAGAGTGAATGTGAAGAGTGAGTGTAGAGTGAGTGTAGAGTGAATGTAAAGAGTGAATGTGAAGAGTTAGTGTAGAGAGTGAATGTGAAGAGTGAGTGTAGAGAGTGAATGTGAAGAGTGAGTGTAGAGTGAATGTAAAGAGTGTAGATAGTGAATGTGAAGAATGAGTGTAGAGTGTAAAACTAAGATGATGGTATGTGAGTGTTGTGAGAGAGGGCTGGTGCTGCATAAGTACCCGGGCGGGAGATCCACAGCTTATGTAGACGCTGGCTTTTAGTGGAGTGTCTCCCACTCACCCTCCTTTCCCTCTTTCCCTCCTCTCCCTCTTTTCCTCTCCCCATCCCTTCTATCTCTCTCTCTCTCTCTCTCACTCTCCCTAATTCACTCCCCATCTTTTCATCCCTTTACCCTCCCTCATTCCATTTTACCTAATCTTTCCTCTTCCTTTTAATTATATTAGTGAACGTACTCTTATATGGTTGCCGGGGACGAGATCTCGGCTCCTGGCCCCGTCTCTTCACTGGGCGCTATAGGGTTCACTGGCTTCGAGAGCCCTGTCTTCCCTTATCCTAAAACTATGTATGTATCCTGCCTCTATCATTCCTCTGTCCAAGTCGTAACATTTCCTGACCGCTCTAAGGCTGAAAAAAATATTTCTTAACATCTTGTGACTCATCTGTTTTTCAACCTCCACCTGTGCCCTCTTCTTCCTGTTTCCCGTGTCTCCAAAACTGTCCCTCCCTGTCCAACCTATCAATTTCTCAGTATTTTTTATGTCGACATAATATTACCCCTAGTCATATAATGATGTCAGTTTAAACCTTCACCAGTTTCTTTTCATGCTTATTCAGGTGTGGGTTCCAACATCAACCCGACATATGCCATATAAAGTGTTGCAAATGATTGCTTGCTTAGGTTTGTAAGATGCACGTTTGCTACGGCAGTTATTAGGTTGATGTGTGCCTCAGGCAATATGCTTGGTATAGTGCTCACCCCGAGGTCCTTCTTCAGTACAGTTTGCAGCCTTTGCCCCTCCCGAGCTTGTACTCGATTTGTTGTCTTGTTTTCCTGTCTCAGTTTTCATAACTTTGCATTCACAGGGGGTTTAGTTCTAATAATCACGTGTCAAATCAGACCTGAAGTCCAACTGGGCCCATTTCTTTTGTCTATATTAGTTCTCACCTGTTTGTATTCTCTTTAGCTTCACATCAGCCACAAACAAACAAACTTCTGACTTTCTCTTCCGTCATGTTCACGCACCAGAAAAAATAGTACCTTTCCCAGTACTGATACTTGTGGAACCCCATCCGTCACACAGCTACTTCCGCTTGAACAGTTACTGGTTTCCTTCTCATTAACTGTTCCTTGATCCAGTGTAATGCCTTCTCTATTGTCCCTGCTACCTCCACTTGCTTTCGTAATGGTCTTTTGTGTGGTACTCTCTCAAAAACTTGCTTGCAGTTAGAAAAAGTGCAATCCACCTACCCCTTTTTTCCCTCTCTCTCTCCTGCCTCACCTCTGTTTCTTGTCGTAGAACTCTTATAGGTTTGTGAGACAGGATTTACCTTCTATGAAGGCATACTGGTTGTTGTTTGCAGTTAACTCCTTCCCAGGTCCTCCATTACTCTTTTCCTGATAATCTCCATAATCCTACCAATACTATCCATATCAGTGATATTGGCCTGTAGTTTAATGCTACCTGTCCTTTCCCTTAATTTTCTACATTTGCTGTCTTCCATCCCTTTGGCGGTTGCCATGTATCGATTGACTTGAAGATTGTTGCTAGTGGCTCACATACTTTTTCTACTTCCTCTCTCAGGACCCCCGGAGAGATATCTGGTCCCACTGCCTTAGAGGCATTTGGCTTTCACACACGTTTACTCACCTCTTTTCCTGTCGTTTCTATTTTGTCCATTACTCGCTGGTGCATTCTACTTCTTTAGCTGTCTTGAAACGTCCCTATTTCCTCCGAGATTTCCTCTTTAAATTTCTTGCAGAGCTCCCTACAGACTTCCAGGTCATTTCTTGTGAGCTCTTTCCCTTCCTTCTCCCTCATTACTTAGTACTTTATTGTTTTCTTCTTCGTGATGTGGCTGCACACAACTTTGAATTAGATTTGGCTTTCGATGATACGTCGTTTTCAAAATTGTCCTAGAGCCTTTTTTCTTTCCCACGCATTTTCGCTTCTGGCTCTTCGGCTTGTTTCTTTGCTTTACTGCATTCTTTGTCTATATTTTTTCACAGCTCTAGCACTTTTAGGCTTTGCTTTTCTGCGCCTCTGGGTGAAACATGGGCACACCCAGTTCTTGTCATTGCTTCTTCTGTTCCTGGTATGAATTTCTTCTCTGCACTGCTGTGTGTGTGTGTGTATGTGTGTGTGTATGTGGACGCATTACTGTTCATCTGCGTCTAATGCAATGATGCATATGTTTCACTGCAATTAAGGTAAATACGTTGAAACGTTTCGGCAATAGAGATACCTGAATGTTGCATTTTTTGTATTGTTCATCTCCAGGTTTGTGTAATAATATTAGGAGAGAAGTAAATAATGAAAATGATTGTTATATGAATGCAGTTAGAAGCCTGAGTAGCTCTATAAACCACTATGATAACATGAACGTAGATAAGTATATTTACGGAGCAACTTGCAATGTGAACAGACTGACTGATATTGTAGTGGCCAGGCTTAGGCTTGTTTGCAAGTACTTTTGGCAGTTTCGGAGACACACAGATGATGATCAAACCAAATGCAAATTATGTGGTCAGGCATATGGTCACTGTCTTGAACACTATGTGATTAATTGTCCACTTATTGAGGAATACAGAGATAGACAGTATAATAACCTATGTGACATTTCAAGATATCTTATTAATGAAAATAAGATTCCAGATATGCTAAGCAAATTCCCTAAATTTGCTTGTAACAGATAAGTGAACTGTAGATATAAATCCATATGTACACCTGTTAACCCTTTTGGGGCCTAGTTCCTAGGCCTTTTGTTTATCCATATGCTCTTGCGCTACCGTCCACAGGATGGATATGGGGTGCACAATAAACTAGCTACTTCGGTGGCAAAATCTAATATCTAATCTATAATCTAGTTTCGACAAAGCTCCCAAATAATTTCTTTATGATGATTGGGGCACGGCCCCCCAAAAAAAATATTACAATAGAGAGGGAAGAACCTTTGGAAGCACTAACACTTCAACAGGCTGGGAAGTTGCTGGTCAGCCGGACATTCCGTTTCGAATGGCCGTCTGACCAGCGCGAATTTTTCGTATTCATCAGTGATTAAAAAAACATAAATAATAATGATATAAATAATAATGACCCGAACACTGGATTTAACATCATAAATACAGTAGAAAAGTTGCCCAAGATCAACGAAGCTGACCTGTGTAAATTTTTCAATGTACTTGAACACCAAGGAAATATGCTGAACTAGTTTCAAGTTCATTACGTCGACGGTGTGGTGCAGTGGAGCGAAACTAGCTATGTTTTTCTACCATATTCCATCACGCAGAGTGTAATGAATTCTGCGTCAGGTAATATCTGTCAGCCTGAGCTGGGAGATTTTAGTAAGGTGATAGGGATATTGTAAGACATTCTGCTGATGGTCAGTAACTTTGGAAAGTTAAGACGTATCGTTTTAGCATATCTAGAATTAGTATTACAGGGAAAGTACCCTCTTCCTGGATGATCTACCTCACACGGGGAAAGTACCCTCTTCCTGGATGATCTACCTCACACAGGAAAACGGAATTGTGGAGAGAGGTTGAAGGAGAGTGGGAAATGGTGGAAATGGGAAAGAGAAAAATTGAGATAAAACAAAAAAATAAAAGGAAGTTGGGATATAGGAAATGGGAAGTGGAAACACCGATATTAAGTGGAAATAGTAAATGAAAGAAGAGAGAGATTGATTGATTTTGAATGTGGTGGAGATGGGAAAGGACTGAGAATGAAGAGAATTGAGCTATGTAAATGATTAATAATTAGGTTCTGTCCGAGGAGGTAGTTCCAATTCCTTGGACTAAGAGTCCTTCACCATCATCAAGGTTCTTCCACACCATTGAGAGAATTCATAGTGTGAATCAAAAGAGAAAAATGGGAGACAGTTTACCACAGAAGTTTTTGCTGCTCTAACAATATACTAGAAGTATAGACATATAACCCGCATATAGAAGAGAGCAGCTTCTCATACCTATGTGCGGGTTATTTGTGTATTGTTCCAGTCACGGTATTGTGCCATTTTGTTGTTTATACACTGGAAGGTTTAAAACTAGAGGTATTTCTTCCTCAGAATGGTTAAATCATCTCTTACAAACAATTGCTACTCAAATTGTTTATTTCCTCAACGGAGGTGATGGCCGTTTTTTCCTTATTGTTAGCCGGAGGATTTTTTTTTTTTTTGTGCGTTATTCAGTTTCCTCAAAATTTATTATGAGTTAAATTACTGGTAACATAAATCATGAATAAATGTTTGCAAACATTAAATACTCTTATGACAAGAGATAATGGAAAGAATAATCGAGAACAAATGTGAATCAGCAAGTATGACACAAAGTACGTTTAGAATCATATTATATCCTTAACTATTTAAGAACATAACATAAAAAAGGAACACTGCAGCAGGCCTACTGGCCCATGCAAGGCAGGTCCAATTCTCTCACCGGCTTAAGCCAATGCCTTTGTTAAGACAGTTGGACATGGTGACAGCATTGTAGAAAATACGTCTCTTCCACGTTATACAAACGGTTGGCAAACTGCTTACCATAATGGCTCAACACTCAACTGTCCCAAGTTCGATTTTCGCTAAAGAAGCAGTGTTATTGTCTAAATTGGTTCAAGTTGGATTCAACCATATTCCCAACTGCCGCATAAATGTCCAGCAAAATTAGAAAGATGTACCTTCATATTCATGTCTCCAAGAACAAGCCTAGTCCCAAAAACGGGTTGATTCATAAATATTGCTCCTGCAAACTGACCACTACCACCATTACTACTACCACTACTACTCCACCACTTCCTCTCTTGTTCCCGCCCCTGTCTGCTGGCCTCTATATTTACTCTCTCCTCTTCTTTTTGTTAGTGTGACTTTGTAAATGGTCCAAGTCGGACCGAAACGTCGTCGTAAGCTCCTCTCTTCTATGTGCGGGTTATTTGTGTATTCAAAAAGAATCTTTAACACAAGAGAATAATAAATAAAAAAGACAGTTTTGACACGGAAAAGTTTAGCGACATCCACACGAATGACAGTATGATGGTCGTGCATAACGAATAACTTTTTACTAATAAATATTTTAAATAGCGGACTCTGGTCCCTGGGTTTTGTTCCTCCCAGAAGGTGAGGAGATTCTGACGACATACCTGGGTCGTTGGCCCGATAGCTTAAGGTAGGAGCTTTCTTGGTCGACTGGACTGCATTACCATGACCGTGCAACCATGGCAATGAATTCTACCTTACAAAGTGGAAGTCACGGTGGAGGACAATAGGGCACCAGTATGTGGGTCAGAGCCTGAAAGTCTGGTGTTAAATGCAAGTGGTCAGCCTTGAGAGCGAGAAGACAATAATATTTAGAAATGGTTTAATCCCATGAAATCGACTGAAGTTTCTCCCCTTCCCCCATCCTACCTTTACCCATCCCACTTCCTCACGAGTACATCCTCACGAGTACATCCTCACGAGTACATCCTCATTTCCCTACTGATTCAGTCTCCAAGCTCAGGCTAACTCAATTCATTACCTTGTATAAGAAACCCATGCCGTGTGATGGAATATGAGAGGGCAACAGTTTGTAGTTGCTTCCACTGATTTATTTTTATGCAGAATAGGAAGCGCAATGCTTATAAAATTTAAAAATTCCATTGCGTTTGTATATATATATATATATATATATATATATATATATATATATATATATATATATATATATATATATACATTATTATTGAGCAGTGAAGAGGGTGAAAAGGATCCCAGAAGAGGATCCAAATATACAGACCAATTAATCTTCTGAGTTTTTGTCTCCATGTGGGCTATACAAATAAATCACAAGCGGAGAGAGTGGGAAAAAATAACTTGAGGCACCATTCTTCAGTGAAATATTTAGGGTTTAACAAGGAATACAAATAATTTAGAAAAGGTCAAGTGTCACATGCTCTTTTGAAGAAACGTGAGTCACGCATTCACGTGTAGATGGCCAATCAGTAAGGCCTTCGACAAGGTACCACAGAGAATGCCACACAAAATAAAAAAAAAATCATACGTAACAAGGAAGGCAAAAAATAAAGGAATATGTAAGAAATAGAAAGTAGAGTGACTGAAATGCAGTATCAGAATGAACATCTCCAGCATGGCCACATATGTTTTCGTCTTGGCCCACATACTAGATCTGATATACGTATTTGGGCTCGCTGTATGGCTACATTAATACCTTCGTAGACATGCACAACTAATGGAAATATACCATACTGAAAATAACACGAAAATGTAAGATTAACTGGAACTTAGCACATGTGATACAAATTAGAAACAATGTAAGGAGAGCAGACAAGACCTATCACATGAAGGAAGCAACATCACGAAATCAAATAACGAGAAAGCATTCACAACACTATGCAACACACAGTCGATCAGTTATCAAATATGCACCGTCTGGAAGGAACCCTCACATAAATTGAGAAGGCACAAAAGTTTCTTACGAGGTTGCCACCGGAAGTGAGGAACAAAAGTTATGAACAGAGAGAATGTATCAGCTGGAACACGCGAGGCTAGAAGATCCGAAAAATAAAAAGTACATGTTTGTAATGTACGAAATATTTGAAAGAATAGACAAGACAGGCAGGCTGTCCAGTGTGAGCCAGACAAGGCAGGCTGTCCAGTGTGAGCCAGACAAGACAGGCTGTCCAGTGTGAGCCAGACAAGACAGGCTGTCCAGTGTGAGCCAGCTCACGAACGAGAGGAGACAGATGTAAAATTATTACAATTACAAGGGAAACGCCAAGCCCGTAGGGTATCGTACACTACCTGGGAAATGGAAGGTAATTAGGTTTAATTAATCCATAACAAGAGATTAATAGCAACAATTTCTTGGATCAAAAAATCTTCAATGAATCAAGGTACCCTCCATGAAGTGAGTTGGAAATTAATACCCAAGTGACTCTTATAGTCGTGAGGGAAAGGGGAGGAGACTTTTATAGTATTAGAATAGAAAGATGTTAGGTGAGCGAAATATAGTCGCAAACACACTTCAAAATTATGCAATAATTCCAGATGAAATCAGCTAACAGGAAGGTAAAGAGACGAGCCCATGGTAATTATTATTGTGTTCACGGCGAAGCTTAAACCCTGTTAGGGTTATATAATTACGCAAGTTAGGGAGTGATAAGAAGCCTCCCTTCAAGAATAAATATTAATATCACTAAGCCCAACAACTGCTGGAAAAATAAGATCAAACTTAAACTGGATGAAAATAATTAATATATCTAATAAAATAAAAGGAAGAAGCAAACACAAAAGACATTCAAACACATGAGAGACATACAAGACAGACAAACATAAGATACAGACAAACAAAAGAGAGAGCCAGCACAAGAGCCAGCGAAGCACAAGAGACAGCTAAATACGATAAACAACGAATACATAAGACAGCGAAACACCAGAGAAGCTAAACGCAGAGACAAAACACAGATAAACACGAGAGACAGACAAGCACCTGAGACTGGCAAACACAGGAGACATAAATGGAAGAGACAGCCAAACGAGGCAAGTACAAGAGACAGTCAAACACAAGAGACAACACAAGAAACAACACAAGAAACCAGAGACAACCACAAGAGACAGACAACTCAAGGCAAACACGAGAGACAGTGAGTCTCTCTCGACTCTGATCCTCAGCCTGATGGTCGTCCATTCTGTACAGCTCCGCGAGACGAAAAAAAAAGTCGTGTAAATAAAAGGAAAAACCTCTCCACGCTTCTTGATGTTTTAATTGCCTCTATTCGCAAAACTGATGAGATCGGGTTTACTAAACTAACATTTCTTTAGAAAATTCATTGACAAATAGTTCCTTGAGGGAGGCAGGCTGTCAGGGAGGTCACAAACCCGGCTGTCACTGCTCACAGACCCGGCTGAGCAGCAGCAGCCCAACAATAAAATAATCTGCATTTTAATTCTCCAGATGACACAAAGTCATCAAATAGGACAGCCCCTTAACCATTTCTTTAATCAGCATTATTTACTTTTGTTGACAGGTGTGTTGTCAGAAGTGGTCTCAGGTGTGTTGTCAAATGCGTTGTCAAGGGTGGTGGTATACAGTGTGTTGTCTAGTGTATCGTCAGGTGCGTTGCCAGTCTTGCTGTTAGGTGTGGTGTCGTCTAGTATGATCCACACTTACAGTTATTAACATAAGACACCACATCACATATGATCCACACCTGCAACTATCAACATAAACCCCTTCACATATGCAGTTATCAGCATAAGTAAAGATAATCTTATTTTCGGCTGTTTTCATTCATCGTGCTCGTTTAAAAAAAAATAGTCACATCTTTTTGATTTGTATTCATCTAACTGTGGTAGACGAAGTCAAGTCGCTGCTCCTGACCACGCCTCTTTATCACAATCGACAGCAAATAGTGTAAATAACTTTACCTAAACTCTGGTGGTGGGTGTGTATTGTAATCAATATATTATCATCTTCCAAACACTGTATTCCTCATCATTCACTGCTCCATTTACTGTACTTTACACGGCCAGGTACAATAGGTTTTTTTTTTTAAATATTCGTGTTTGTGATAATGTTCGAAATAACTCGGTAGTATAAAAAAGTTTCTTAAAACAAATCCCGTAGTGATGGGCTTAATCTTTCTTGCCTATCTCTTCCTATATACCAACAATCCTTTATCGCTGCACCATCCTTTTCCTCCCTATTCTTGACTCTGTGGCCTTGAAAAAAGGGTGTACCTGTGTCAAAAAAATTCTGATGTCTCAGTATCTCAGTAAAAAAAATTGAATAGAAATAATTAGGAAGGCTAATATATAATTTAACAGCAGGATTTACGAAAAAAAACTTAAAAGTAAGAAAAACCAGCAACAGGGAAAGGTGACAGTAAACTTTCAGGTTTTGGAAATGAAAATATTGATATGGTAGAAATAAGGGCAAAAATGGCAAGGTAGGATTTAAATCAGGTGCAACAAGAGCATATAATAAGTGTTCTAAAGATAACGAACCCTGAAAAAAATCAACTATGGAAAGGCAAAAGAAAGTTATGGAGAATATTTAAAGTCAACGGAAAGAAATTGCAACAAAATAATGAACTACAAATTATAGAGAATTGAAAAAAAAAAAAAAAAAAAAAAAAAAAGAGGAGGATTATAGATTTTTTGTGATACACGATAGGCACAGATGAGAGCCATGCGAATGAAAGAAAACCATTGTGAAAAAAATGTAGACACAAGTAGAAGTGTATATGAATTGATAACTAATGGGGGGTGACTACTCCTCTGGCGCTTTTATTTTCTGTCCGATCTTTATTTTAGTATTTTTCTTTTTTACTGAATATTTATATGGGTATATTAGGGTGTTAAAACTTTCATGGCGATAATCATAAAAATAAAAAAGTTAAAATAAAAAAGCGTTTTTTATATGGGAACACTGTCGTATGCCTACAGAAAAAATGGACGTAGGAAAAGTGCTGCAGATAAGTGCACGATTAAAAATGATGCAATTTCAAACAAATGTATTATCACCATAACAACCTAAAATCTACGGCAATTTTTGACGCAAAATTGTATTCCGGCAAAATTCGTAATTTCCGAAAACTCGGATTAGAACAATCGTGGAAACCCACTCTTAAAAAAAAAAAAAAAAAAAAAAAAAAATTAGAAGGAAAAAACAGTATTAAAAAATATGCAGGAAGAGGCTTTCCCCAAGACACATGTACACAGAAAGTGAGTAACTATACTGAAAAAAGGTTTTGCTTGCACAAGAGGCTTTTTGAATCTCATAAACCGGCAACAGCGGAAGTAGTAGTGTGTGTAGATAAATGGTTCAGTGAACCGATAGGTTGATGTATTAGACACTTGTGCAACACTTGGGTATCTTTATAGTGCAAACGTTTCGCCAACCAGTGGTTTCCTCAGTCTAATACAGAGAAGAATGGTGAAGATCAGAAGGAGTTTGAGGTAATCAGTCCCTCAGCCTGGACTCCAGCCTGAAGGACTGATCACATCGTCATTGCCTCAACACTGCTTCTGCTGTCCCCATATTTAGTAACCTCAGAATTCGACTGAAGAAGCCTACTGTGTAGGCGAAAATTTTGGAAAAAAGGATACCTAACTGCTGCTCACGTGTTTCACTCATCTACATGTCAGTATTGTATGTCATTATTATATTGAGTCACGGGGATGTCAGGAAGTATTACCTCAGCCTCCGAGTGGTCAGGGAGTGAAATGATAAGGTTCACGAAGCCAGGGAATAGTGAACCCAGTAACGACCAGTTTACAAGGCAGGACGGGAGCTGAGATTCCACCTTCGCAACCAAAAAAAATATTCGAGTATTATTATTCGAGTTTTTTTTCTCTCTCTCTCTCTCTCTCTCTCTCTCTCTCTCTCTCTCTCTTTCTCTTTCTCTTTCTCTTCTCTCTCTCTCTCTCTCTCTCTCTCTCTCTCTCTCTCTCTCTCTCTCTCTCTCTCTCTCTCTCTCTCTCTCTCTCTCTCTCTCTCTCTCTCTCTCTCAAGATACGTATACAGCTCACATACGGAAGGGAAATAGTGTTGGTTAATCCATTCACTCGACCCCACTAGCTTTTGAGTGGTGTCCTGTACCACTCATCTCTCCTCCTTGTCTCTTCCATTTCCCCTCTCCATTCCCTCTCTTGACCTCTTGCTGCATTAAAAATCACCTTTTGCCTTTCTTATCTCCTCCGCTACCCCTTCTTTCCTTCACGTTCTCTCTTATCTACCACACCTCTTTCCCCTTTCCTACCATCCCATGTTAACACTCCCACATCTATCTCCCTCTCTCCCTTCCAACCACTCTAACCCATAATATCATTTACTCTCCGTCCATTTACATCCACTATCCCTCTAATTTTCCTTCGCTATATGCTTTCATCCGTCTTCCCCCTCCCCCCCTCCTTCCTTCCCTACCATTCCCTCTCACCCGCATCAACCTCTTCCTCTTCCCACCCTTCTGTCATCCATCACCTGTCTGCTCTTTCTTCCACTCACTTCCTTCATTCCTCATTCCTTCCTGCCCCATCATTCTATGCAGTACTCTTCCCTTACATTCCCTTCAACTATATCCCTCTCCGGCCCTTCCTTTCTTCCCACCCCCCGTCTCCATCTCTAAACCTCCCACTGCCTAAGGCTTTCCCAGCCTTTCTTCGTCCTTCCCTTACCCCTCAACCTCTCTTCTCTTAGACCTCTCTCTTCTCTCAACCACCCCCTCCATAACACATCCCCTTTCCCTCATCCTTTCCCTACCTGAGACCTCCCCTTCCCCTCAACCTCCTTTCTTTCAACCACCATAAGACACCCCCTTTCCCTCATCCCTCCCCTACCTGTGACCTCCCTTTCCTTTTCGTCTTGGCCCTCCCAGAGAGCCTCCCCCCGCCCCCGTGTTAAGCTTTTAGCGAGGGACAAACAGGTCGGCCCCCATCATAACTCTGGATTATACATTACCACGTCTTCTCCTCCGTCGCCGCGTTTGTGGTTCCGCAGAAAAGCCGAGATGGGCAAAAATGCTCACGCTCGTAATATTGCAATGTAATAGTTAAAGTATTATTCACTGGGGAACGAGGGGAAAGGGAGGGCTCGGGAGGGGAGGAGTTGAAGAAATGGATGTGGGAGGTAGGGAACTTAAGAGGAGAGGTATGAAGAGAAGGAGATGAATAAATGGTTGTGGGAGGGAGGGAAGTTAAGAGGAGAGGTATCTTCCTTATGTCTATCTGGAGGGTATTTCGGGAATCAAGGCCCCTGCGGCCCGGTCCACGACCAGGCCTTTTGAAGGCAGCCAGGGACCTATTGGTAATTCCCCTTACGCGCATGGTGGGAGGCTGTTGAACAGTCTTGGGCCCCGGACACTTATGATGTTTTCTCTTAGTGTGCCAGTGGCGCCCTACTTTTCATTGGGGGTATTTTGCCCCGACTGCCCAGTCATTTACTTTTGTAGAGAGTGATTTCTGTGTGCAGATTCGGGACCATTCCTTTTACAATTTTCCAAGTGTAGATTATGATATATCTCTCTCGCCTGCGTTCCAGCGAGTACAAGTCAAGTGCTTCCAAGCGTTCACAGTAGTTGAAGTGTTTGATGGAACTTATATGTGTAGTAAAAATTCTCTGTACATTCTCTACATCTGCAATTTCACCTGCTTTGAACAGAGATGTTAATGTTCAGCAGTATTCCAGCCTAGACAGAAAAAGTGATTTGAAAAGGATCATCATTGGTTTGGCATCTCTTGTTTTGAACGTTCTCATTATCCATCCTATCATTTTCTTTGCAAATGTGATCGTGGCACTGTTGTGATCCTTGAAAGTGAGATCCTCAGACTTTACCACTCCCAGGTCCCTCACATTATTTTTTCGCTCTATTGTATGATCAGAGTTTGTAGTATACTCAGTTCTAGTTATTATCTCCTTCAGGTTTTCATAACGGAGTAGTTGGAATTTATCTCCATTGAACATCCTTTTGTTTTCCGTTGCCCATTGGAAAACTTGGTTTATATCTTCTTGGAGGTCTCATGCTGATCCTAGTATCGTCTGCAAAGGATGACACGGTGCTGTGGATTACATCTCTGTCTATGTTTGATATGAGGATGAGGAACAGGATGGGGGCGAGTACTGTGCCTTGTGGAACAGAGCTCTTCACTATGGCAGCTTCCAATTTAGCTTTGTTGACTATTACTATTTGTGTTCGATTGGTTAGAAAGTTGAAGATCCATCTCCCACTTTGCCATTTATTCCTTTAGCACGTATTTTGTGCGATATTACGCCATGATCGCACTTGTTAAAGGCTTTTGAAAAGTCTGTGTATATTACAGCTGCATTCTGTTTTTATTCCAGTGCATCCAAGACCATATCATTGTGATCCAGTATTTGCGAGAGGCAGAAGCGACCTCCTCTGAACTCATGTTGCCTTGGATTGTGCAGTTTTTGGGAATCCAAATGGTTTGCAACGGTGCTTCTTAATACTCTTTCAAAGATTTTTATGATGTGAGACGTTAAAGCTATTGGTCTATAGTTCGTAGCTAATGCTTTGCTGCCACCTTTATGGAGTGGGGCTATATTCGTTGTTTTTAGTGACTGGAATTTCACCCCTGTCTAAGCTCCTTCTCCATAGTATACTTAGGGCACGCGAAAGGGGCTTCTTGCAGTTCTTAATGAACACAGAGTTTCACGAGTCTGGGCCTGGGGCTGAGTGCATGGGCATGTTGTAAATGGCTTTCTCAAAGTTTATGGGAATTAGGGTAATGTCGAAAATCTGGCAAACATTGATGGAGTTTTGAAGCATTTATGAACAAATCATTTGGATTATCGATCTTTAGACTGATTAGTGGCTCGCTAACACAGAGTCGTATTGGAATTTCAGTGACTCTCATTTCTTTGTTGTTATCTGTGTAAGTCCCATCATGTCTGAGGAAGAGCCTGATACTAAATGTGGTATTTGCCTTGCTTTTGGCATATGAAAAGAAATATTTCGAATTTCCTCCAATTTCACTAATCGCTTTTAGCTGCTCCTGTCTCTCCTGGGTCCTGTATGATTCCTTTAACTTAAGTTCGATACTTTTCCTTCCGTGTATCAGATAATCTAGCGTTCTTGAGAAGCTCAGGGATTCTTCGTTTTCTGTAGAGGGAGCGTCTTTCTCTCCAGTTTACTTCTTCTCTTCTTCTTTCTTAGGGGAATATATGTCTTAAACATACTTCAGCTGCCAAGAAGTTGATCTTTTCAAGGCACTGGTTTGGATCCATGTTATTTAAGATATCTTCCCAACATGTTTCATTAAAGACATGGTTCACCTGGTCCCAGTTGATGTTCTTGTTATTGAAGTTGTATTTGGTGAAGACACCTTCACAGCTATGTGCATTTTGTTGATCAGGACCTCTGTGCATGTAAGTCTGAACTTCGATTAGATTGTGATCGGAATTAGTTGTTTTTGATATTGTTATGTTTCTTATCAGGTCCTCATTATTTCTGAAGATAAGGTCAAGTGTGTTTTCCAGTCTTGTTGGCTCCACTGTCTGCTGACTTAGGGTGTGTTTATCGCAGAGATTTAGTAGCTCATGTGTGTGTTACCTTTCATCTGTGCTGCCTTCAGGGATTGTTTGTTATAACATTATTTGCTGCATTCTTCCATTTTGTATGCCTTAGGTTGAAATCACAAAGCAGTAAGATGTTTGGAGATGGAGCAGGAAGGCTTTCCAGACAGTAATCAATTTTCAGTAGTTGTTCCTTGAACTATTGGGAGTTTGCATCTGGTGGCTTATATACAAACTTAATTGTTAAAACTTCAACTATATCATTTGTGGTGTTCAGCATCTCCGTGCAGATGAGCGACTCTTTGATATACAGGCCAACCTCCCCGTGTTGCCTGTTCTTTCTGTCACATCTAAAAAGGTTGTACCCATTTATCCATATTTCGTTGTCAAAGTGATCTTTTGTGTGGGTCTCTGTGAAGGCTGCAAACATCGCATTTGACTCTTCTAGAAGTCCAATGATGAAACTTATTTTGTTGTTGGTGAATGGCTTAAGGCCCTGTATATTAGCAAATATAAACAAGGTTGTATTCTGTGTTTGTTGGGGGGATTTTGTTAATGGCATCAGTAGTTGTGGTTCTGGGGGGCCACTGGCTGTGCCTCCAGTCTAACATGGCTTTAAGGTGGTGGACTATTTTTATTATTTCCTTCCATTTTCTTTCTTCGTTTCCTGCCACTAAAAAATCCCTTGGAGTGGGGTTGTCCTAACTACTATTGTTTGTCTTATGAGGTCTGTACCTCCTGGTCCCTTTTAGATGGTATGCAGGGCAGTTGGTGTTGTAGCACTGTCTTTGGTGTACCGAAGAGTGGCACATTTCTGGATGAAAGAATTTACAGGACACACTCCTTTAGACAGGAGGTCACTACATTTTTTAGGATGCTCAAGGTTGCATGTCACATTTGTTTTTCTTAATATTCCATGCTTACAGATGCCCCAAACATAGAATTTGCACAATTTCGCTTTTGGTTGGGTAGAATTTTTGGTAGGTTATTCTCAATTTGTGCAGTTTCTAGAACTGCACTATAATCCCC
Source organism: Cherax destructor (assembly GCA_009830355.1). Lineage (NCBI taxonomy): Eukaryota > Metazoa > Arthropoda > Malacostraca > Decapoda > Parastacidae > Cherax > Cherax destructor. The sequence goes on along the minus strand of WNWK01000512.1, from coordinate 125,517 downwards.
AGTATCCAAGCCAGGGCCGCCCCGTCCTGCTTCCAGGGAACTACTTTCCCCAGAAGACGAAAAAGAAGACTTCCGTTACATCTGTAATGGATGTGATGGATGTATATTTAAGGTTTTAGTGGTGACTGTGGTAGAGTCCCTAGCAGAGTCTGGACTGGCACTAAGGCTGGAGGCTGAGTCTGAGTCAGCACTGGAGCTGGGGGCTGAGCCTGGGCCAGCACCAGCGCAGTGGGCAGTAGCGCTAGGACTGGGGTCTGGGTCTGGGTTAGCACTATGTTTGGGGGTTGGGTTAACTTAAGTTTTTGTTTCCTGTGCCTTTTTCAGTGAGTGACTATAAGTTTCGAGTTATCTGTTGTGGTATGGGCATTCTGCATTTTTTGGTTCACTCCTATCTCTTCCTCCCATGTTTTATATATCTTTGGTAGACTGTCCAAGAGTTCATCTTTATTTTCTTGCATATTTTTATTATTTATTACCCTCCTTAGTACTTTTCTGATACCTGCCCAAAGTTCTATATCATTATTGCACAACCAGAAGCACCTTGCTAATTTGAAGTAATTTTTTGAGGCAGTGTTTAAGCTTGCACAAGAGATATGATGCTTGGAAAAGCACAGGTTGCATGTGATCCTGGATTTCCTTCCAAGGATTTTCTTACATGTCCCACAGGTATGATGTACTGACATCCTGCCCGTATCCTACTTCACTCTGTATCCCACGAAAAAAACTGATTTCCACTACCTTTCTCTGCACTGGTGACAGTAATATGTGAGATGTATTTAGAGAACCGGAGGCTTGCGGCATATGGGTAGTGGGTGAATTTTGGGGGATGGGGGGCTGACCATATTATGGCTATATTATAGAATTTAATTTTGTTTTGTTCACTGTATAACTCTTTCCAGATTCATTCCTCACTGATCACTCATATATATTTTAATTTACTGATCTTACTGAGTTCCTCACACTAACCTAGATTGGCTTATTGTGGTATGGGGTATATGGTGTTATATGGTTGTATATGGTAGGCCTTTGTGGTTGCCTGGTAGCACTGCCAGACGTATGGCTGTAACACACCACCCCTGGGTACATGGCATTTCTCGCCTCGATGCCACATTTTAGCCTAAAACACTTCAATTATGTTTAATCACTATCCTTGAGTCGTTCCACTGACAATTTAGAAGAGAAGAGAAGGCGCTGAATAAATAAAGGTGGAGAAAAATGGGCAGGGAAGGAGGAGAGTAGTGAGAAAGGGAGGGGGGATAAAGGGAACGGGGAGGGAGAAAGGAACAGGGAAAATGTGAAATCAGTAAAGGGGTTGCAGAAAAGAAGAAAAAGATTGAATAACCGAGCAGAGTGTGGTGAAATAAAGAGAAAGGAAGAAAAGATGAAGAAAAGGGAAGAGGTTGCTGAGGGAAGGAGGAAACTTAAAGAAATGCAAAGAGAAAATTTTGTGTGTACACTCACCTAATTGTGGTTTCAGGGGTCGATGCATAGCTCCTGTGTGTGTGTGTGTACTCACCTATTTCACCTATTTGTGGTTGCAGGGGTCGAGTCATAGCTCCTGGCCCCGCCTCTTCACTGATTGCTACTAGGTCCTCTCTCTCCCTGCTCCATGAGCTTTATCAAACCTAGTCTTAAAACTATGTATGGTTCCTGCCTCCACTATGTCGCTTTCCAAGCTATTCCACTTCCTGACAACTCTATGACTGAAGAAATACTTCCTAACATCCCTTTGACTCATAGGAGTCTTCAACTTCCAATTGTGACCCCTTGTTTCTGTGTCCCCTCTCTGGAACATCTTGTCTCTGTCCACCTTATCTATTCCTCGCAGTTAGTTACCATTTTGTCCTAGGCACATGTCGATTAGACACTAGGCCTGTTGTATGTGTGTGTGTGTGTGTGTGTAACGAAACACTTCGAAATGTTTCGGCCCCACCGGGAATTGAACCCAGGCCCTCCGTGCGTGAAGCAAGAGCGCTAGCCACCATGCCATCGGGCCTAACCTAACCTAACCTAACCTAACCTAACCTAACCTAACCTAACCTAACCTAACCTAACCTAACGTGTGTGTATGTGTGTGTGTGTGTTAGTTAGTTACCATTTTGTCCTAGGCACATGTCGATTTGACACTAGGCCTGTTTTATGTGTGTGTGTAAGGAAACACTTCGAAATGTTTCCGCCCCGCCAGGAATTGAACCCGGGCCCTCCGTGCGTGAAGCGAGAGCTTTAGCCACCAGACCACCGGGGCGTATGTGTGTGTGTGTACTCACCTAATTGTACTCACCTAATTGTGGTTGCAGGGGTCGAGACTCAGCTCCTGGCCCCGCCTCTTCGCTGTCCGCTACTGGGTCTCTGCTCTCCCTGCTCCATGAGCTTTATCATACCTTATCATAAAACTATGTATGGTTCCCGCCTCCACTATATCGTTCGCTAGACTATTCCACTTCCTGACTACTCTGTGGCTGAAGAAATGCTTCCTAACATCCCTTTGACTCATCTGAGTCTTCAGCTTCCAGTTGTGTCCCCTTGTTTCTGTGTTCCCTCTCTGGAACATCCTGTCACTATCTACCTTATCGATTCCCCGCAGTATTTTGTATGTCGTTATCATGTCTCCTCTAACCCTTCTATCCTCTAGTGTTGTTAGTCCTATTTCCCTCAACCTTTCTTCATAGGACAGTCCCCTGAGTTGTGGAACTAGTCTTGTCGCAAACCTTTGCACTTTCTCTAATTTCTTGACGTGCGTGTGTGTGTGTGTGTGTGTGTGTGTGTGTGTGTGTGTGTGTGTGTGTGTGTGTGTGTGGCGTGCGTGCGTGTGCGCGTGTGCGTGTGTGCGCGCTGGGTTGTGCTGCGCGCCCTTTGCCCAGAGAGAGATATATAAGTAGAGTGAAATTTCACCCACCTAGTCTGTATGGAGAAGCCAGGCAGCACCAACCCCCTCCACACCCCTACCTCGTACTTGCTCGAAAATAAACACTATACGAGTAACAAGTTCTAACTTAGGGTATACAGCACACTCTTGTTGAATAGACTGCCCCTCTCCCGTTATCTCATCTCCGATACATACTCTAGACAGAAGACCTTGCACGATGAGCCATCTTAAGCCTTAAGCTTGGTTGGACCTTCATTAAACAGTCAGACCTCGTACCATACATAACAAACGCTGTATTTCCAACACCTTGAGCTATGTATTCAGTCAGTGTTATTCTACTCTGTTTAAATAATATAGTCATTGGAGGTTTTGTACTCACCTAGTTGTGGTTGCAGGGGTCGATTCACAGCTCCTGGCCCCGCCTCTTCACGGGCCGCTACTCGGTCACTACCCGCCTAATGAGCTTCATCATACCTCTCCTTAAAGCTATGTATGGATCCTGCCTCCACTACATCACTTCCCAAACTATTCCACTTCCTGACAACTCTGTGACTGAAGAAGTACTTCCTAACATCCCTGTGGTTCATCTGAGTCTTCAACTTCCAACTGTGACCCCTTGTTGCTGTGTCCCACCTCTGGTACATTCTGTCTCTGTCCACCTTGTCGATTCCTCTCAGTATTTTATATGTCGTTATCATATCCCCCCTATCTCTCCTGTCTTCCAGTGTCGTCAGGTTGATTTCCCTTAACCTCTCCTCGTAGGACACACCCCTTAGCTCCGGGACCAGTGCGTGTGTGTGTGTCTGTCTGTGTGGTTTTGTGTGTGCGTGTTTATATATATATATATATGTATATATATATATATATATATATATATATATATATATATATATATATATATATATATATATATATATATATATATATATATATATATATATATATATATTTTAATCAATTGGCGTTTCCACCAAGGCAGGGAGGCCCGAAAAAGAAAAACTTTCATCATCATTCACTCCATCACTGTTTTGCCAGAGGCATGCCTACACCACAGTTATACAACTGCAACATTAACACCCCTCCTTCAGAGTGCCGGCACTGTACTTTCCATCTGCAGGAATCAAGTCCGGCCTGCCGGTTTCCCTGAATCCCTTCATAAATGTTACCTTGTTTACACTCTAACAGCACGTCAAGTCCTAAAAACCATTTGTCTCTATTCGCTCCTATCTAACACGCTCACGCACGCTTGCTGGAAGTCCCAGCTCCTCGCACACAAAATCTCCTTTACCCCCTCCCTTCAACCATTCCTAGGCCGACCCCTACCCCGCCTTCTCTCCACTACAGATCTATACACTCGAAGTCATTCTGTTTTGTTCCATCCTCTCCACATGTCCAAACCATCTCAATAACCCCTCCTCAGCTCTCTGGATAATAGTTTTGGTAATCCCACACCTCCTCCTAATTTCCAAACTACGGATTCTCTGCAATATATTCACACCACACATTGCCCTCAGACATGACATCTCCACTGCCTCCAGCTTTCTTGTTGCAACATTCACAACCCATGCCTCACACCCATACAAGAGTGTTGGTATAACTATACTCTCATACATTCCCCTCTTTGCTTTCATGGATAAAGTTCTCTGTCTCCACAAACTCCTCAGTGTACCACTCACCTTTTTCCCCTCGTCAATTATATGATTTACCTCATCTTTCATAGACCCATCCGCCGACACATCCATTCCCAAATATCTGAATACATTCACCTCCTCCATACTCTCTCCCTCCAGTCTGATATCCAATCTTCCGTTACCTAATTTTTTTTTGTTATCCTCATCACCTTACCCTTTCCTACATTCACTTTTAATTTCCTTATTTTACATACCCTACCAAACACATCCACCAACCTCTGCAACTTCTCTTCAGAATCTCCCAAAAGCACAGTGTCATCAGCAAAGAGCAACTGTGACAACTCCCACTTTGTGTTAGATTCTTTATCTTTTAACCCCCACACCTCTTGCCAACACCCGAGCATTCACTTCTCTTACAACTCCATCTATAATCCTGTCTAAGGCCTACTTTTACTGGGAAATAATTCCCCCCTCTCGCTTACATACTCTAACCTGAGCCTGACTATCCTCGTAAAGACTCTTCACTGCTTTCAATAACCTACCTCCTATTCCATACATTTGAAACATCTGCCACATTGCTCCCCTATCCACCACATCATACGCCTTTTCCAAATCCATAAATTCCAAAAAAAACTCTTTACCCTTATCTAAATACTGTTCAGCTATATGTTTCACTGCAAACACTTGGTCTACACACCCCCTACCCTTCCTAAAGCCTTCTTGTTCATCTGCTATCCTGCTCTCCGTCTTACTCTTAATTCTTTCAATAATAACTCTATCATACACTTTACCAGGTATTCTCAAGAGACTTATTCCCCTATAATTTTTAAACTTTTTTTTTTGTTCCCTTTGCTTTTATACAATGGAACTATGTATCCTCTCTGTCAGTCCCTAGGTACCTTACCCTCTTCCATACATTTATTAAAAAAAAAACAATAACCACTCCAAAACTATATCCCCACCTGCTTTAAACATTTCTGTCTTTATCCCATGAATTCTAGCTGTTTTTCCCCCTTTCATTCTACCCACTGCCCCACGCACTTCCCCCATACTCACAACTGATTCTTCCCCACTCCTATAAGATGATATTCCTCCTTGCCCTACACACGAAATCACAGCTTCCCTATCTTAATCAACATTTAACAATTCCTCAAAATATTCCCTCCATCTTCCCGATACCTCTAACTCTCCATTTAATAACTCTCTTCTCCTATTTTTAACTAACATATCCATTCGTTCCCTAGGCTTTCTCAACTTATTAATCTCACTCCAAAACTTTTTCTTATTTTCAACAAAATTTGTTGATAACATCTCATCCACTCTCTCATTTGCTCTCTTTTTACATTGCTTCACCACTATCTTAACCTCTCTTTTTCTATCCATATACTCCTCCCTCCTTGCTTCACTTCTACTTTGTAAAAATCTCTCATATGCTAACTTTTTTTCTCTTACTACTTTCTTTATATCATCACTCCACTAATCGCTCTTCTTCCCTCCCGCACCCACTTTCCTGTAACCACAAACTTCTGCTGAACACTCCAACATTATATTCTTAAACTTGCCCCATACATCTTCTACCTCATTGCCTATACTCACACTAGCCCATCTGTCCTCTAACAGTTGTTTATATCTTACCCTAACTACCTCCTCCTCCAGTTTATAAATCTTCACCTCTCTCTTACTTGCTGCTTCCATTTTCCTTGTATCCCATCTACCTTTCACTCTCACTGTAGCTACAACTAAAAAGTGATCTGATATATCTGTGGCCCCTCTCTAAACGTGTACATCCTGAAGTCTACCCAACAGTCTTTCATCTACCAATACTTAGTCCAACAAACTACTGTCATTTCGCCCTATATCATATCTTGTATAATTATTTATCCTCTTTTTCTTAAAATATGTGTTACCTATAACCAAATCCCTTTCTATACAAAGTTCAATCAAATACTCTCCATTATCATTTACACCTGGTACCCTAAACTCACCTACCACACCCTCTCTAAACGCTTCTCCTACTTTGGCATTTAGGTCCCCTACCACAATTACTCTCCCACTTTGCTCAAACGCTCCTACACACTCGCTTAACATCTCCCAAAATCTCTCTCTCTCCTCTACACTCCTCTCTTCTCCAAGTGCATACACACTTATTGCAATCCACTTTTCACATCCGACCCTTATTTTGATCCACATAATCCTTGAATTTATACATTTATATTCCCTCTTCTCTCTCCATAACTGATCCTTCAACATTATTGCTACCCCTTCCTTAGCTCTAACACTCTCAGATACTCCTGACTTAATCCCATTTCAGCTTTGTTTCGCTTAGGGTCAGGACATCCACGTACATTCAAACATCCCAATTTTATATAGTTCTTCTTTTCCATTTTTTTAGAAATTTATACAGGAGAAGGGGTTACTAGCAAATTGCTCCCGGCATTTAGTCGCCTCCTACGACACGCATAGCTTACGGAGGAAGAAATTCTGTTCCACTTCCCCATGGACATAAGCAGAAATAAACAAGAACAAGAACTAGTAAGAAAATAGAAGAAACCCAGAGAGGTGTGTATATGCTTGTACATGCATGTGTATTGTGACCTAAGTTTAAGTAGAAATACATACCTGCAACCTTGCAAGTTTGAGACAGAAAAAGACACCAACAATCCCACCATCATGCAAAACAATTTCAGGCTTCACACAGAATAAATATATATATATATATATATATATATATATATATATATATATATATCTTTTGTACCATATTATGTAATAAAATATACCTATTGGTAAAAAAAATTAAAAGATGGTGGTAGGAGAAGTGGAATATTCAAATGGCATCAGGAAGAAATCCAAATATTCTTCCTTGAAGCCTTTTATCCACTTCTCCGAGGCTATGGGTCCCACAATTTGTACCAGAGGTGGACCCTAAATATATATATATATATATATATATATATATATATATATATATACATATACATATATATATATACATATATATATATATACATATATATATATATATATATATATATATACATATACATATATATATATATATACATATATATATATACATATATATATATATACATATATATATATATACAATATAATATTATATTATATATATATACATATACATATATACATATCATTATATATATATATATATATATATATATATAATCTCGTGCCGAATACATAAAATTGGTCAATTAGCAAGAAGTCATTTAAAATTAAGTCCTTTCTAAAATTTTATCTTATACGTTTAAAGATATATTTTTTCATTTATGTTTATGTAAAAATTAATAATTATGTAGCAAAGGAAAGTTAGAAAACTTACCTAACCTCATCATAACAAGCGCAATTTAATTTAGCCTAATCCAGCTAAATATATTTTACATAAGTTTACAATAATTTAATAATAAACAAACACAATGAAATATTTTATTTTCGTTAGGTTCAGAATGATTTTTGCGAAATTATTGCATACACAAATTTTAGCTTGTCTTATTTGGCAAGACGAGCCTTGCTATTTAAGACAAAATCGCAAGTTTTACCTATTCGGCACGACATATATATATGCAGGTCAAGCCACAGGGAGATGAAAATCTTCAGATAAAGATATTTCTCGCTTTTTCGTGCTTCATCAGGAGCTATGCATTATTGCAAGAGCTGCAGCAAGTAAACTGAGGGAGGTTTTCACAGACGAAAAGTAGCGTATTGAAGCTAGCTAGCCTCTTCCGCCTTAACTAATGCGGACACTGCCGTGTCCTATGTGCAGCAGTGGCTATAGACCACGGTTCGATCCCCCACATCCACCTTTCTGTTTATTCATTGACATTCGTTCATTACGACTTAAACCGAGTTTAAAGACTCAAGGAAGGCGAGGGTAAATTTACTGTAAAAGCTACGGAACCTGTGGGAAAGGACAGTAGAGTCACAGCAGTAGCCACTCAGACAGGACACAGCAGTGACTTCTGTGAAACATTCATGTTATAAACCCCGTAGTCCAGCGGTAAAGTGTTAGACCTGCTAATTTCGAGACACGGCTCGTGTTTCCCGTTTATCTTTCCCTTTATATAAAATATATAAAATATATATTAATATATATTAACATAGAAAATATATATTAATATATAAAATATATATTAAAACACGCCGGCCGCCCATGTTTCTCTTCAAATCGCTTGTTCTCTCTAGGCTAGAATTCTGCTGTACACTAACTACCCCCTTCAAGGCAGGCGAAATTGTTGACCTGGAGAGTGTACAAAGAACTTTCACGGCACACACAAGTACGATAAGGCACCTAAATTACTGGGAACGGTTAAAGTCCCTTGATTCGTATTCCTTGGAACGCAGGCTAGGAAGATACATGATAATATGCATTTGGAAAATCCTAGAGGGATTAGTATCAAACTTGCACACGAAAATCACTCCCTATGAAAGCAAAAGACTCGGCAGGAGATGTAACATTCCCTCAATGAAAAGCAGGGGCGCCACGAGTGCACTGAGAGACAACACACTAAGTATCCGGGGCCCAAGACTGTTCAACTGCCTCCCAGCATACATAAGAGAGATTACAAATAGACCCCTGGCTGTCTTCAAGAAGGCATTGGACAGGTACCTAAAGTCAGTACCTGACCAGCCGGGCTGTGGTTCGTACGTCAGTTTGCGTGCGGCAATCAGTAACAGCCTGGTTGATCAGACCCTGATCCACCACTAGGTCTGGTCTCAGACCGAGCCGCGGGGGCGTTGACCCCCGAAACCCTCTCCAGGTATACTCCAGGTCTCCCACCTAGGCAGGGTGACCCGAAAAAGAAAAACTTTTACCATCATTCACACCATTACTGTCTTGCCAGAGGCGCATAGATACGACAGTTTAGATGTCACTCTAAACAGAAAATATCTCAGACCTCCCTTTTAGACTGCAGGCACTGTACTTCCAACCTCTTGGACTCAAGTCCGGCTAACCGGTTACTTTGAACCCTTTCAGAAAATACTACCCTGCACACATTCCAACAGCTTGTCAAATCTCAAAAACCATTCATTTAAACTCTTATTTAACACGTCCACACATGCCTTTTGTATGTCCAGGTCACTTGCACACAAAACATTCCTTACCCCCTCCTTCCAACCTTTCCTAGGACGACCCCTACCCCGCCTTCCCTCCACTACAGATTTATACACCCTCCAAGTCATCCTATTTTGCTCCATGCTCTCTAAATGACCAAACTACAGCAACAACCCCTCCTCAGCCCTCTGAATAGTACTTTTAGTAACTGCGCACTTCCTCCTAATTTACACACGACGAATTCTCTGCATAATATTTACGCCACACATTGTCCTCAGACACATCTCCACTGCCTCCAGCCTTCTCCTTGCTGCAACATTCACAACCCATGCTTCACACCCATATATGTAAGTGTTGGTGCCACATATTCTCAAACACGCACAACAGAGACATGATGAAGTAACCAGAAAATGGATTATTATTTTATTTGTGGACTTGATGTGGTGATTCCAAAAAGTTGCAGGTAAAGACACATGTAGTGATCAAAACATGTGGCTTTTTAAGTCCTAATTAGGCCTGAAGAAGCCACTTGTATCGAAACATTTCCTTAATAAATCTCCTGGTCAGCACATGTGTGTCTTTTAGCTATTATAATATTAATAATAAAGTACTAAATTCGTATGGGTCATACAGCACCTGTCAAATACGAAGAGGCGGTAAACGGATTTGATCCGAATTAAGGGGAGAATATGACCAACAAAACATGGGTCCTGTAGCTCTCAGATGGTTACAGCCTCACTCTGTATTTATATATTGCTTAAAATTAAGGTTAACTCCTATGAATTATCTCTATAACCAAATATTCTTTTGGTTAGAGGAATAGTTAGAAACATACTTGAACAGCTCTTTCACTGAGACTGAAATTTAACTCTGAAATGACAATTGATACTCATACAGTGAAGCTTGTGAGCAAAGCAGCCAAGACTCACAACACTGCCTCGCATCTCCCACTGCTCGACAGCTGGGGCTGCAAAACCTTATATGAGCCACAATTTGCTCTTACCTTAAGTATATACCACTCTCTTGAATTGCCTGCCTCCATCCCATCTCGGGGCTTCTGGTCGAAGTAGACGACCGCGCAAGGTGACTCATCTCTGGTCTTGACCAGACTGTTTTTTTTAGGGCCTGTCATTCGTATTTTCCAACATAGGGAAGATGCGGTCAGACTATTAGTCACCTGTGATATCAGGCTGCTGAGACAGCACCTGATGATGATCAGGTTACAGTTGCTACTGAGACAACACCTGATAATGTTCAGTTTACAGTTGCTACTGAGACAACATTTAGAAGCATAAACATTACTGCCGTAGTTGGTGTGAGAATTAATGGAAATGTGTTAGAACTAAGTGATAAAGTTCACATAACAGCTTTCAACCTGTAAATTATATACAGGAACTCGTGGCCCAACCCCTGCATAGGGTAATCTGTTGTTTTAGGGTCTGACTAGCAGACTGATAACTGAATGATCCTGGGTGTGATTCCTATTTATGGAGTGACGTATAGGCAAGCTCCCTTCCTCCTGGCGTCGCTGTTCACCTAGTTTTAAACAGGTACCTGGATGTTAGGCAACTCTTTTTTATGTACAATTAAGAAAAATTGTATGCAATAGCTGGATGCATGTTTAGAAATTAGCTGTAGTGAGAGAGATTTTTGCTTTTGTAATTAAAATATAACGTGTCTTTCACCATTGTAGCCCCAAAAATCAAGCTTCCCTCTTTTGTTCTATTATTGCTGATGGCATAAAACTTTAACAGTGAAAACAAATTAATTAAACCAAAATTAATAAAAGGTATAGACAGACAATGAATGGATACGGTCACGCCCTAATATACCCAGTTAAGCAACGCTGAGCGTGGTCAGTAACTGGATGAGTGATCTTGTGGATGTAGTCTCGGCCTTAGCTTGAGGAAGCTCCGTAAGCCACTGGCTTTCTCAACCAGACACCGATTTACCTTAACATAGGAAGACGAGGAAAGCAGGGGGAAGGAATGTGGGAAAGGGAGACATTGTTTCTTGGAACGAAAGATTTCGGAGCTGTGTAATTTGTGGAAGACATGCCAGACTTATGTAGGAGAGCTGTGAGTGCTATGGAAAGATTGTGTAGTGTGGGAGGGCAATGCGTATTGTGGGAGGGTAATGCGTAGTGTGGGAGGGTAATGTGTAGTATGGGAGGGTAATGTGTGGCGTGGGAAAGTTGTGTGTATTGCGGAAGGGTTGTGTGGGGTGTAGAAGGCTTGTGTAGAGTGTGGAAGGCTTGTGTGGGGTGTGGAAGGCTTGTGTGGAGTGTGGAAGGCTTGTGTGGGGTGTGGAAGGCTTGTGTGGAGTGTGGAAGGCTTGTGTGGGGTGTGGAAGACTTGTGTGGGGTGTGGAAAGAGTGTCTTTAAAGATGCTTTGTGTTGGGCTTGAGGCGGAGTTGTTACGTGGGAGAGAGAAAGGTAAGGAGCAGCAACAGTTGCAGCAATGGTTTCAGGAATGGTGGCAGCAATGGTGGCAGGTGTGGGATCATGTTCAGGGCTGTGGGGGACCAGGCCCATCTAATGAAACTTTCAGGGATAGTATTCACGGGGCGAGGAGCGTCCCACCTACCTGCCTAGGCCTCCCACCTGGTGAGGCCTCACAACTCCTGAGGCCTCTCACGTGATCATTTTCTTCTTTATCTGTTATATTTACAAACATTTTCTATTCTAAGATCAGTTGCGAAAAGAATTATGAATAACAATTTTGCACCCTATTTTGGCATGAATATTTACATGTCTGCCTGTATAAATTTATGTATGTGAATGAATGTAATATTTATTTATTTATTAATATATATGTCGTGCCGAATAGGCAAAATTAGTCAATTAGCAAGAACTCGTTTAAAATTAAGTCCTTTCTAAAAATTTACCTTATACGTTTAAAGATATATTTTTTTTTCATTTATGTTAATGTAAAAATTAATAATTTTGTACCAAAATAACCTTAGAAAACTACCTAACCTTATATAACAAGCGCTGTTTAATTTAGCCTAATCCAGCTAAATATATTTTAGATAAGTTTATAATAATTTATTAATAAACAAACACAATGAAATATATAATTTTCGTTAGGTTCAGAATGATTTGTGTAAAATTATTTCATACACAAATTTTCGCTTGCCTTATTCGGCAAGCGAAAATAGCAATTTTCACCTATTCAGCACGACATCACACACACACACACACACCCCAACACCCCACCCCTGACGACACAACAGGAAAGACAATAACCAAAGATACTGAGAGAATTGAATAAACAGAATTTCAAATCAAAAACAAACACAATGAAACAATAATCAAATGTTAAGTTTCTTACACAAGTTTCGAGAATATTGCGAGTCCTATTCTACAGAGTTGATAACATCAATATCTACCACTCCCAACCACAACTATGACAACTAGGTAACACACACACACACACACACACACACACACACACACACACTATATATATATATATATATATATGCTAGGAATTCGCAAGAGCAGGCGAAATATTCACAAACACTGATCTCTGGTCGACGGAGACTCGAACCTACGAACCTCATGACAAGGTACGCAGTGCTTTACCGACCGTACCACACTGGTCCAATACCTTGGCATCCAGCTTTCGCTAGACGTTATTCCAAGGCAGCCAGCTTTCAGGCAGGGGCTTACAGCTTTTCATCTCATCCCTGCATGCATCGACACAACTAGAGATTTTTACAATGCTAGGAATTCGCAAGAGCAGGCGAAATATTCACAAACATATATATATATATATATATATATATATATATATATATATATATATACGTATCAATAACTACACTGCACTAGCCAGGGGTCGAACCCATGATGCTTTGGCCCGCCTCATGATGAGCGAAAACACATGACGCTCTAGCCCACTGAACCACAAAATCCAGTCCATCAGACTTGATGAAAGTAAGGCATGTGAACGGGAGAAGGGCTTGTATACTGGAGACAGGTGAGGCGAAGCAGCTGGAGATAGCGTCACTTGTGGGCAAAGTCTACTAGCGGAAGTAGGTCATGTCAATAGGCTAGGCAAGAGGTGGGGCTGAAGTAGAATTCTCTGTACCAAGAATAAATAACAAGCATATTACCAAATTCACATATTATGCTAATAACATACCGTCTACGTTATTGGTCTGATATGCGCCTCTGGCAATATGCTCATTATTATGCTTATTCCTAGACTCATCTTTATTCTTCGACTATGAACATGACATTGTAGATGGTGAAGGTGAACACCAGGATCAACTTACGTGAACACCCCTGTAAGCTGTACAGTTCTTTCCTAGAGTCTGTCCGTGTTTTTTTCTCGCTTGTACACCCTAATAACTACATATCGTCTGCAAGTAGGATACACATGATTAAATTGCTTCTAGCATGTCGTTTACGTATACCATGCACAGTACCAGTCATTCATTCTTTTGGTATTCCATTCCTCATTATCGAAAATTCTAATACTCCCTCCTAAGCAATCACTCGGTCTTCTGCAATCCATTATATTACTCTTCATACTGTCTTAGAATGCCTCTGATGTGGTATGCTGTAAAGCTTTTCCTTGTAATCCAGAGAAACGCAATGTAACCATTCTTTTTAATCTTGCTTCATCTTAATTACTGTGCCCCCCTAGTACTCCAGTCAGTGAGTGCTTCTCGGGTCTGAACCAGTGCTCATAGTTGCTTGTGAAATCGTTTCTATCCAGGTGTTCCACCACTCCCTTTCTAATGATCTTCTCTAGTACTTGTGTATTCAGGTCGAATATACCTGTCTGTAGTTTATAGCTCCCTGTCTGTAGTTTATAGCTCCCTGTCTGTAGTTTATAGTTCCCTGTCTGTAGTTTATAGCGCCCTGTTTGTAGTTTATAGCTCCCTGTTTGTAGTTTATAGCTCCCTGTCTGTAGTTTATAGCTCCCTGTCTGTAGTTTATAGCTCCCTGTCTGTAGTTTATAGCTGCCTGTCTGTAGCTTATAACTGCCTGTCTGTAGTTTATAGCTCCCTGTCTGTAGTTTATAGCTCCCTGTCTGTAGTTTATAGCTGCCTGTCTGTAGTTTATAGCTACCTGTCTGTACTTTATAGCTCCCTGTTTGTAGTTTATAGCTCCCTGTCTGTAGTTTATAGCTCCCTGTCTGTAGTTTATAGCTCCCTGTCTGTAGTTTATAGCTCCCTGTCTGTAGTTTATAGCTCCCTGTCTGTAGTTTATAGCTCCCTGTCTGTAGTTTATAGCTCCCTGTTTGTAGTTTATAGCTCCCTGTCTGTAGTTTATAGCTCCCTGTCTGTAGTTTATAGCTCCCTGTCTGTAGTTTATAGCTCCCTGTCTGTAGTTTATAGCTCCTGTCTGTAGTTTATAGCTCCTGTCTGTAGTTTATAGCTCCCTGTCTGTAGTTTATAGCTCCCTGTCTGTAGTTTATAGCTCCCTGTCTGTAGTTTATAGCTCCCTGTCTGTAGTTTATAGCTCCCTGTCTGTAGTTTATAGCTCCATGTCTGTAGTTTATAGCTCCCTGTCTGTAGTTTATAGCTCCCTGTCTGTAGTTTATAGGTCCCTGTTTGTAGTTTATAGATCCCTGTCTGTAGTTTATAGCTACCAAGTTCCAGGTTCCCTGCATCCAAAGTTCATAGGCTCTGAGAATCCCAGGCTCTCAGAATCCCTCCCTCCCAAGTTTAAATTCTTGCGGGTCACGCTCATATGTGACATAAATGTTAGCGTTTTGAAGAGTTCTACTTTTTACAGCCTGGCCTGGTCACACTCACCTAATCCGTCACACCTTGTGGGTCACGCTCACCTGATCCATCTGTCGCCTCTCATCTGATCCGTCTTATCATGAGTCACCTCCACCTAATCCAACGGAGTCACACGCGTGATCCGAGTATCACATTGTGGGAAACACACGCCTGATCCGTGTGTGACACAAATTGTGGGTCATACTTGATCCCTGTCACACACCCACCCGATCCGTGCGTCACACTGTGGGTCACACGCGCCTGGTTCGTGTCACAGTGTGGGGTCACACGCGCCTGATCCATCCAGCAGAAAAAGCTGATCAATATTCTGATATGTTCGTCCAAGGAATTTGAGTTTCCTCCGAGGAAAATTGGACTGGAGATTCCACCAGAAAGGAAAACATCAAGCATCATGGGCACCTTTAATGCTCAGCCTGACAGGACAGTAGAAATTTATTTCGCCTTCAAGAGAAAACATTTCGCTTAGCTTGCTACAAGGGAGGGGGAAAGGGTATCTTGCCGAATAGGTAAAACTTGCGATTTTGGCTTAAATAGCAACGCTCTTCTTGCCGAATAAGGTAAGCGAAAATTTGTGTATGCAATAATTTCACAAAAATTATTCTGATCCTAACGAAGAGAAATATATTTCATTGTGTTTATTATTAAGTTATTGTAAACTTATCTAAAATATATATAGTTCGAGTAGGCTAAATTAAATTGCGCTTGTTATAATCAGGTTAGGTAAGTTTTCTAAAGGTTCTTTTGGTACAAAATTATTAATTTTTGCATTAACATAAATGAAAAAATATATCTTTAAACGTATAAGAGAAAATTTTAGGAGGGACTTAATTTTAAATGAGTTCTTGCTAATTGACCAGTTTTACCTGTTTACTCACGTACTGATAGGGTGAAACAATATACAGGTGAGGAAGATAGAAGAATTTGTTATAATTAGCAATGTTTGCATTACAAATGAGAATGCAGTAGTGGAGTTAGTGGTACTGGAATACCAACGAGGTGTAAGTGATGATGACACACAAGTAGTAACTTGCTATGAGTCTGATGTCAGTATGTCATCAAACATGACAGCTGACAACTGGCAAAACCTTTACCAATACAAATATTAAACCAGGTATACCGCAGTGAACTACTAGCTGTAACACCGGTAACACCGCCTGGGCATCAAGCATGCACGTCAAGCATTTTATTACCAGATTATTAATGCCTGCTAAAGCCTGATAAAGTTTGCTAAAGCTCTTATTGCAGTCTTGGTTAACCTAAACATAGAACAATTGAAGGAGAGAATATAACCACAAACCTCCAGTGGACATGAACGGTTGCGTTATGTAGAAGACTTACTAAATATTGTAGCAGTTGGGACACTTACGGAGCACTTGTCAGTGTAAGCCACTAAGTGCTCATAGTCATTCAAAAATATACATATTGCAACACACACACACTAAAATCAAGGTTAAAATTAGCAATAATAACAGGAACGAATATAAACACTCATCACAAATAAATATCTTAACAAAAAGCACTCTATTGAACCGTGAATCAAGTTTCCCTTTCTGAGTACATACATTGGCTGCGTTACTTTGCTTGACTTAGTCCTTTTGCATGAATACTGAAGTGGATTTCAAGGTCTATGGAAAGTTCTCTAGATTCACCTGATTCATTTCTTGTCACATTATGACGTGAGGACAGAGAGGAATGTAACAACATACACTTTTCTGAACTTCAATACTCAACACACTTCATTAACAACTAAATGAGAAAAGCTGAGAGACTCATCCACTTTACCAAACAAACATAGACACTTGACAGATTATCAGCGTTTATCATGAGCCGAAGTACTTTTCAAAGGGTCTGCAAAACCCAGTTGTGTTATGAAGTACACATGGTGAAACAGTTTGGTTGAACATACTTTCCCATGACCAGAATGTATATAAATTCTAGATGCAGTTATGTACAGAGTTCAGGAACAAGTTAAAGCTAATAGGGAGTAGTTCTGGATAGACTGAAAATAAGAATTCTCTTTCTACTCCAGCTAACACTTACACAGAAAGATTTGATATGGTGTGAGCCAGCCAGAGGCGCGAGAGGTTCTGATAATTCGTCAATCCTCCCTCTGAAACTTCGGACTCACAGCATCTAGTAAGCCACCCAGTACCAGGATGGCTGACTCATTGACTAATCAAGCTTTGGAGTGGTAAGATGACGTGCAGAAAGTGACTTTGTATGACAAACGTCGAATACCCTAACAGAGAGCTGGATAAGCTGTGCCTTACAAACATAGATTGTTTATTTGTATATAAGCAAAAACCTGTATATTTAACATCCTAATGGTTATAATTATAACCATAATTATTTAAAACACCACGAGGCCTGGTCATGGCCTGGTCATGGCCTGGTCATGGACCTGGTCATGGACCAGGCCTCGCGGGCGTTGACCCCCGAAACCCTCTCCAGGTACACCACTATAAAGAAAAATAGTTGAAGATTAGTCAAAGATGATTGTGGAAAGTCGTACGTTTTACAGCTGTAGACACTTCCAGCCCATTGGACTTTACAGCGACAAGATAATGCAATGCACTTGTCACTCAACACTTGCACTCAGGGAAAACACAGCTCTTATCAAAACATAAGTATTCGTGGAAAACAAACTACTTCTCAACTGCTGCAATCAGACAAGACAAAGTCGTTGTCACACAACAGATGCATGCAGTTAATACATTCACACAACACCTGCATTAAGGGAAGACACAACACCTGCATTAAGTGAAGATACACAACAACTGCATTAAGTGAAGATACATAACACCTGCAATAAAGGGAGACACATTACCTGCATAAGGGAAGACACACACCACCTACATTAAGGAAGGTACAATACCTGCACTCAGAGGGGGCACACAACACCTGTCCTGAGACAGTACCGTAGTACTACCACTCAACATCATCAACACTAAACCATTTCACTCTGCACTACAAAGAACACTCCGCTATTTACATGTATCAGGCACATACTCTCAGAAAACATGCTCAACACATGCAGGTAACACAAGCAAGCAACACACTCGCTCTCAGCTGCTACACTCAGCAGAAGTGCTCCTCAGAGGTAGTCAAGGAGAGGTGCTCCAGCCTGGCGCTCAGGAGGCACCAGCTACATCACACGACCCTCTCAGCCAGCCTCCCTCAGCACACGCGAAACAACACTTCACGCACTTTTCAACAAAGGAGAATGAAAAATATTTACCCCATTTCGTTGATTCCCTAAAAGCTTAAATTCTTTATGGCAATGCACTCCTCCCTCTCCCTTCCTACCCTCTCCATTTACTACCCCTCCCATCCACCGCATGCCCCAACCAGCCCGATCCCCCCCTCCTAGTCTCTATCCCCTCCCCCTCCTTCCTCCCGTTGCACTCACTCACACAGCATTTGTTGCTCCGTTAAAAGTTGGACACTTAAGATGCAATCCCTAAATGGTGGCATCAGTTCTTTATGTTGTGTACAGTCAAATACCCATTACATATTCTGGCCGCTGGTTCGTCCATTTGAGACTGGTGCATCATGCAAAGCTACATGGGTAGGGAGGAAATGCTAAATGGAGAAGATAGAGGAGGGGGCGTTGGACAGGGTATGGAGAGGGTAGAGGTAACCCAGGAAGGGAGGGAGGAGAAGAGAGAGGCAGGAAAAGGCAAAGGAAGAGAAGTGTAAGAAAGGTTCTTGGGAATGACTTTTTTTTTAACAATATTGGATACATCAACAGTGTTGGTGTATAGGGGGAGGGGAGATGTGAGGTGGAGGGGAGATGAGGTGATATAAATAAGGTCTTGAGGATATCTCTCCAAGAGAGAACCCGCAATAATGGATTCAAGTTAGATAAGTTTAGATTTAGAAAGGATATAGGAAAGTATTGGTTTGGAAATAGGGCAGTTGATGAGTGGAACAGTCTGCCTAGTAGGGTTATTGAAGCAAGGACCTTGGGTAGTTTCAAATTTAGATTGGATAAATTCATGAGTGAGAAGGGTTGGATTTGAGTGGGACTCGCACATGAGTAAATAGAATTATCAAAGCTTATTTCTTAGGTAGCATTGAAAATTGGGTTGAGCAAATATTCTGTTAGTGGGATGGATTGTGAAGGACCTGCCTAGTATGGGCCAACAGGCCTGCTGCAGTGTTCCTCCTTTCTTATGTTCTTATGATGTGAGGTGGAGGGAGATGAGGTGGAGGGAAGTGAGTGGAGGGGAGAGGTGAGAAGTAAAGTGGAGGGGTGATATGCAGGGAAGTGGTGAAGTGCAAGGAAGAGCGAGGTGAAAATAAAGGGTAAAGTAGAAAGGAGGGACAGAGGAGGAGTATGAAGAAAGATTGAAGACCCTAAAATTACATTCACTTGTAAGACGAAGAATGAGGGGAGACATGATCGAGGTATACAAGGGGAAAATGGGTATTAACAAAGGGGATATAAATAAGGTCTTGAGAATATCTCTCCAAGAGAGAACCCGCAATAATGGATTCAAGTTAGATAAGTTTAGATTTAGAAAGGATATAGGAAAGTATTGGTTTGGAAATAGGGTAGTTGATGAGTGGAACAGTCTGCCTAGTAGGGTTATTGAAGCTAGGACCTTGGGTAGTTTCAAATTTAGATTGGATAAATTCATGAGTGAGAGGGGTTGGATTTGAGTGGGAATTGCACATGAGTAAATAGAATTATCAAAGCTTATTACTTGAGTATCATTGAAGATTGGGTCGAACAAATATTCTGTTAGTGGGATTGAATGTGAAGGACCTGCCTAGTATGGGCCAACAGGCCTGCTGCAGTGTTCCTCCTTTCTTATGTTCTTATGAACGGGAGGGGTGAGGCGAATGTGAAGTGTGTAGTGAACGGCTGTGAGGTGAGGCAGAAGGGTGAGATGAAGAGGAATGAGGTGAGGGAGAACTAAGGAGTGAGGTAGAGGGGGACGGGTGAGGTAGAACTAAGGAATGAGGTGGATGGGAGGGGTGAGGTAGAAATAAGGAGATGGGTTGGAGTAGGGAACAGATATAGTTCAGTTATCTGAAGGAAACGCTCAACTACCGTCACTGTTACTGAGACAGTACTGTTACCTGCAAGAAACACTCAACTGTTGTAACCGTTAGAGACAGTACTGTTATCTACAGGAAACACACTTCTACTGTCACTGTTAGAAACAGTACTGTTATCTTCAGGAAACACTCAACTACCATCATTCATACAGTAACAGAGCAGAGAACCCGAATCCCTCTCCTCCCACAACCATCAGCAGGAAAAGGGTGGACTGATATTCCACCATTTCTTAATAAAAATCGTCCCTGGAAATTTAACATGAAACGAGGTATGTTGGATCTAATCTTGCTACCACCAACAACGCTTTTACTAGCAAACACTACTGTGGTGTGGAAAACGTTATTTAGTCTGGCCTCAAATATCATCTTCCTGGAGGATAACAATTTAGGACACTGGCAGTGGAAGAATGTATTAAATATTGGGATAGAAGAGAAACTCCCAGGAGGTGGTTTAATGAGCATTCATATATAAATGAACTAGCAAGACTATTCTGAACTATCATGACGGATACATACATGAACTATCATAACTGTTATTATGAACTGTCATAACTGTTATTAGGAACTATCATAACTGTTATTATGGAACTATCATAACTGTTATTAGGAACTATCATAACTGTTATTAGGAACTATCATAACTGTTATGAGAACTATCATAACTGTTATGATGAACTATCATAACTGTTATGATGAACTATCATAACTGTTATGATGAACTATCATAACTGTTATGATGAACTATCATAACTGTTATGATGAACTATCATAACTGTTATGATGAACTATCATAACTGTTATGATGAACTATCATGATTGACTATAATGAACTATCATGACTGACTATAATGAACTATCATGAATGTGACTATCATGAGCTATCAAGACTATGACCATCATGAACTATCATGACTGTGCAGCAGTGCTCCTTGTGGGTGTGGCATAGACCTGCCTAGCATGGGCCAGTAGGCCTGATTCAGTGCTCCTTCTTTATTATGTTCTTAGGTAGGTAATAGAACCGACCATATTGAAAAATAATAGTGACCTTTTTAGTCACAAATAATAATGAGCTGGTACGGATCATCATGGTGTCGAACAAAAGAAACTCGGTCGTAATCGATGCGCAGACTTGGACGGACACCTGACCAAGCAGTCAAACATTTATATTAAGTAAAAGGACACAAATGCAACTAATGTGACATTTTATTGTGGCAACGTTTCGCTCTCCAGGAGCAGTTTTAAAGGACATTAAATCACTAGTAAAATAAGCTGTAAAGATAATATGAGAAGCAAAAATGTAAACAAATGCCTCTGGAGGATGAGCTTAGTGGCACTGGAAACATGTTTCAGACATTAAACACGAAGAATATAAGTGAAAATGAATAGTATAAAGTAAATGATGGAGAATTAGACACATGTGCAACATCTGCGTAATTTACAGTCATTAGATTATGTCCATGTATTGATAAGCCACTGGGTAGTGGAACGTCTACAAGTATAGATACACAGATATTGGGGATGAGTAATTCTTTATCTTGTCTGTATTGATATACAGAGTATTTGATGCTCTCTTTATAGGTTAAGACGAAAAGTCAAAGATTTTCTCAAAGATTTCAGACTTTCTCAAAAACAAAACAGAGGTAATGGTTACCGAAATAGAAAAAAAAATATATAAATGAAAATGGAAACATCATATAGTGCCCACAAGAGATTGAGATAGCAAAAGCCATCAGCGAAATTGAAATCCAAATCACTTTTTTTGTCTTATGAAAAATTCAAGACAAAAACTACCTCGAGTATTGGAGTTTTGCCTAAGGGTGATAGAGCTTTCACTGATGACAACAAAGAAATAAACGAAATATTGAGGATGAAGTAAGACTCGGTGTTCAGTTAGCTATAAAACGAACTAAAAAAATCAGCATCTATCATGGACTTCGAAACTCTACACGTTGAAGTGACTCCTCTGGAGAGCACAAGTCAAGGATGACAGTTCACTATATCCCCGATGTAAAACATGGCCGCTTACCAGTAGATCCTGAACTTCCTTCAAGAAGAAACTTGAAAAGTTTTTCCTTAGTGGGACTGTACAGTGGTGCCTCCGTTTGACTGCGTGTGCCAAGCTCCGTCAACCTCACTGATTGTGCTACTCTCACTACAACTTCTGTTATCCACAGGTACTACCACCCACTGCTTCTACCACCCACTACTTCTAACACCCACTACTTCTACCACCTACTACTTCTGCCACCTACTACTTCTGCCACCTACTACTTCTGCCACCTACTACTTCTACCACCCACTAATTCTACCACCCACTAATTCTACCACCCACTATTTCTACCACCCACTATTGCTACCACTCACTATTTCTACCACCCACCATTGCTACCACTCACTATTTCTACCACCCACTATTGCTACCACTCACTATTTCTACCACCCACAGCTACTACCATTACAGTTAGTGCCAACAAAGCTGCTCTCACCATAATTACTACGACATGTCATGCTATAATCTGTCGACGTAACTTTATGCAACGTTTATATACACTCATTTGTTTTCATATAACTGTAAGCAACATTTCGGGTTTGCCCAGTTGGGGTAATCACAC